>OX451736.1:502204897-502793271 GCA_948472305.1 Vicia faba
AGACGAGGGTTTTTAAACTAGATAGGTTTTACTGAAAACTGTTTTGAAAATATAAAGACGCCCGACAGTTGCTAGTTCCCGAGGTAAGACTGTTGCATACTGGTAATTAAGCTCATCGATTATTAAAATACAACTTAATTTAGCGATTAGTTTCCCTACAACCCAAATCAAATATTCATTAGCTTTAGATTTACATAGTAACAATAGAAAACGGTAGATCGATTCATCAGTCTCTGTGGTTCGATATCTTTTAAAACTACTCGACAAGACTGTGCACATGCAGTCCGATTCATTGGATACATAAGTATAAATCCCACGATCACATTGTATGTGTACTGCTTGTAGAAAGCAGCAACCAAGTCCTCCTAGGTATGGATGTCAGTTCCTTCTAGTTGATAGAACCAATCTAGTTAAGTGCCAACCAAACTTTCATGGAAGAAATGGACCCATAACTCCCGGTCAGCAGTGTGAGGCTAGATCTTCCAGACATAGGACCTTAAGTGCAGCTTAGGGCAGGAGATGCTGTCATATTTTGCAAAGATGGGGACCTTGAACTTAGGTGGGATGACCACCCCTGGAACCAAACCTAATTCTTCGAAATCCATACCGGGCACCCTTTGAATCTCCATGGCATTGAGCCGATCCTCCAGCCGTTTGTATTTATCGTCAGCAGGAGGATACTACTCCCCATCATAGTCAGATTCATCTTCTTCAGACGCTGGAATATTGTCTTATTCCTCTAATTCCTCGTCATCTTCCTCTTGATTATCCCCTCCCTTTGATGAGGTTGCGAAATCTAGAGCTCGGTTAACTTGTCTTCTTCTTCTCACACTCGAAACACGAACTGGTTTCTTTGCCTTCTTAGCCTTTTTTTTTACGAGCACAGCTTTCAGGTCTTCTTGCCCCTGGGTCAGAGTCAGGAACATTTGTTGGAACTGAGCGTTTTGAGCCTGAAGGTCTTTGACTGTTTGTTCGAGAGCCATTTCTTTACTTGCTAAAATAAACAGCGAATGAGATGAGGACCCTGCTTTGAAACCTGTTTACACAATGACATGTATGATATGCGTATGCAATGTTTTTAAGGACTCGCGGGGTAAACAAGAAGATGTCAGCAGTTGAAGTTTGTAGCTTTGAAGAAATTCGCATCGTAGAGTGTCCTTCTACAAGAGTGAAGCTCCACATATCAAGTGGGTCATAGCCCCTGACTCAAGTTGTCGTGTTTTGTTCTTTTTACGGCATTGGCTAGAGGAAAATAAATCCCCTTGCCCCTTGCTAGATGTATGATTTATCCTAACCTGCATCACAAACCCTTTAGATCCTTGAAATGGTTAAGAGAATGTTGTGGCATGATGTTATGATGTGTATGATATGCGTTAAGCAAAAGTGTAAGGTTATGTAAGCAAGTAAACCCTGCAAGAAATCCAAGTTTTTGGATAATGACTGTAAACAAATCCTGCAAGGAAATCATGTTGTCAAATAGTAAAACCCTGTAAGTAGTTCAAGTTGAAAGCACACAAGTCACACAAACAACCTTAGGTTTAGGCTTGCATGGGTTTTAAGGTAGTACACTCTTGAAGTTGGATTGGTTCAACCTGTCCTATAAATAGTAACTGGGTTCTAAGGGATCTCAATATTACTGACCCTTTCCACAAGCTTCGTTCGATAGGCGATTGACTCGCAACCAAACAAAACTCAGGAGTCAAGTCTCAATGAGTGTAGCATCGAGTATCTGCCGACTTTGGGAATACACCAAAGACATCCATCTCACTACGTCCTAATGGCCAAGTTGTTAATTTAAAGGTTCTAAGGCCAATTGACGCTTTATGACACCACCCGGCGGTCCCGTATTCTCCTTGATTAACTCAAGGGCTACCAGTACCAACCAAAGTGTCACATCAACATAGCCATCGCTTCAACCGTGTCGGTATACCCCACACAGTTTCCACGATCTATTGCTACTTACCTAAAAGGTGTCCCCAGATCCGAGTGTAGGATCTATAGTAACCCAAACAAAGCCCTCAAAAGTAAAGAAATCAAAGCACACAAAGAAGTTAAATAATGAACTAACTCTAAGGTAACCCCACTTTTTATATCCCCAGCAGAGTCGCCAGTTCTGTTTTATGGTGGCAGAACCGACTTTTATATACTGGTTTTTGTGTTTTTTGTTCGCAAATGTGCGGTAAGAAAGAGTCGCCACCGTCTTTTCTTTTATCCAAACTAAGGAAAGGGTGAAAAGAACATAAAAATACCTTTTTGAGATGATTCTGAGTAAGGGGGTAGATTATGGAAAGGGAAGGTATTAGCACCCTTTCCATCCGTGGTTTTCCACGGGCTCTTAGAGGTTTGCTCATTTTGAAAATTCTTTGTGCTTTGTGTTTGAAAATGTTTTAGAAAGCCTTAGTGCAGCGATTGCTTTGTGTTTAACTCTTGTATCGGTCCTCAAGAGTGTTAACAAAGAAAATGTTTTGAAATTGTTTTTGAAAAGTAGTTTTCTGTGTAAGTGCAAAATGTTTGAGCAAACTTCTAACAGCTATCTACTTTTTGTACTCGAAAAGGTCGTTCTTTTCCTCTTTTCCTTTAGACAGTGCTATCTTACTATTAGTGAGTAGGTAGCCTTGTCATTGGATGTTTTGAGGGACAATCAAAGGGACGTTACAGTCACGAAGGCAATTACGGAGATGCTTTAGCAATTCTGTTTTAGGGACTAGATCATTTACCGAGAAGGCAACCGTAGGTTCATCGAGGGACTATGATTTTTTTATTTTTGCGGGTCTTTGCTAAAGCATTCCTGCCTCATGACTGTTTTTTAAAGGCAACCAAAGTGGGTGTACCTTAGAGGTGCTTGTGTGCAATTGTGTTGTGTTTCAGTTATTTTTTGTCTTTTTGTTAAGTTTGCTAGCGTTTAATTATTAGTCTTATCATACAAGCCTAATTACTAGCAGTTAATATGAAAAGCAGTAAAATGCAGAATATAGAGGTCCTACACTATTACAATGCTTCAGGGAGGGGATTTACGTTATACAAGGATAATGGGGAATAAAGCAGTAAATATCCTAATTTTATCTATTACATCTGGTAAACAGAGACAATAATAGTAAAATGTGGAATTAAATAAACGCGCGCAAAGTAAAAGAAAATATTTTTATTAATTTTTTTTGGGTATAAAAGAAAATAAGACTTAAGTCTATTTAATTTTAATTTTAAGAAAAAAATGTTTAAATAATTAATTTATTTATTTACAAAATTAATTTAGTTGGAAAAAACAACTAACCTGATATATTTGTGATTTTGATTTTAATGTTAATTTAAATAAAAAAAGGCAAGAAAATAAAAGAAATAAGCAAAAAACTAAAAAAATAAGAAAATGAACAAAGGCTATTTCGATCAAGGGAGGAACAGTCTTTCGATCCTGGGGGAGATGCCTTCTTCGATTGGGTCAGGGAGTGGGGCGTGAGTAGCCTTCAATCTAGGAAAGGGGTCTGCCTTTGATTGCAGGAAGAAGATGTCCTCTTCGATCTAGGAGGACTATGGGCAGCTTCGATCTAGAGAAGGTGTCTCCTTCAATCTGGGATGTTATACCTGCAAAAGTATGTTAGCAAAATAAAACCCAGGGTCGGGTATCGAACCCTAGGCCCTTCGATCATGCGCTTGCTAGGTCTCTTCAGGCTATGTCTGCAGTAAATGTTAGCAAACAAAGGACATGACCTGAGTGCTAAAACCAGGCCTTTTAATCCTGTCTAGGATGGCAAATCGAATGTAACAACAAGTAATGATATGTTATGCAAATGTAAAGTTGGATAATTTACCCTTTCTTACCAGCATATTGAACTTTCGATTTGGGCCCTTCCTGGATGTAGGCACCTTCGATCTGGGGGCTTCTGGGCTTGGATACTTTTGATGAAGGGTGGCTTTGCTTAGAAAATTCTGGCAACTTTGATGGATTTTGTGGGCAACCTCTCTCCAATGTTTTTTCATTTTACCCTTTTGAATGTGTCCTTGGCCTCATATTTATAGGAGTGTGGGGGGACAAGAGAAATAATGTTGGTAATGGCCATTTGAATGCCATGAATGTAAAACATAACCTTGGCCAAAGTTAAGGGATCTTGTCCCTTTTTGAATTTGCTATTGTGTAACTGGCCTTCGAATGCCCTCTTTCGAATGGGATGCTTATGCACCCTTCGAATGGGTCTTATGAATGCATCTTCGAATGGACCTCTTTTGCATGCTTCGAATGGACTTTTGAAGGCTTCTTCGAATGAATCTCTTATGCATGCTTTGAATGGGCTCTTTGCAAGCTTCTTCGAATGGACTCTTCTGAGGCTAATCAAAGGGCCTTTGCTCTGATGTTTCTATTGAAAGAAGCATCTGGTGCTCCAATCGAAGGAAGCTCTGTTGCTCCAATCGAAGGAAGCTCTAGTTCTCCAATCGAAGGAACCTTTAAGAATGCCAATCAAAGGATCCTGTTGCAAGGCCAATCGAAAGGCTTTGCTGAAATGCCAATCGAAGTGCATTTTGGAGAGGCCAATCTATAGGCACTTTGGAGTGGCCAATCGAAAGGCACTTTGGAGAGGCCAATCGAAAGGCACCTTGGTCAATTTCAAAAGTTATTGTTTTTCTTCAAACAAGTGTTTGTAACCACCCATGTTAGAGAAGATCTTGTAAAAAATGAGAGGGAAAATTTTGGGGCACAACACCATGCTCTCTGTCTTCATGCCTCAACCAAATTCCATGTTTTCTTTCAAGTCTCCAAACCAAGCTGCCAGTTAGACCAAAACAGTTCTGCATACAATTGTCTAAATCGTGCCAAATAAGTCCCAAAAAGGCTTGATGAATCTTACTTCGAGACGTCATCTGCACCATATTAAAACAGTTGTTGTGATGAGTCTTATGTCAAACTTATAGTTAGCATAATAGATCAATGACCAGCCTTGCAAAAAACCAGAAGCAGAAACTAACAGGATTTATGCTAAGCCTAACTTCAAACCAATTCAAACTAATCCTAACTGTCAAAAGAGGATTTTATAACTAAACTCCTAACTTCCCATAACTGAATTAAAAGATAGGTAGCTAACCTTTATCAAATCCATCTCACCCATTCCTTTTATAACAATCTGTTGTGACAGTATGCTTCAGTCGGAATAAAAGCTGCAAAGCCAAAACCAAAACAGTTTGCATGACCTGCACATTAACACAAAGAACCGATGTAATTAGAATTTAACCAAAACTAGTTCAACATCAAAACAACCCTTCGTCTAACTATGACCCAAACCATTCATAAAAACTAGTTCAACCTACGCCAACTATCCAAAAATCCAATCAATGCATTTGAACAATAGTGTAGCAAATTCAGTTTAAAATGCCTACAAATCAGCATATAACAAAATTGAAATCTTACACGTAAAAACAAAACAGGATTCTAAGGCTCTCTTCATGCTATATGTCTAACTCCAATTTAATACTTTGTCTCATAAGTCTCATGTCCATAACTGTTTCACCATTCAAGCTACGCACCGATCAACCATGCGCATGAAAACCTAAAATCAGTTAACCAAGTTAATGGTTGCAGCCCGACATTCGACAGAAAAATAAGAAGTCAAGTCTTAACTGAATTCAGTTTCAGCATAATAGAAAATCAACAACTTCCAATAGAAGTCATAACATCTCGACTTTCATTCAAATCTCAACCATTCATTTTTCCTAACTAATTTTCAGATTAACCACTCAATTCAAAACAGATCCCTAATTGATTTTCTAACCACTAACAGTTTTCTTAACAGTTTCAATAATTTATTTCAACAAAAATAGAAACAGAATTATAAACTAACTGGCTAACGAACTTGTAACAAACTTTAGAACTAACTTATCAACTCTCAACTATCCTCTAACCAACTAAACCAACAACATTTACTAACTGACTCCAGCTGTTAACAATAGAAAGCCAATTGCCATAAAATAAATATCCCTCCAACTAACTTCTAACTAACCAATTTCCAGCTCATACTAATTGTCATAACAGTTTCCAGCTCACTAACATCAAACGAGAAAATAGCTAACAACTTATAACAGAGTTCCAAATGCATAGCTAACTCTCTCTAACTCTTAACCGACCAACAATTAGCTTATATAACTGACTCTAACTAACTATAACCACTCTCTAACTCCCATAACAGATTCCAATCTTCTAACAATCTTCTAACCAACTTCTAACAAACTTCATAACAAAACTCTAACAGAAAAATGAGAGAAAAAATGAACAGAATAATAGAACTTTCAGATTCTAACATAATTATAAAAGAGAGGAAAACTCACAAATTGAGGGGGGGGGGTTCTTCAATTTTCCAGAACAGAGCTTCAATTCTATTTCTCCCTCTGGAATTCTCTCCTCTTCCATCGATCATTCTTCATTTTCTTCATCTTCATCCACCAAAAATCAAGAAAATCTCTCTCTCTCTCTCTCTCTCTCTCTCTCTCTCTCTCTCTCTCTCTCTCTCTCTCTCTCTCTCTCTCTCTCTCTCTCTCTCTCTCTCTCTCTCTCTCTCTCTCTCTCTCTCTCTCTCTCTCTCTCTCTCTC
This sequence comes from Vicia faba, assembly GCA_948472305.1. Lineage (NCBI taxonomy): Eukaryota > Viridiplantae > Streptophyta > Magnoliopsida > Fabales > Fabaceae > Vicia > Vicia faba. Next base: position 502,211,469 of record OX451736.1, read on the forward strand.
TCTCTCTCTCTCTCTCTCTCTCTCTGTAATTCCTCGCCCTTCTTCTGCTTTCTTCAACTATCATCATCTTTATTCTTCAATTCATAGTAGAATCATCACCCTCAGCAACTTTATCTTTCCTTACTCTTCACCTTCATCAATTCCTTACGTACATAGAAGATTCTCCACTCCAAAAAAAACTTCAATCATCATCAATCTCTGAACCAAGTTCTGCATATGATTCCTCAATTTTCTTCCATCTTCATCACACTTAGTGATTCTTTAGGCTCGTTTCAATTTCCTGCAATCATAATATATTGATTTAGCTGATCACTTCTGCAACTCGCAAAAACGACCTCACCATAACAGCTTATCTGCAACAATCACACGTGGAACTTCAATGTTAACACAACCCTAGTGAGTAGAAACGAGCAGAATGAGAAGAAGAAAAAGGAACAAAAGCGATAAAAGAAACCAGAAAAGTACCTGAACACAAAGACCCTCGTCGGAGCACCTTTGGTTCCATCGCCATTATGATATAGGCGGTGACTCTTTTGTTTTCGTCAAATTCTTGATACCACTAAGCAGGGAAATATCTCGAAACTACTTCCCCTAAGGTTCAAGGCTGAGATCATTCGCCATCATCATCGAATTTTGATTTCATCGTTGTCGTAATGGTTTTCAGTTTTTAGATGAAGAACAAATGAGAATTAATGAAGATCAGTGAAGAATCACACTACACACCTCTAGAGGGAGCATGACCGAGTAAAGGCACAACGCCGTATGAATCGGAGAGAAAAAGAAATCCTCTAGTGCATTGCTGAGAAGAGTGATACACAATCAAAGGAGATTGGGATGGAGTCGTGATAAGGAAGTGATGGCGGCGAGATGCTGATTTTTGACTACGAATTTCATCAGAAGAGGAATTAGCTAGAAGTAATTCTAATGTTGTTAGAAGAGATGAAGATTATCTCTTTGGTTCACGCGAAGCGTCACCGTTTTATTTCTTACCCTAACTTTACTAGACACAGGCATTTCGATTCTTCTCAAGCCTGGACGTTTTTTTTTTGGCAGTTGTTGGGTCATGCACAAAAAAAGCTTATTGGATTCATTCTCAGTGGGCTTAACCATACCCTCATGCCTAGTCCGCTACAACTTTTTGGAGATTTGAGGGGTTTGAACCAAAATAAATATGTGGACTCTGCCAGCATGGGCCTAGCGCCCAGTTTTTGAATATACCCCTAGTTTGACACCCTCTTTGAGCTTAATGTTATCCTAAAATTTCCATGATATTTTTCTTATCTTTTTATTATAGATTATTGATAAAAAATTACAAAAATCGATAGGACTTGTTAGTTTTTGTTAGAACTAATTCTCTAGTTTTTGATAGCTTTTTTGTCCATAATAAAAATAATAAAAAGTAGTGGAATATAATAGAGTTTTGTAGAGTTTCTTTTGTAGTAGTTTGTTTAGAATTTTCTATTATCAATTATGTTAGTAATAATTTTGTTACTCGAAATTTGTGAATTCACCTTTTCTTGTTGAGATTTGAGTCTTATGCAGGTTTATTGTGCAATATGCGGATGCGCTTGAGATTTCGATTGTGGTTTATTTTCACATCGATGATGCTTCGACACTTATTCCGAGCGTTTGATTTCTGACTCTTTTCTTTGATCGTTGAAGCTTTCGTGAAGATCACCGGGTTTCTTTGTTTTGACGCGCTTTGCTACAGATTGATATCTGTTTGGTATTTTCTCTTGTTTATCTCATTTTGCACTTTACTACTTTCTAGATATCATGAGAAGTAGGAAATAAAGAGCGTGCGCTCAAAGTCGTTGTTTAAAGACCTGTAGCAGGCATTCCACACTTCATTTGCTATATATGTCGTGCTTGTGTTTGTTTCCTTGGTTTTTGATCAATGAGTCACTCAATTTAGGAATTGAGATCACGACTTCACTCTCAGTGCATGCTCCCTATAGGATTTTATCGCTTTCCTTTATTTCTTATTGATCGATGACTCACTCAATTTAGAAATTGAGATCACGACTTCGCTCTCATTGCATGTTCCCCATAGGATAGTTTTTGTTAGACTTTCTTTGGCATGCTAACCTAGATAGGATATCTCTAAGTATGCTCTCTTGAGCTTATTGGCTTTTTTGCTTGATTTCACCTTTGTGTGCATGTTTTGAGATGATATACCTTTGGCATGTTCCCTTAGGAGCTCTCGATTTAACTATAGATGATGATTTGAGATAGACATAGTTTTAGGTGATAGACCCTTGCTATGCTCCTTTAGGACTTCTTGATTCATCTATAGATGATGAGTTGAGATAGACATTAGGATTTTTATCCAAGCATGTCAACTTAGGGTAGAGATTTCCCTTCAAAACTCAACCATAGGACCATCATTGTATGATAGCATTAGGGATAGATTTAGGCTAGTCTCTCTCTAGATTTTTTTTCTTCTTTCTTTTGCATTTGCATTAAAACGAATCTTCTTTTTACCTTCCAAAATTCAAAAACACCTAAATATTACCGATGAGAATCATACCTTTGTTGAGCATGGTAAATGATAGGTGGGTCTCTTCTCAATCTTATTGTTTTCCATTCTAAGCCTTGGTGTGGTTCAAGTCTCAAAGACTTATTTCATGAATAAGTAGAGAAATGACTAAAATCTCTCTCTTGAGATTAACTAGCCATTATCTAGAAGTAAAAACACAAACAAATACAAACTTTTTTGCCTTTGGGCTTTTCTTTAAAACTCTTTTTAGAAAGAACATGTTAATTCACTTATGGGCTGACGCGTAAGTCTCCAAAGGTCGAGTTGCGGTAGAAGGCGAAATTAATATTGTTCATTAAAAAATACAAACCAACAAAAACATGTGAGCATAAATTTATTTTTCCATGCATTATTTTCTCTTTTCTTTTGCATGCATTCCCTCTTTTCATTTTCTTTTAGCCCTTAAGCCTAAATATAAATTCTTACACACCCATAAGATAGACAATAAGAGTGGATACTGTAGAGTACTATGGGCGTGTGGGGTGCTAATACCTTCCCCTCGCGTAACAGACTCCCTTACCCGGTCTCTCGATTGTTTGATCGTGATTTCACCCTTCTCAGGTTTACTCGATGTTTACCTTTCCCCCCTTGTGGGATAAAAAACGTTTGATGGCGACTTCATTGATTTCATTATCAGTTGATTGTTCAGCCGGTTGTTTCAGCTGGCGACTTCATTGGGGAATAGATTGACCTATTGCTAGTCCATCCCGGAGTCGATCCTAGCTCTTGTTTTCTTTTCCTTGGGTGTTTATTTTTATGATTTATAGCTTGTTCATTTTGTACATGTTTATTTGTGCATATGTTTGCATTGAATTTTATTGCTTTCCATATTGGTGATACTGCTATGCTGGCTCTGTTTTCCATGTTGGATGGGTGTTACTATTGAGGTAAAAAGCCCAGTACCCTGGCCATAGTGCACTAGAACACTAGGAATAGAGTGGGGGCATGACGGCTATAGGACATGGTCTGATTAGTGCAGTCATGTCATATACCACGCTCGGATGAGGTTCAAATGAATTGCTATCGACGCCCATGTCTGTGGGTAAGGCGGTAGTACTTTCAGGCGGACCCATGATTTTGAGTTACCTTTGACCTACCCTGACCTAGTCTTTACCCATGATTGGGGAGGGAATAATCTTTACAGGTATAGGCGGTGACTATGTTCTGATGGTGACCGTTGTGTTCTGTCGGTGACTATGGTTATTTTGTTATGTTCTGGACCTTTGATCCTGATATATTCAATTTGGCTAGAGATTATACAACGGTTATTCAAGACACTCGGTTCCATTGTATTCTGAAATTGGTGTCGAACCTTTAACCCTGTGTTATTCAGACTATGCAACAGATTGATACAGTACTAATCTAGAGGATTATACAATTGTTATGATGAACTTTTGAACCTATGTTATTGCACCTTGCATCATAGCATGTTTGTTTTACACAAAAAAAGGAAATGTGAAAGATGGTATGCGAAAAAAATGTTTGAACATGGCATTGAATCTTCTCACTCACTTCATGCATCTTCGTGCATCCATAGCAGGTACTCAAAAGGTACTCAGAATGGGGAATCCTTATTCAGATTCGGTATTTTCTTTCCAGAGCTGCAAATCTTGACTTCTCGCCGCTTCGTGATCAGATTCAAGTTATGGAACATCTTCGTGGGGAATTGGACGAGATGAAAGAACAAATGGGATTTTTGATGCTAGACATGCAGGATTTGGTCAGTGGACAAGAACTCTTGAAGGAAGAGAACACTCAGTTGAAGGATCAATTGAGTTTGGGACATGGAAATTTTGGGGACAATTTTGAAGAAAGAAGATGGTTTTATGCCTGCTACAATAGGAGTCACCGTTCCTCCCCATAATCTGGAGACTCTTTCAACTCAGGGTGTATCTCCTCCACAACCTTGCACTCCAAGATCTTCCCATCTGCAGCCAATTGTCGTTTCCCAAAAGGACCCAAAGGGTAAAGTTCGTCAGCAAAGGCCAAAACAGCCTAAACGACCATTTAATCATATTCCAATGTTGTATGCACAATTGCTTCCTCGCCTGGTAGGATTTCATTTGGTTAAAATCTGAATCTTCACTACATATGAAAAGCTCCCTCATGGCTTTGACGATACTGTTAGCTGTGAATTTCATTCTGGGGCACCCAATCATGATATTGAAGATTGCATAGCTTTTAAGCACCAAGTCCAGGACTTGCTTGATGTAGGGACAATTCTCTTCACTCCCGAAGGTCTGAGCGTGGAAGTCATTCTTATGCCAACTGCTAAATAGAATAGGGTTATTCCTTCTCCTCTTCAAAGTTTTATCTCACGATCGGAGTCACGTAATCCACAACCTATAATCCCAGAAAGTTCTCACCAACAGCCGTTTGCAAGTTATGGAAATAGGTTGGTTAACCAAAATCAGAATGTTCTTCATGTTCATCCAATTTGGTATGCTACTCAGTAGCAACCCTATCAACAGAGACATATGCAACAAGGTAAGCAAAGGGATAGGAATCCAAATAAGGTGTTCGACATTGTTCCCATGACTTATGGCCAGTTGTTCTCTCAGTTTCTCAAGCTTTCCTTGGTGGAACCCAAGCCACTGAAGCCTGTCATTCCTCCTTATCCTATGGATTTCAATCCTAACACGCAATGTGATTACCATGTTAGGGCACTAGGCCATTCCATTGAAGATTGTAGGGCCTTCAAAGAAAATGTGCAAGACCGGCTATCAATTTTGGACCAGCCAGTCAAATTTGAAGTCTCCTTTGACTCAGTGAACGTCAAGACTGCTGGAGCATCGACTAAAGCAACAAGTCTATATGGATACTAGTTTCCTCAACATGGAAAATTCAAATTACATTTGCATTCTCATTTGTAATCTTTCTTGTTTTGATTCAAATACTTTCTTATATACAAAAATTGCTTATTGTTGAATATTAATCACAATGCATTGTGTTGTACCCCAAAATTTTCCCTCTCATTTTACTCAACACATGCCCATTGAGGTCCTCAACTTGCTCAAGGATGCCCAAGAGTTGACCAGACAAACTCTCTCCTAAGGCAATGTACCTCAAACTAGGGTTTCCATTTTCATCAGGGTGTGTGAACTCCAAAGGTCCCAAATTATTTCCATGGTCCTAATATGTTTTCAAGATCATCCATGTCAAGTTTCATGCATTGCACAAGAAGTTTGCTCAATCAACTGCTCAGATGCTTGAAAATCAACTATACTAGGTCAAAAGTCAATTGTGGCCCACATATAGTCAAACTTCAAGATTTTTGGTCAACCTCAACATTTTAAAGTGATATACATCATTTGATAAAGGTTTGATCATGATTCCTCAAGGAATGCCCCCAAATTCATCAAAACCCAAAAGTTGCTAAATTAGGGTTTCTTAGGAAAAGTCAACCAAACATTGACCAGGCATAAATTCTTCATACTTTATCAGAAATTTTACATCTAAGGCTCATTTTGAAGAGGATGAAATTTCCTACAACTCATCTTCACCCCACAAGTTCAAAATATGCACTCACCAAAAGATATGAATTTCCACATTATAGATCCTTTTGAAAAGTCAATAAAAACATCTTTTGGGTCAAAGATTCTTACATGAACATGGAAGATCCAATTGAGATGAAACCAAAAGGTTCGTTTAGGGGACATCCTAAGCTTTCTAAAAAGTCAAAGAACACCTCTCTAGGGTTAAAATTGGAGGAAATATGCCTTGTCAAAGTTGACCATTTTTGCAAAATTGCCAAAAGTCAAATATGCTAAAAAATGCATTTTTTTGTCAAATGGGCCTAGCTTCTCGTGATTGCATCTTGTTAGAAACATAGTCCACGACCCAAATCAGCCTCCACACATTTTTTGCTTTATTTATTTATTTTGATTTTTTATTATTTAAAAGTTAAATTAAATCAAATAAATTGCAAAAAAATATAAAAAGATTGTTTTTGATCTGATTTTTTGTAGGAATCAAATCCAATTAGGCTGGCATAACATATCAAATCGTGCAAGCTATGATTGAAGCAAAAATTGGCATGATTATGCTTGTTTTGGAAAGATATGATACAAGAGAAAAATCAAATCAAATCTCCATGATTATCAAAGATACAAAGTGTTTTTGTTGCCCTAATTCGTTCCACTACATATACTGAACAAGAACAATGCGCAAGAACAAGGATTGAGGTCGTGCAAGGCATCAAACAAAACTCAAAATTTTGCAAAAAAGTGGTGAATCAGTTTCTAACCTAGAGGTCAATTCAAGCCATTCTAAGACTACCAATAGACTCCTGGATATCTCCAGAACGTGTCTCAATCATTTGCAAGCACTTTCACGTCCAAAATCGTGAGTTATAGACCTACGGTTTGCACCTCCAAGCTTGAATTTGATTTCTTAATTTACGCATAATTAATCATTACTAAACATAGAATTGTGTTTGTACTAACATTTGGAATGTTTTGGTTTACATGATTTTGTGTTTTGATGACTGTATGTGTATGTGCCATGGCTAGGGTTTGTTTGGTTGTTTTAGGGTTTTTCTATACATATTAAATTGGCCCAAGAAAAGGGTACCATGATGCTCGTGGCATCAAGACGAGTTGATCCATGTACTTAGAATTAATTTATCATGCTTGCTGTTGATTTTTGAAACTTGCAGTGCTATAGCCATGGAGTCAGGCCGTAGGTATAAATTTCAACCTAAAATGACGATTCTGCAAGGAAGACGATGGCGTGTCCAAGCCTGATTGGGCAATTTAAATTTCGTGTATTTCATTATCATACTGACTCATATATCATTATATTATTTGTTATTCATTCTTATTAACAAAAGAACATGTAGCCCAGTTGGTTAAGCGCGCGTGGTATTGAGGGGGAGGACTTGGGTTCGATCCCAGGTCCCAACATTTTTTCTATTTTCTTAACATTTACACGCAGGTTCTATGCTCCACGCATCAAGGCGTCTACCATGCGCTATCATCATTCTACCACTGGCTCTCTAACGCTCAGTCAAAGGGAAGTCCATGATGCACCCTCCAAGCGTGGCTACACAAGATCAAGCGTGGGAGTGGGCTCATCTAATGGGCTTGGCACAAATTCAACAATGCACCCCCTTTTTCAGATTCCAAACAGGCCCAATTTAATTATTTTCTCTTTATTTCCTTTAGTTTAATCATTTTATTAATTATTTTCTTTTTACAAATAACACAAAAATCATTTTTATCATAAAATCAAAAATCACAAAAAACATCAAAAATCATTTTTTTCATAAAAATATTTTATTTCCTTAATTAATTAGTTTAATTATTTAGGGAAATTTAATCCTTTTTTTCATAATTTAAATCAATTATAAATTAGGGTTTAATTTGTACATAACCTAATTTTTCTCAACAAAAAAAAAACCTAAATATTTTTCAATTAGATTTTTTTTGGTTCTTTAATTATTCTCGCATTTAATTCGCCGTGCGCATCTTTTAATTTGCTTTTTTATTATTTTTGTAACTGCTCCGAGTTTGTAATAGTAATTAGGGTTTTAAATTCCGCATCTTTATTTTCAGTCTAAGATAATTATATATCTGTGAAAGCCTTGTAATAGCTAGGACTTTAACTTTCTCTCTTTTATTTCCGCAAACTATAAACTGCTTAGATGTATGTTAATAGGATTGTATGGAAAGACAAACTGAAAATTAATACGGTAGAAAACCCTAAATGTGCAAAGATAAATTAACTGAAAAATACACTCGCACATGCTCACTCCTAGGGTTTACTCCACTTCGGTTGCCTTCGGTAAACGGTCATGAAGTATAGGTTTTGTTAGTGGTTTCCCTCTAGCCCCGAAAGATCTAAAATGACCCATTCGGATGTTGCCTCGGAAAAATATCTTTAAGGCTTTAGGATGATTACTAACATTTCCTAACATTGCTTTTGTGATCGTACATGTCCCTTCGAATGTCCCTAAAACTCCAACAACGGTGCTACCTATTTCTCAATAATGGGATAGCATTGTCTAAAGGAAAACAAACAGACTTTTTTCGAGTAGGTAGATAACTGTTAGGTACTTGCTTAAAATAAAGAAAAAAAATTTCACAAACACTTTTCAAACAAAGTTTTCAAAAACAACTTCGTAACACTCTTGAGGACAGAAACAAGGGTTAACACGAAGTAATATAAAAGTTTTCAAAGCAAGCACACTCAAGCAATTTCAAAATGAGCAAGTACCTAAGAGCCCATGGAAAACCATGGATAGAAAGGGTGTTAACACCTCCCCTTTCTAGAAAGGGTACTCAAAAACATCTCGAAAAAGGTTTTTTTGTTCTTTTTCCTTTTCCTGATTGGATAAAATAAAAGTTGGTGACGACTCTTGCTTACCGCGGCTCTTTCTTGCAGGATTTACTTGCTTACACCACCCCACACTTTTGCTTAAACGCATAGCATACACATCATAACATCATGCCTTAACATTTTCTTAACCATTTCAAGGATCTCAAGGGTTTGTGATGCCAGTTATGGTAAACCAAACGTCTATAGGGGGCAAGGGGATTTATTTTCCTCTAGCCAATGTAGTCAAAAGATCAAAACATGATAACTTGAGTCAGGGGCTATGACCCACTTGATATGGTGAGCTTGACTCTCGTAGAAGGACTCTCAACGATACAAAGTTCTTCAATCAAAGCTGCAAAATTCAACTTCTGACATTTTCTTGTTTACCCCGCGAGATCCTTGAAAACATTGCATACATATATAATACATATCATTGCATGATCAGGTTTCAAAGCAGGTCTCTCATGTTTTCGCTGTTTATTTCAGTAATGGCTCTCCAACAAGACAACAGATATCTCCAAGCTCAAGGTTCCCAGTTCAAGGAATTTCTCCTGAATCTATCCAAGTGGCAAGAAGACCTGAAAACACTCTTCGCCGAGAATCTGACAAAGGAACATCCTGAAAACAACAAGGATGAAAAATTGGAACAACTGCAAGCTGAGGTAGAAGCAATGAGAATCCAGATGCTGGGGCAGATGGCTCTTATCAAAAACTTAGCTCAAGGACAAGAAGGGCTAAGAGCTTTCCTCAACAAGCTTCACCAAGATGGATGCAGACCCATGAAACAAATAGTTAAAATTGTGGATCAAGGCATTAATCAGCCCCCAGTGAGAGAAGAGGTTGGTTTGGGTAGGAACGAACCTTTCCAGATTGCTACTACATCACAAGCCCAACCACAACCTCGCCAATGACAATGGGGCAATCAGCATAAGAAAAATACATTTGAAAGACACTTCACCGAAATCAACATGTCATTGGCTCAAGCATTTCAACGCCTGTTGAATGCCAAGTTGGTTATATTAAGGGACCCTCCTCAGAATCCCAACATAGCCTCCCCAAGATACAATCCAAATGAAAGATGTGCGTACCACTCCAACAGTCCTGGACATGACACCAACATCTGTTGAGCATTGAGAAATAAAATTCAAGACCTGATTGATGAAGGAGCGCTAGAATTTTCACAAGACGGTCAGGCTGAGTTTTTTTGCCATCCCTCCAAGGCATACCATCTGAAGTGACAAGTTCTCACAAGAAGACTTTTCGTTCATTAGAATTTTCAATGTGTAATTTTATTTTGATTTGTTTGAACATTTATTCATATCAAACCTCATTATTTCATCAATGCATTGCACATGTTTATCTTGAATCAATTCATTCGTATTCACTATTTCAAAAATAAGCTCTATACTTCCTTTTCTTGATATTCAACTCTCGGTTAAAAAATCTAAGCCTTAGAGGGAGGATGACGAAAATGATACCACAATCTCTACAGTACGCTTTCGAACAGACCCCGCTGACGATGTACATGCATTGTTTCTAATCCCAAACGATGGAGTTATAAGGAAGATAATCCCTAGTCAACCCCTTTGAGCCAAAGAAGTATGAGTTTTTCTTTTCACACAAATTAAAACCCTTAATCATAACCTGGGGCATGGTAGTTTTCTCAGTTAATTTAGAGGCGCATTCAGTCACAATCTGCCACTTCGTACACAATGAATGGCATCGAAGACGTGCTTCCAAAACAAAATACAGTGATGGTTCCGTATAATCGTCAAGACAGACAATCATTATCTCTCGAAATAAAAGCCCATTAAGTCAAAACCTATGAAGGGGACTTAAGAGAAAAATAGGGGCATCCCATTGACTGTAATCACAAAAGAAACAGTTCAGGCAAAAGAAGGGATAACGAAAACCAAAAAAAGAGGTTACTACAAATCCTCGATAAAAAGAAGATTACAAAAATTACGGCCTTTTTAAAACAAATGTTCAATTTCTGAATCATCACCAAGTATCAGAGCAAAGATTCTAGACTCAATCAGGATCTAAACGTGCAATTAACTGAGCATAAGACTGAAGAACATCACGAAGAGCAGGTTGGGTACAAATAAAATTTGAGCCTTTATCCTTTGTTTCTTGAACCGTGAACCATGCCACGTTATAACCTTTAAAAGTCCTAGCTCAAGCATGGGTTAGTTTGAGAGCATACTGTTACAAAGGTATCCTGACTCATGTAGGCTTTGTTACGAATCCTGAGTTGATATCACATTCTTGCAAATTTCATTTTACTACACAAAACACATTTTCAAGAAAAATATGAGTTTTTCATTCTTTAAATGACATTGTTTGTATATGACTAATTGTTTGACAGTAGAGAAATCCGCACAATGGATATTCAATGAACAGACATCCTCTCAATGGACAAAATCACCTCGACGGAAAATACACTTCCAATAACATGTCTTCCATAAGCAAGGGGCATGACATGATGTCTAAACACACCTGGGGCAGTCTCTCCAAAAGTGCCAAATAACCAGGGGCAGATCTCCATTTGAATCGCTTGGGGCATTACGCATGCATTCCAGCAACGAATCATGTGCCATCAAGAAAACATTTTTGACAGTATTACAACACAACACTATGGACAGTGACAACTCTCTACATCCTGAAAGCATGGACATAGTCAGAAAATACTACGCATAATAAAGACCAGCTAGGTTGACATACCTAGGAAAAAATAAGGGCATCCCGGCGAACCAAAAGGGTTCGGGAAAAAGTTAGGGATATACATAAAAAAAAATTTACACCCGACAAGTCGAAAACCTGAAAAGGCGGCTGGGGCAAAAAGGTATCCCGGTGGGCTGAAAACCCGAAAGGGCGGTCCATGAAAAATTTAGGGATTTAAAACGTACGACTATGTCCCGTCACTTGTCTATCAGTGGAAGATTTATACCTTGATAATCATTCATCAAGAGCACCAGAATCGAGAAACGGTTCAGATACGATCTAGATACGGATGCCATTATGATACTCATTTAGATTCAACTTTCAGATACAGTTCAGATACGCTCCAGATACAGATGCCATTCTGATACTCATTCAGATTCAGCTTTCAGATATAGTTCAGATACGCTCCAGATACGGATGCCATTCTGGTACTCATTCAGATTCAGCTTTCAGATACAGTTCAGATACGCTCTAGATACGGATGCCATTCTGATACTCATTCAGATTCAGCTTTCAGATACACTTCAGATATGCTCCAGATACGGATGCCATTCTGATACTCATTCAGATTCAGCTTTTAGATACAGTTCAGATACGCTCCAGATATGGATGCCATTCTGATACTCATTCAGATCCAGATTTTAGATACAGTTTAGATATGCTCCATATACGGATGCCATTCTGATACTCATTCAGATTCAACACATGTTTCAAATACAGTTCAGATACGATCCAGAGACGGTTGTCATTCTGACAATCATTCAACACAAGTTTCAAGTATAGTTCAGATACGATCCAGAGACGGATGCCATCCTGACACTTATTAAATACATGTTCAAGTACAATCACGACATAGATCCATCCATAAAATCTCCGCATGTACCTTTTCCAGCATGGTACAAGGGGCAGAGACAATTGGAAGCGAAGTCACTATCACATACAAGCCAGTGATACCTATATTCCTCACAAAGCCGATACAACCAAGGTCCGACCTCCGTATCCCCAAGCAGGAATTCCTTCCCCAGCAGGTTCCTTCAGAAAGCTGATATCTCCATTCCCTAACTGAGTTTTATAACCATGAGCAGATTATAAAGCCATCTCCCGAGAAGAGTTTATTTCTCTGACAGTGGAAGCTCAATCTCCAACAGAGCTCTTCTCTCCAGCAATGGAAGTTCATTCCCAACTGAGTTTATTTCTCCAAATCAGCAGATCTTCCAACAGAGTATCTCTCTTCCCCACAGAGTCATTCCCCCGCAGAATTGTTCTCAGACAGAGTCTCTCCCAGCAGAATATTCTTAAGCATAATGGATGCAAATCTCCAGCTAATCACCTTTGGTCACTATCCCCAGCGGAAATGAAGAACTCGACTCCTTATACTCTCCAGCAGCAGTCCAGGATTTATTTTCCCCAGCTACAGAATATGACAATAGCATTGCATATCCATACATCATGGCATGCACATACATATTATACAACACAATCTCATTTATTTTGAGAACATCATTACTCAATACATTTCATACATCATGACATTACATACGACTAACTCTTTACCTTTCAGGGAAAGATGCAATCAAGTTCTCACGAGTTCTCTCTCATTCAGTCAAACCGACACCAAGGTTTCTATTCCAGTTGAAGATACTCCAACACTTTTCAAGATTTTCTCTGGTTCAGTCAAACCGACACTAAGGTTTCTATTCTAGTTGAAGACATTCTAAGACTTTCGTCTGGGTCAGCCGAATCGCTGCTAAGATTCCCTTGATTTCTACGCCAGACAAAGTTAATCTGAGACCTCTATCGGGTTCAGTCAAATCGATACTAAGATTTCTCTCCCAGTTGAAGACAACGCGAGACCTTTCCCTGGTTCAGTTAAATCAACACCAAGATTTCTATTCCAGTTCAAAAGCTATGAAGCCCGGAAACTGACCAGATAATAGTTAACCAACAATACATCATACTGTGAAGCATGGGATACGACCGGATAACAGTACAAAATACTACAAAGCCTGAAATCGACCAGATAATGGTATATCTCAAATTCAAGCTATGATGCCCAGAAGTCTACCAGATAATATCTTAATCTCTCCAAATTACTGAAGCCTGGGACACGACCAAATAACGGTATGAGACGTTGTGAAGTCTGGAACACTACCAAATAGCGGCAAGAGACACTGAAACCTGGAGCACGACCAGATAACAGTATGAGATACTACGAAGCTTGGAATTCGACCAAATAGCAGTTTACTCAACCAATTACTATTGAAGCCTGGAAACGGCCTGATGTTTGTATGCCTTAAATTCAAGTTGAAACTCGGATGCGGCCAGATAACCACTTGATTCCTTCTGAAGCCTGGAGCACGACCAGATAACAGTTTTTGAGATTGCAAAGCCTAGAGCACGGCCAGATAGCAAGGTTAATCTCATCTCCCCAGTAAGTCACTGTAAAACCTGGAGCACGACCAGATAGCAGTCAGTCTTATTATCCTTAGCAAATCACTGTAAATCCTGGAGCACGACTAGATAGAAGTTCACTTTCACCTCCTCGACTAAGAGATGATTCCCCAGTAGAGTAACGGACAACTGAAGCTCCTAAAATTCTATTTCTCCCAAGACAGAGACCAACATTCCTCAGCAGATTCCTCCTCAACGACAGGAACAGGAATTCTCATCAAAGGAATATCTCGGGAAATCAATATCCTCTAGATGGCATCTTTAAGCCCATCTCCGACGATCTTCCGTCATCTCCTCCAAATGGCACCTGTAAGCCCATTCCCGATACTACCTACACAGTCCAGCACCATCTCAGATGAGTGCAAATTTCTGGGCACTCTAGTATTCAATCATCTTCCACCTTTAGATTACGAAAGGCAGACAACCAATCTACATCCTCAGGTTTAAGAAGATTGAACAGGGGCAGCTGTTGTACCCCAAAATTTGCCCTCTCATTTTACTCAACACATGCCTATTGAGGTCCTTAACTTGCTCAAGGATGTCCAAGAGTTGACCAGACAAACTCTCTCCTAAGGCAATGTACCTCAAACTAGGGTTTCCATTTTCATTAGGGTGTGGGAACTCCAAATGTCCCAAATGCTTTCCATGGTCCTAATATGTTCTCAAGATCATCCATGTCAAGTTTCATGCCTTGTACAAGAAGTTTGCTCAGCCAACTGCTCAGATGCCTGAAAATCAACTATACTAGGTCAAAAGTCAATTGTGGCCCACATACAGTCAAAATTCAAGATTTTTGGTCAACCTAAACATTTTGAAGTGATATCCATCATTTGATCAAGGGTTGATCATGATTCCTCAAGGAATGCCCCCAAATTCATCAAAACCCAAAAGTTGCTAAATTAGGGTTTCTCAAGAAAAGTCACCCAAACTTTGACCAAGCATAACTTCTTCATACTTTATAAGAAATTTTCCATCCAAGGCTCATTTTGAAGAGGATGAAATTCCCTACAACTCATCTTCAGCCCACAAGTTCAAAATATGCACTCACAAAAAGATATGATTTTCCACATTATAGGTCCTTTTGAAAAGTCAAGAAAAACACCTTTTGGGTCAAAGCTTCTTACATGAACACGGAAGACCCAATTGAGATGAAACAAAAATGGTTGTTTAGGGGACATCCTAAGATTTATAAAAATTACAAGAACACCTCTCTAGGGGTTAAAATTGGAGGAGATATGCCTTGTCAAAATTGACCATTTTTGCAAAATTGCCTAAAGTCAAATATGCTCAAAAATGCATTTTTTTGTCAAATGGGCCTAGCTTCTCGTGATTGCATCTTGTTAGAAACATAGTCCACGATCCAAATCATCCTCCAAACAATTTTTGCTTTATTTATTTATTTATTTTGATTTTTTATTATTTAAAAGTTAAATTAAATCAAATAAATTGCAAAAAAATATAAAAAGATTTGTTTTGATCTGATTTTTTGTAGGAATCAAATCCAATTAGGCTGGCATAGCATATCAAATCGTGCAAGGGATGATTGAAGAAAAAATTGGCATGATTATGCTTGTTTTTGAAATATATGATACAAGAGAAAAATTAAATCAAATCTCCATGCTTATCAAAGATACAAAGTGTTTTTGTTGCCCTAATTCGTTCCACTACATATACTGAACAAGAACAATGCGCAAGAATAAGGATTGAGGTCGTGCAAGGCATCAAACAAAACTGAAAATTTTGCAAAAAAGTGGTGGATTTGTTTCTAACCAAGAAGTCAATTCAAACCATTCTAAGACTACCAATAGACTCCTGGACATCTCCAGAACGTGCCTCAATCAATTGCATGCATTTTCACGTCCAGAATCGCGAGTTACAGACCTACGGTTTGCACCTCCAATCTTGAATTTGATTTCTTAATTTACGCATAATTAATAATTACTAAACATAGCATTATGGTTGTACTAACATTTGGAATGTTTTGGTTTACATGATTTTGTGTTTTGATGACTGTATGCGTATGTGCCATGGCTAGGGTTTGTTTGGTTGTTTTAGGGTTTTTATATAAAGGTTAAATTGGCCCAAGAAAAGGGTACCATGATGCTCGTGGCATCAAGACGAGTTGATCCATGTGCTTAGAATTAATTTATCATGTTTGTTGTTGATTTTTGAAACTTGCAATGCTATAGCCATGGAGTCAGGCCGTAGGTATAAGTTTCAACCTAAAACGACGGTTCTGCAAGGAAGATGATGACGTGTCCAAGCCTGATTGGGAAATTTAAATTTCGCGCGTTTCATTATCATACTGACTCATATTTCATTATATTATTTGTTATTCATTCTTATTAACAAAAGAACATGTATCCCAGTTGGTTAAGCGCGTGTGGTATTGAGGGGGAGGACTTAGGTTCGATCCCAGGTCCCAGCATTTTCTCTATTTTCTTGACATTTACACGTAGGTTCTATGCTCCACGCATCAAGGCGTCTACCATGCGCTATCATCATCCTACCCCTGGATCATCACTAATCCAGATCCAACGCTCAGTCAAAGGGAAGTCCATGATGCACCCTTTAAGCGTGGCTACACAAGATCAAGCGTGGGAGTGGGCTCAGCTAATGGGCTTGGCAAAAATTCAACAATGCACCCCCTTTTTCAGATTCCAAACAGGCCCAATTTAATTCTTTTCTCTTTATTTCCTTTAGTTTAATTATTTGATTAATTATTTTCTTTTTACAAATATCACTAAAGTCATTTTTATCATAAAATCAGAAATCACAAAAATCACAAAAAACATCAAAAATCATTTTTTTTCATAAAAATATTTTATTTCCTTAATTAATTAGTTTAATTATTTAGGGAAATTTAATCTTTTTTTCACAATTTAAATCAATTAGAAATTAGGGTTTAATTTGTACATAACCTAATTTTTCTCAAAAAAATAACCCAAATATTTTTCAATTAGATGTTTTTGGTTCTTTAATTATTATCGCATTTAATTCGCCGTGCGCATCTTTTAATTTCCTTTTTTATTATTATTGTAACTGCTCCGAGTTTGTAATAGTAATTAGGGTTTTAAATTCCGCATATTTATTTTCAGTCCAAGATAATTATGTATCTGTGAAAGCCTTGTAATAGCTAGGACTTTAACTTTCTCTCTTTTATTTCCGCAAACTATAAACTGCTTAGATGTATGTTAATAGGATTGTATGGAAAGACAAACTGAAAATTAATACGGTAGAAAACCCTAAATGTGCAAAGATAAATTAACTGAAAAATACAATCGCACATGCTCACTCCTAGGGTTTACTCCACTTCGGTTGCCTTCGGTAAACGGTCATGAAGTATAGGGTTTGTTAGTGGTTGTCCTCTAGCCCCGAAAGATCTAAAATGACACATTCAGATGTTGCCTTGGAAAATATCTTTAAGGCTTTAGGTTGATTACTAACATTTCCTAAAATTGCTTTTATGATCGTACATGTCCCTTTGAATGTCCCTAAAACTCCAACGACGGTGCTACCTATTTCTCAATAATTGAATAGCATTGTCTAAAGGAAAGCGAACAGACTTTTTTCGAGTAGGTAGATAACTGTTAGGTACTTGCTCAAAACAAACAAAAACTTTTTCACAAACACTTTTCAAACAAAGTTTTCAAAAACAACTTCGTAACACTCTTGAGGACAGAAACAAGGGTTAACACGAAGTAATACAAAACTTTTCAAAGCAAGCACACTCAAGCAATTTCAAAATGAGAAAGTACCTAAGAGCCCGTGGAAAACCATGGATAGAAGGGGTGCTAACACCTTCCCTTTCTATAATCTACCCCCCGTACTCAAAAACATCTCGAAAAAGGTTTTTTCTGTTCTTTTTCCTTTTCTTGATTGGATAAAATAAAAGTCGATGGCGACTCTTGCTTACCGCGACATTTTACGAACAAAAAAAGCAAACCAGTATTAATAGTCGGTTCTGCCACCGTATATCACATTGATTATGTTTGTCTTCAATTAATCCATTCGTATCCACTCATTAATGTTTTTCTATATTTTTTTATACTTAACTCTTGTTAAATAAAGAAAAAAAACCTATGGGGGGAGGATGATGAGTAATATACCAAAAACTTCAAACGGTGTGCTTTTGAATAACAACCCTGATGACGATGTACATGCCTAGTTTCAAATTCCCAAACATCGGAGATATAAGGGAGATAGACCCTCGTCAACCCCTTTGAGCCTTGAAGTAGGATTTTCCTTTCTGTTAAGGAAAAACCCTCACATTTAACCTGGGGCAGGGTAGAGTTCAGTTAATCTGATCGAGCGTTCAAAACTCATCAAGAGTATGAATCAAAGGATACAACAATGGTTATCCTTCAAAAGGATAAGGAAAGTCAAAACGAAAATGGTTAACTCTCATCTATCAGCAGCGTGCATCAAAGGGATGATACCACAATGGTTATTTCTCGTGCATCAGGAGGTCGACAGATAATGATACCACAATGGTTATCCTTCATCTATCAAAGACTCATGTAGTCACAATCACTTCCAATAAATCAACGACTTGTTCAAAAAGGAAATGAATAAGAAAGAGACAAAAAGCCCCGCTAAGTCGAAACTTGGAAAACAAGTCGCTTAAGCAAAAGTCAGGGCATCCCGCTGGACTTCAAGTCAAATTCAAAAGGAATTTGTCCAGGAAAAATTTAGGGAAATCGAAAAGCGAAAAGGGATTACAAAATAAAAATCTTCCGCAAAGAAAAAAGTTATGTGACCAGAAGCACAAAAGAACGAAATAGGTGAGTGATTTCTATGTCCAAAAAACCTCGTTTGACTCCTCAATCATTCCTAAAATCCTCTTGAGATATGAATGTCCGTGTCAAGTTAACTGAAGTTAGGACTGGAGAACATCATGAAGGGGGTGGGCACCCAATAATTTTGAGCCTTAAATCTTTTTTTCTAAAATCGTGAACCAGGCCACATTACAACCCTTAAAAGTCCTAACTGAAGCAAGGGTTAATTCGAAAGCGATACCATAATGAGAATACGGTAATCTGACTCCTAGAAGGCTTGCTAAAACTTTTGAGTTGGTATCATTCCATCTTTTACTTTCCTTCGCACAAATTTTTTTGATATTTAAATATCTTTTCAAAAGAGTTTTTAAATTTCAAGACAAACATGAGCTTTGCATTATAATTACCATTTTTAGAATAAACATTCTTTGCATATGAACAAGTGCTTAAACATCAAGTAAGCTCGCATAATGAGCATCAAATGGAAGTTGGATTATCTCAGGGGAAAATTTGCTCCAGGATACCGTTTAAAGGTAAATCATTTGTGAGAATGATCTTAATCTGGGGCAGACCTTCCATCGACTCCGCTGAGTGAAAGAATACCAGTTTGAGAAATGGTTTGAAAGATTACAAAAGTTGATTGTTTGGAGTCTCTGTCGAGCAGTAGTGCATTACTTTCAGTTGATCCCAAGGGACTTTTTGCTTCAAGTATTTGCTCGAGAATGAAGTAGTTCAAGTTTAGAAGTACAATTGTGTACTAACATACTTTCAAGACGTAAGCCAACCACCCCAAGGTTGTGTTGTCTTCGAAAATACTTAAGTTTCTCATCTCTCTGTGAGTATAAGATAAAGAAAAGATTTATCGAGACTCTGTTGAGCAGGGGAAAGTGTGTTGAATACTCTGTTGAGTAATTGTTTAGCCAATCTGAGGCATTTAAGTTGTGATTTTATCCCTCAAAAGTACAGCCAAACTGGGGCAGCTTATCTTGCTGGTACAAATATTAGAAAGTCCTCTCAGGGCAGTTTTCTTCAAAGGCCCTGTATACTGGGGAAAGAAATTATGCAGGGACATTTTCTCCTCTTCAATGGTTGATCAGATCAAGTCCATACGCAGGCTAAATGACTCGTGAGTTTGAAAAGCATGTCGAGAAGTCAGGATTGCTATCCTCGACTCATCAGAGACTTAAGTCCATTTATTGATGTTCCTTCATCAGAAGTCAGGATCATTATCTCTGATTGAAGTGTGGATTGTTATCCTCAGTAGGATACGAGTAGTAACGCAAAGATCATGTGAGGTTGTTTACCCGTACAAGACGTGATGGAAATTTCGTTTCCTAGGAGGTTCTTCTCCCCAGAAAATTGGGAGTCATTTGAAGTCAAGATGATTTCTGTTCAGTGGACTACAATTTATTTTTGCAGCATCCTCTCCAAAGTCCACTTCTTAGTGGCACTCCTCCTCGAAGTTAACATGTTGAAGTTGTAATGTTGCATCGCAGTTTTTACACAGTGGTCAGTAGTTCAAACTATTTATTCTTCAGTGAAGTTTGCCATTCCAAATAGGGGTATATTGCTACAATTTCTGTTATTGCAAGTACTGTTGTTCTTTTATGATAAGAAGCATACCAGCAGATGAATTAAGAAGGGTCCTCATGTGATCAACACGAGGATTTCTGTAGAATGGGATCTAATTTCCCAATGAATGCTCACTGCTTCTCAAAACAGAATCACTCATCCCCAGTAAAGACGTACTTTCGCCTAGACATAATCCTTTATCTCTAGTAAAAGTATGTCCATGTATAATCCCCCACTGAAGTCAATACTCTCAATAAGAGTTTTTTTAAGAGTGTGTCCCTTCCAGAGGGTTTACTTTTGAAGAAGTGCATTCCAAAAGGTCTTGTACAATCTTCTTCTTCAGCATAGTCTACTTTGTTTTGACGAATCTGGGAAAGCTCATTTCATTGGATTGGATACCTTTGTTATATCCCTTTGAATTTGATACTCTGCGACTCCGTGGTTGGTATTTATCCCCCTCATGAGGTTATTGTTCACCGTCTCTATGAAGTTCGTGTCTTTTCTCCCTAGGGAAGTTTGCCCAAGTCAAGTTTTCTTGAAGAGATGCTTGATTAACATGTTTGTTATGCCCAGTGGAGCAGGTCTCCTATTTTTCTGGGGCACTGTGCATAGACGAATGCCATTTAGGGTTCTTTTATCCCTAGTGATGGAGTATTGCTAAATATTTCCTCGGAGGAGTTCTGAACCTCAAAGGTTATGGTTTAAAGGCGCCCTTCTCTTCTTCAAGTGAATATTGTTACCCTCGATAATGGTATTCCACGTGTGGCCTGGGTAGAATTCTTTTATTCAAGAATTTTTGTGATCCCCTAGTCGAAGTCACTTTTATTGAGGATTTACATCAGAAGATCCCATTTCCCATCAAGATTCTCTTTATCATTAGAAAGAGATGTTGGATTTTTCCCCAGGAAGTTGGGATTTGGATCGGAGCTTAAAGTTTCCTCTGAACTACAATTTATTTTTGTAGTATTTTCCCCAGTAAAAGCGTACTCTCGCCCGAGTATTCCTCCTTCTCAGTGCAGTTTGTTTCTTTCCAGGTTTTCTAGGAAGAATCATTTTACTCATTAACCAGATATTTTGGTATACTCCCCTTGAAGTCAATAGTCTATGGCTTCCCCAGTAAGGTTTGCACTTGTTCTCCCCATGAAGTATGTATTCTCCTACTCAGTGAAGTGTGCACTCTCTCTCTCTCCAACACGGCTTGCCTATATCAGAGTTCTTGAAGAGACTCATGTTTATCTACAGGAGATTCTAGTTTTTTATCCTCACGAGGACGACCATCATCTGCAATATAATGATTTCTTCTCCCAGTACATAACTTCTTGTCGGCTTGAATCTTACAGAGATGGTTATACCTTGTGCAATGGATATTTTTGATATTTCCATCTAAAATTTTTTGTGGCTCCCCAGCATAAAAGGCAGTCTTTAGACCCAGTCGAAGTCGAATTTCAATCACCTATCAAAGAAAGGTACTTATTATTCCCCAATGGTGCTATTCTTCTTTCCCTAGTGGAGCAATTGTCCTGTCTCCCCAGTGTGGTGTGCATAGGAGTAGCAATCACAACTCGTTTCCCGTTGATAGAAGATTTTGTTGAGATATCTCATGTGGAGTTTCTGTCCCAGGGTGTTTGTTTCTTCCTCAAGTGTAGATTTTTTACCCCTCAACGATGTTATCCCCAGTCTGGTCTGAGTAAAATTATTTTTATTTAAGAGTTTCTATACTCCTCAGTAGAAGCTATATTCGTCAAGAAGTTCTACGCGATAAAGCTTCCATCCCCATCGAAGCTCTCTTCTTTCTAACAGAAGATAAAGAGTTTGTTCCCCCAAAAAGTTGGGAGTTCGATTCGAATTCAAGATTATCTCTGAAACTGTAACTTATTTTTGCAGTATTCTTTCGGGGAAGTTATTTCATCAATGTTATCAATCGTTCGAGGTTGATGGTGCTGAGCCTCAGTGCCCAATTGAAGTTCAGAATGCTTTTTCTCTATAGAAGACTAGATATGCAAGAATGATCATTCAGAAGTTCATTGTCTTCTCAGCAGCAGTTTATTGACATGCTTTCCCCAGTGCATCGCTAAACATGCATCATTACATTGCATCTACCTAAACGCGTAGCATTTCTATTGTATGGGGCATTACGCTTAAAAATTCAAACATGCATGAGTATAAGCCAATTATGTTCACATGTGGTAACCAGATTGTTATGCACTCAAATTTGAATTATCTCCACAAGAAGCCTAGGGTGATTATATTCTATTTCCCCAGCGGAGTCTGTTTGAATTACCACCAGTTGAGTCTTTGGTATGTCTCCATTTCCCCAGGGAGTCGTGTTTTTCTCTTGCTCTTGCAGGCCCTTGGTTATTTTACCTGTGTTTGCCTTTGCCGTTAGAATGCGAGTAAGAGTCGGTGTGTAGCCTATCTTGCTTCTCAAGTATTTGAGTATCCATACTTGGTGTGTGGTAATTCAAATAATTGCCACTCTTGAAGAATTACACCCCGCCTTTGGTCTGAGGGATTTTGTAGCTCTAGCGTATTTGCTACTCTTAAAGCTCAACATGTGTTGGAAATCCTTGTTTAGAGTCTACAGTTGGTCTCTCTTTTCTAATCACAAGTTTGCCTTCGACCGAAGTTCTGTTTGGATTCAAGACATATGTAAATCCTCAGTAAGTTCTTTTCCCTTAAATCCATCTTCAGTTGGTATTATTGTCAGAGTACCCCTCGGCTGGTTTCTTTCTCCTGTAAAGTCCGTTTTTGATGCGGCGTTCTCTGTGAATTTACTTTGGTTAAAATCCTCGTCCAGTTTCCTCAATGGAATCTGTCGTGTAGTATCCCCAGAAAGTCCGTCTTTGGTCGGCATTCTCCCCCCTAAAAAAAAGTCTACCTTCGGTTAGTCTTCTTTTATCTGGTAAGTTCGCCTTTGCCCAGTGTCCCTCCTTTTTGTCGGTTAAATTTCGCCTTCAGTCGGGGTTCATTCTTTAGAAGTCTATCTGTGTTTAGCATTCCTTTCTTGATATCCTTATATATGTTCTTTCCTCCAGATGTATATTCCTAATATCTTTGGTTGGAGTCCTTTCTTTCGGCCTCTTTCCTTATATATGTCCTTTCTTCCAGACATATTTTCTTGATCCTTGATTATATATCCTTTCCTCCGGACATATATTCCTAATATCTTTGGTTAGAGTCCTTTCCTCTGGCCTCTTTCCTTATATATGTCATTTCCTCCAAACATATTTTCCTGATATCCTTGGTTAGAGTCCTTTCCTCCGGGCTCTTTCCTTTTATATGTCCTTTCCTCCGGACATATTTTCCTGATATCCTTGGTTAGAGTCCTTTCCTCCGGCCTCTTTCCTTATATATGTCCTTTCCTCCGGACATATTTTCTTGAGATCCTTGGTTATATGTCCTTTCCTCTAGACGTATTTTCCTGATATCCTTGGTTTGAGTCCTTTCCTCCGGCCTCTTTCCTTATATATGTCCTTTCCTCCGGACGTATATCCCTGATATCCTTGGTTAGAGTCCTTTCCTCCGGTATCTTTCCTGTTATGTGTCTACTACCAACCCCAGACATGTATTCTTGATATCTTTGTAAGAGCTTTCTTTGATTTGTATCTTTCATATGTATCCGCTACCGACCCCGGATATGTATCTTTGATACCTTTTTCGTATGTCTTCTACTGACCTCGGGCATATATCTTTTGTTATCTTTCTTGTCATGTTTTCTCTACCAACTCTGAATAGATGTTCCTTGATAACCAAGTTCTTCTTCTGTGTGTCTAAATCATGTTTGACATAAATTTATCTCCGATAACCCCTTCTTCGCAAAAAAAAGGAGAGAGAAAAAAATGAAAAATACAGAAAACCAAAAATATAGTAATACCTGACTAGCTTCAGAGTGCAAATTTTCGGGTTCTTTTAGTATTTAATCTTCTTCCACCTTGAAAGTTCGAAAGGCTGGCGCCAATCTCACCTTCAGGTTGAAGGCGATTAAATAGGGGCAGTTGTTGCACCCCAAAATTTGCCATCCTAATTTCTTTTATTTGGCTTAGACTTTTGCATTCAGTTGCATATATTCCATTAGGTCACTAACGTAGCATGCATTACATTCAAAAGAGTATCTGAGTTCAAAAGGTTAGCAGCTACGAATCTAGGGTTTATGACTGATTTGAGGTGTATATGATTAAATAAGATTGATTATTTTGTTCCTTCTTGGTTTACAAGACTGTGGAATTAGGGTTTTGGTTCATGCTCATTTTTTGGACTTCTTCTCATCAAGCTACGTTTATTTCTCTATGTGAGAGCAAAGATCAGGACTCTTTTCAGTTATCATACTCTAATAGAGGTTCTTCAGGAATCATCGATCACAAGTTGGGATTTTGCATAGTGATTTGCTTCAAAATAAGGCATGGGATTTGAGATTTAATTACGGGCAGGGATTTGCTCTGTTGTGCTATTGGTCATCAGATGGATATGGAGGGTTTGGTTTCATGACATTCATGGGGCGCAACTTACAATTGAATGTTATGAATCATCAGAAGAAGGCTGGTCCATTTGGTTATGTACATTACAAGAAAATATTGTGGATTGGATACAAGATCGTCTCAAAGTTAAGTTTAAGCTATTGGGGTTTTCATACATGGATTCGTTGGTGCAAACATATAATGAAGTTTGATTGAGATTCAAGATTCATGGTTTAAACAACATTCTTAAAAATTCAAGTTTCATTCGAGATTTATTCTATATTGCAAAATCAAGAAGAAAGCTCTAAATGTCAAAAGGGCAATTGGAAGAAGGTTTTGGTACATTGGTATTTTTGTTCATTGATACCTTCGAGTCGTGATAAGCGTGAAATATTGGAGAAAGAAAGAATATTGTGAAATCATGGTTCAAACACATTCATCATCAAAGTCCACAATATTCTTTATTGTTTTACCAACGATATTTCAGGATCAAAGAAATGAGTATTCAATTGCAAGTCCAAAAGCAATTGAGTGAAATTCGAATTCAACTTGAAGGAGAAAAGCATACACTTTTGAATACTTAAAAAGATTGATGTTGAATTCTAAATATTTTAAACTACATTCATGATCAAGAGCTATAATTTCACGCGAGATGTCAAGAGAAGCTTATTCAAAATCTGTCCAAATGTCATCCAAAACTTCCTCATTCAAAGTTCAAGTGTTAGAGTATACCATTGTCATTTACAATCTCAAGTCATTACACCAATAATAAGGCGAGAAGCTCAAAATATAAATATCATGGACATTGCAAGAATTGGCAAAAGACCATTTGAGAATATAAAGCCCAACTTGCCATGCTCTCCGTCTTCATGCCTCAACCAAATTCCATGTTTTCTTTCAAGTCTCCAAACCAAGCTGACAGTTAGACCAAAACAGTTCTGCATACAATTGTCTAAATCGTGCCAAATAAGTCCCAAAAAGGATTGATGAATCTTACTCCGAGACGTCATCTGCACCATATTAAAACAGTTGTTGTGATGAGTCTTATGTCAAACTTATAGTTAGCATAATAGATCAATGATCATCCTTGTAAAAAACCAGAAGCAGAAACTAACAGGATTTATGCTAAGCCTAACTTCAAACCAATTCAAACTAATCCTAAATGTCAAAACAGGATTTTATAACTAAACTCCTAACTGTCCATAACTGAATTAAAAGATAGCTAACCTTTATCAAATACATCTCACCCATTCCTTTTATAACAATCTGATGTGACAATATGCTTCGGTCGGAATAAAAGTTGCAAAGCCAAAATTAAAACAGTTTGCATGACCTGCGCATTAACACAACGAACATATATAATTAGCCTTTAACCAAAACTAGTTCAAC
Organism: Vicia faba; assembly: GCA_948472305.1. Taxonomy (NCBI): domain Eukaryota; kingdom Viridiplantae; phylum Streptophyta; class Magnoliopsida; order Fabales; family Fabaceae; genus Vicia; species Vicia faba. The sequence continues at coordinate 502,237,694 of OX451736.1, forward strand.
ATCTAAACAACCCTTCATCTAACTATGACCCAAACCATTCATAAAAACCAGTTCAGCCTGCGCCAACTATCCAAAAATCCAATCAATGCATTTGAACAGTAGTGTAGCAAATTCAGTTTAAAATGCCTACAAATCAGCATATAACAAAACTGAAATCCTGCACGTAACAGAAAATTCTAATTTAATACTTTGTCTCATAAGTCTCATGTCCATAACCGTTTCACCATTCAAGCTACGCACCGATCAACCCTGCGCATGAAAACCTAAAATCAGTTAACCAAGTTAATGGTTGCAGCCCGGCATTCGATAGAAAAATAAGAAGTCAAGTCTTCACTAAATTAGGTTTCAGCATAACAGAAAATTAGCAGCTTCTAATATAAGTCATAACAGCTCAACTTTCATTCAAATCTCAACCATTCATTTTTCTTAACTAATTTTCGGTTTAACCACTCAAGTCAAAACAAATCCATAATTGATTTTCTAACCACTAACAGTTTTCTTAACAGTTCCAATAATTTATTTCAACAAAAACAGAAACATAATTATAAACTAACTAGCTAACTAACTTGTAACAAATTTTAGAACTAACTTCTCAATTCTCAACTATCCTCTAACCAACTAAACCAACAACATTTACTAACTGACTCCAACTGTCAACAATAGAAAGCCAACTGTCATAATAGAAATATCCCTCCAACTAACTTCTAACTAACCAATTTCCAGCTCATACTAATTGTCATAACAGTTTCCAGCTCACTAACAAAAAACGAGAAAATAGCTAATAACTTATAACATAATTCCAAATGCATAGCTAACTCTCTCTAACCCTTAACCAACCAACAATTAGCTTATATAACTTATTCTAACTAACTATAACCACTCTCTAACTCCCATAACAGATTCCAATCTTCTAACAATCTTCTTACCAACTTCTAACAAACTTCATAACAAAACTCTAACAGAAAAATGAGAGAACAGATGAACATAATAATGGAACTTTCAGATTCTAACAGAATTATAAAAGAGAGGAAAACTCACCAATTGAGGGGAGATTCTTCAGTTTTCCAGAACATAGCTTCAATTCTCTTTCTCCCTCTGAAATTCTCTCCTCTTCCATCGATCATTCTTCATTTTCTTTATCTTCATCCACCAAAAATCAAGAAAATCTCTCTCTCTCTCTCTCTGCAATTCCTCGCCCTTCTTCTGATTTCTTCAACTATCACCATCTTTATTCTTCAATTCATAGTAGAATCATCACCTTCTGCAACTTTATCTTCTCTTACTATTCACCTTCATCAATTCTTCACGTACATAGAAGATTCTCCACTCCAAAACAAATTCAATCATCATCAATCTCTGAACCAAGATCTGCATATGATTCCTTAATTTTCTTCCATCTTCATCACACTTAGTGATTCTTTAGGCTCGTTTCAATTTCCTACAGTCATAATATATCGATTTCGCTGATCACTTCTGCAACTCGCAAAAACAACATCACCATAACAGCTTATCTGCAACAATCACACGTGGAACTTCAACGTCAACACAACCCTAGCGAGTAGAAACGAACAGAACATGAAGAATAAAAACGAACAGAAGCGAGAAAAGTGACTAGAAAAGTACCTGAACACAAAGACCCTCGTCGGAGCACCTTTGGTTCCATCGCCATTATGATGTAGCCGATGACTCTTTTGTTTTCGTCAAATTCTTGATACCACTAAGCAGGGAAATATCTCGGAACTACTTCTCATAAGGTTCAAGGCTGAGATCATTCGCCATCATCATCGAATTTTGATTTCATCGCAGCAGTAAGGGTTTTCGGTTTTTAGATGTAGAACAGATGAGAATTGATGATGATCAGAGAAGAATCACGCTACACACCTCTGTAGGGAGGATGACCGAGTAAAGGCACGACGGCGTATGAATTAGAGAGAAGAAGAAATCTGCTAGTGCGTTACAGACAAGAGTGAGACACAATCGAAGGAGATTGGGATGGAGGCGTGATAAGGAAGTGATAGCGGTGAGGTGCTAATTTTCGACTATGGATCTGATCAGAAGAGGAATTAGGAAGAAGTAATTCCAATGTTGTTAGAAGAGATGAAGATTATCTCTTTGGTTCACGTGAAGCGTCACCGTTTTCTTTCTTACCCTAACTTTACTAGACACGGGCCTTTCGATTCTTTTCAAGCCTGGACGTTTTTTTTTGCAGCTGTTGGGTCATGCACAAAAAAGCTTATTGGATTCATTCTCAGTGGGCTTAACCATACCCTCATTCCTAGTCCGCCTACAACTTTTTGGAGATTTGAGGAGATTTGAGGGGTTTGAACCAAAATAAATATGTGGACTCTGCCAGCATGGGCCTAGCGCCCAGTTTTTGGACATACCCCGGGTTTGACACTCCCTTTGAGCTTAATGTTCTCCTTAAATTTCCATGATATTTTTCTTATCTTTTTATTATAGATTATTGATAAAAAATTACAAAAATTGATAAGACTTGTTAGTTTTTGTTAGAACTAATTCTCTAGTTTTTGATAGCTTTTTTGTCCATAATAAAAAAATTAAAAAATAGTGGAATATAATAGAGTTTTATAGAGTTTATTTTGTAGAAGTTTGTTTAGAATTTTCTATTATCAATTATGTTAGTAATCATTTAGTTACTCGAAATTTGTGAATTCACCTTTGCTTGTTGAGATTTGAGTCTTATGCAGGTTTATTGTGCGATATACGGATGCGCTTGAGATTTTGATTATGGTATATTTTCACATCGATGATGCTTCGACACTTATTCCGAGCGTTTGATTTCTGACTATTTTCTTTGATCGGTGAAGCTTTCGTGAAGATCGTCGGGTTTCTTTGTTTTGATGTGCTTTACTACGGATTGATATTCGTTTGGTATTTTCTCTTGTTTATCTCATTTTGCACTTTACTGCTTTCTAGATATCACGAGAAGTAGGAAATAAAGAGCGTGCACTCGAAGTCGCTGTTTAAAGACCTGTAGCAGGAATTCCGCACTTCATTTACTATATATGTAATGCTTGTGTTTGTTTCATTGGTTGTTGATCGATGAGTCACTCAATTTAGAAATTGAGATCATGACTTCGCTCTCAGTGCATACTCCCTATAGTATTTTATCGCTTTCCTTTATTTCTTGTTGATCGATGAGTCACTCAATTTAGAAATTGAGATCACGACTTCGCTCTCATTGCATGTTCCATGTAGGATAGTTTTTGTTAGACTTTATTTGGCATGCTAACCTAGATAGGATATCTCTAAGTGTGATCTCTTGAGCTTAGTGGCTTGTTTTCTTAATTTCACCTTTGTGTTCATGTTTTGATATGATATACCTTCGGCATGTTCCCTTAGGAGCTCTTGATTCAACTATCGATGATGATTCGAGATAGACATAGTTTTAGGTGATAGACCCTTGCTATGCTCCTTTAGGACTTCTTGATTCATCTATAGATGATGAGTTGAGATAGACATTAGGATTTTTATCTAAGCATGTCAACTTAGGGTAGAGATTTCCCTTTAAAACTCAACCATAGGACCATCATTGTATGATAGCATTAGGGATAGATTTAGGCTAGTCTCTCTCTAGATTTTTTCTTCTCTCTTTTGCATTTGCATTAAAATGAAACTTATTTTTTCCTTCCAAACTTCAAAAACACCTAAAGATTACTGATGAGTATCATACCTTTGTTGATCATGGGAAATGATAAGCGGGTCTCTTCTCGATCTTATTGTTTTTCCATTCTAAGTCGTGGTGTGGTTCAAGTCTCAAATACTTATTTCATGAATAAGTAGAGAAATGACTAAAAACTCTCTCTTGAGATTAACTAGCCATTATCTACAAGTAAAAACACCAACAAATACAAACTCTTTTCAGAAAGAACATGTTAATTCACTTCTGTGCTGACGCGTAAGTCTCCAAAGGTCGAGTTGCGGCAGAAGGCGAAATTAATATTGTTCATTAAAAAATACAAACCAATAAAAACATGTGAGTGGAACTATGGCTGCTCTGATTCCTTAAAAGGGATACTAGGCATGGGGGTAGGGCCCGAACGAGCACAACTTTATTTTTCCCTGCATTATTTTCTCTTTTCTTTTGCATGCATTCCTTCTTTTCATTTTATTTTAGCCCTTAAGCCTAGATATAAATTCTTACACACCCATAAGATAGACAACAAGAGTGGATACCATAGAGTACTACGGGCGTGTGGGGTTCTAATACCTTCCCCTCACGTAACAGACTCCCTTACCCGATCTCTCAATTGTTTGATCGTGATTTCACCCTTCTCAGATTTACTCGATGTTTACCTTTTCCCCCTTCTGGGATAAAAAACGTTCGATGGTGACTTCATTGATTTCATTATCAGTTGATTGTTCAGCCGGTTGTTTCAGGGATGTTTTTATTTCTCCTTGTAATACTCATATACCTTTCACAGCCAGGCTATACTTTGAGTGTACGAACAATGTGGAAGAGTACAAAGCTTGTATTATGGACCTTGAAGCAGCCATTGACTTGAAAGTCAAGATCCTCGAAGTGTTTGGGGATTCTTCTCTAGTCATACATCAAGTACGATGTGATTGGGATACACGACACTCTAATTTCATTCTATAACGGGATTACATTTTGGAGTTGTTGCCCGCTTTTGAGAAGATCACCTTTGAGCACATTCCTAGAGAAGAAAATCAGTTGGCAGATGCTCTGGCTACCCTGGCATCCATGTTCATAATTAGTTATCTAAATCACGCACCATACGTCAGGATTCATCATTACAAAGAACGAGCATGTGTCTTTCCTTCTCATTTCCTCTCAACTGAAGACATGTATGAAGAGAAGCCGTGGTATTTCGACATCAAAAGATATATTAAGAAGCAAGAGTATCCCGAGGGTGTCATAATTTGTGATAAGCATACACTTAAGAGGTTGTGTAATACGGTGGGAGAACTAACTTTTTGGTTTTGCATTTTATCGCAAATGTTGCAGATAGCAAGAGTCGCCACCGACTTTTCTTTTATCCAATAAAGTAAAGGGTGAAAAGAACAGGAAAGACCTTCGAGAATTTTTCCGAGTGCGGGGGGGGGGGGGGGGGGTTATGAAAAGGGAAGATGTTAGCACACTTTTCATCTGTAGTTATCTACAGGATCTTAATCGCTAGCTCACTTTGAAAATGCTCTGTGTTTGAAAATATTTTGAAAAAAGATGCCTATGTGCGGCAAACTTTGTAATGATACTCGTATTGTTGAGAATGCATACAAAGTGGTTGTCTTTAAAAATGTTTTAGAAAAGAGTGTATGTGTCATAAAGGTTTTATGAGCAAGCGACTATGAACTATCTACCTACTCAAAAAGTCTTTGTTCTTTTCCTCCTTTCCTTTAGATAGTGTTATCCTACCATTAGTTAGTAGGTAGCCCTATCATTGGATGTTTGAGGGACATGCGTGAGTCATCGTACAGACACGAAGGCAACTCGTAGGACACTTTAGCAATTATGATAAGGTACTAAGATCATTTACCAAGGCAGCATCGAAGGGTCATCGAGGGACTACGATCTTTAAACCAAAGGATCTTTGCTAAAGCATCCCACTTTGAGGGGCATGACTGCTTAAATCCGAGGCAAAAAGTGAGGGTCACCCTAGAGGTGCGTGTGTGAGAAGTGTTCTGATTTCAAGTATTTGTCTTGAGATTAGATTTTCTAACGTTTGTTTTTTTATGTCTTGCCATGCACGCCTAATTAATCTAGCAGTTAGACATATACAAGTGCGGAAAAATGCGGGAAATAATCTACGCTATTACATCGCTTCGGGGATGGGGAGTACAAACCATAAATTGGGGAGGAAAGCAATAAACTCTAATTATCTATTACAAACTTTCAAACAATTAAAAATATTGGAAAATAATGTGAAAAATAACTGAGCGCGAAAGAGATAGAAAAGGGAAAAGATGTTTAAAACCCTAAAATATTTATAAGTTCTTAAGAAGATATTAGCCAATAAACGCAAGAGAGAGGGTGCCAGCAATTTTGACTGGCCAATCAGATGATCTGAATCTGCCACGCTTGCCTCCGCCAGTCCTCACCATCGTGGGTGGCTGAAACAACCGTCTTCTCTGACGGGTTATTTTTGAGAACCCTGCAAATTTGAAAGATTTATGGCCAACCAATAGGCCTATCCTACATAAAATCGTGACCAGAGTTAAAATTTGGGCTTAAAACACACAAACCATTATTGTATCATACGATTAGAAAGTGAATTCAAATCGTGCCCTAACAATGGCACATCTTTGTTTCTGCATCAAACCTTACATGTGGCACGTTTAATATGTTCCAAACATCAACCGTAATATGAATGTATGCATAAAATTGATTTAAATCATACGATTAAAGAGTTTGAAATAAAAACTTTTACCAAACTGGTGGGATCGTGAATGACTTTCTAAGCATAGTTGGATGTGTTCTCGGACCTGGGGAGACTCCTGGGGATATTAGGAGTGAGGTTTGATCACTAGTTTGGGTTGAATACTCCTAGAAATTAAGATTCGAAGCTTGACTTTTTTTGAAAATTTTGTGAACAAAATTTAGGTTTTAGGAGGCAGTTGCATGTGTATGTTGCATCTGAATGGGTTGTGCACATATAGAGCATGGATTTAGGGTAACAAAAATGGCACAAGTTAAATGGAATCATGGTGTTTCAATTTTGCTCCAAAACTTTCCAAAAGAAGATATTTCTTTACCTTCTTGGCTTGGCACGGTTATGGCATATCTTGCTGGGTCATTTTGGGCTGTATGGGCATGTAAATGAATCATCATGTGCATGTCCCATTTATCTTATACTTCTTTTTAATTTATTTTGCATTTATTTGAATAAAAACAAAATAAATATAAATAGAATAATTAGAAAATATAGGGAAAGGTATGAGTGAGCTTATGAGTCCTTCACAAGGTCATGGATATGTTTGAAATCCAAAAATTTAGGTCATAAGCCAAAAATTTCAAGTTTGCACATTTTGCATTTCATGCATTTCTTCAAAATTTTCCAACTTGTGCAACTCATAACTAGCTCAATGTTCATCTTTTGAAGGTGATCTTTGACATTTTTAAAATCTAAAGATGTTCTCTACAATTTCTCTTTTGATCATTTTTGCAATTGGAGAATTTATCTTGATGTAAGTTGCCTTGACAAAAAGTGTCTTTTGTTGACTTTTGAAAATGACCTATAATGTATTAGCTCATATATTTCTAATGAAGTATTTTTTGGACTTGAGAACAAATACAAAGTTGTATATAATTGAATTTCCTTCAAAATGATATTTGTTTTGGGAAAAGTTGATGAAGTATGTGAAAGTTATGCTTGGTCAAAGTTCAGTTGACTTCTCCTAAGGAAACCCTAATTTGACAAATTTTGACATTTGATGATTTGAGGGCTTTCCATCAGGAATCATGATTAACCCTTGATCAAATTATGAATATCAATTCAAAATTTTGATGTTGACAAAAAATCTTGAAGTTTGACTGTATGTTGACCATAGTTGACTTTTTACCCAATATAGTTAATTTTCAATCATCTGAGCCATTGACTGAGCAAAATTGTGATGCAAGACTTGAAACTTGACATGAACATTGTTGAAGACCTATGGAGAACCATGGAAATCATTTGATGCCTTTGTAACCCAAATTTCATTGAGAAACTCAAAACCCTAGTTGTAGACCCTTGGCTTAGGAGCAGCATCTTGACAGGTTAACCCTTGAGATTCTTGAACACTTTGAGGACCTTTGTGATCATGTCTTGAAGAAAAATGGGAGGAAATTTTTTTGGGTACAATATATGCCCCTGTTTAATCTTCTTAAACCTGAAGAGTTAGATTGGCATGTCCGCCATTCGTGACTTGAAGGTAGAAGATGATTGAACACTTAAGTGACCCGAAATTTGCACTCGCCTATGCAGGAAGTAACATTGTTGGTTGATTGTACCAGGAATGGGATTATAGATTCCATTTAGAGAGGTGACGGAGAGTCGTCAGAGATGGGCTTATAGATGCCATCCAAAGTAACTGTTGGCTTCAACTGGAAGAAGTATCAGAATAAATCTATACTCGATTTAATCTGAGCCATCAGAGGTATATGCATGTTTTCAACTAGAAGAAGTATCAGAATAAATCTACGCTTGATTTAACTTGAGCCAAAAGATGTATATGTTCGACTTTCACTGGAAGAAGTATCAGAATAAATCTATGGTTGACTTAATCTGAGCCAAAAAATGTCTATGATTGTTTTCGACTGGAAGAAGTATCAGAATGAAACCACACTTGATCTAATATGAGCCAGAAGATATTTGTGTTCGCTTTTAACTGGGAGAAGTATCAAAATAAATCTATGCTTGATCTAATTTGAGCCAAAAGATAGTTGTGTTCGCCTTTAACTGGGAGAAGTATCAGAATAAATCTATGCTCGATTTAATCTGAGTCAGAAAATGTCTACGATGGTATTTAACTGGAAGAAGTATTAGAATAAATCCATGCTTGATCTAATCTGAGCCAGAAGATATTTGTGTTTAACTTTAACTGGGAGAAGTATCAGAATAAATCTATGCTCGATTTAAACTGAGCCAGAAAATGTCTACGATCGTCTTGGACTGGAAGAAGTATCAGAATAAATCTATGCTTGATTTAATCTAAGCCAGAAGATGCTCACGACCGTCTTCAACTGGAAGAGGTACCAGAATAAATCTACGTTGGACTTAAACTAAGCCAAAATATATTTAGGTCCTACCTTAATTGGAAAAAGTATCAGAATAAATCTACGCTCGATTTAAACTTAGCCAAAAAATGTCTACTATCATCTTTGACTGGAAGAAGTATCAGAATAAATCTACGCTCGATTTAAATTGAGCCAGAAGATAGTCTTTGAGAATGACCTTCTAAGGCAATTGCTTAAGTAGCCATTTATCAGATGTAGTCTTTGAAAAGACTGTTTGGTCATACAAGTAATTGGTGATGTTGGTTTGTTGATTGATCTTTCCTGAAAAGGTAAAGAGTTAGTCGTATGCAATATCATAATGTATGAAATGCATTGCGTAATGATGTTCTAAAAATGAATGAGAATGTGCTATATGCATTTTGTATGCATATGCTATGTTGTTCTTAAATGATGTATGAATGTGAAATGTTGTTGAAGTGTATTTGTAAACTCGAGCAGCATCTTTGTCTGGGGAAAACAAATCCCTGACAATTTTTGGGGATAAAGAGTATGTGTATCTTCGATCTGCTGAGGATTTCCACTTGCTGTTTGAGGAAAATCCGTTGAAGGATGTTGAATCCTGCTTGGGCAGAAGAGTCCAAGAACATTGGTCGTTCACTACTCTACCGGGGAATTTAGTTCTTAGATACCCTGACTAGGGATAAAAGATATGGATAACCTTTTGAGGTGTTGCCTGAACAAGTTTTTGATATGGATACCGACTCGTCTGGAAAGAATAAGTTTGAACGATATCTAATCTAGTTTCAGATTCAGTAGAAACTCTATGGGGATAGTAACCTGGATTGTCCTTTGCTGGAGGAGGGAGACCTGCCGGTAATTTGTGGTAGAAGAAAACTCAAGCTAGGGAGACTGAATTCCACTAGGGAAGTAAACCCTGTTGGGGAAATAAACCTTGTTGGGGAAATAAAACCTGTTGATGGAGAAATACTCCGCTGAGGAAACACCCTTGCTTAGGAAATGAGATCTGCTGGAGAAAAGAAATCTGTAGGGGGTTTTACAGTTTTGGTGGAATAAACTCAGCTGGGGAGGAGAATTTCCATAAACTGTACTGATTGGGACTCCGTAGGTGGGTGATATTGTCGGGAAAAGATCATATTTCTTTATCCGCTGGGGGAATTTGCTGGTGAGTATGTGTTGTACCCCAAAATTTTCCCTTCCATTTTCTTCAAGACATTCTTCTAAGATCTCAAATACTCCAAGATACTCAAGAGTTGACTGGTCAAACCTCATCCTAAACACTGGCCTCAAGTGACTTTCATGGCTCATCATAGGTCCTCAATAATGCTTGTGTCAAGTTTCAAGTCTTGCATCACATGTTTTCTCAGTCAATGGCTCAGATAATTGAAAATCAATTGTATTGGGTAAAAACTCAACTATAGTCAACATACAGTCAAACTTCAAGATTTTTTGTCAACATCAACATTTTAAGGTGATATTCATCATTTGATCAAAGGTTGATTATGATTCCTCAAGGAAATCCCTCAAATCATCAAAGGTGAAAAATTGCCAAAATTAGGATTTTGATCGAAGATTACTGATCATTGATTGTTGGCCTAGTACATGACTTAATGGCTTGAAGCATGATCTCAAGGACTCAAATACAACATCTTGACCTAATTACATGGCTCAAGACATTTCCAAAGATGCAAGTGATTGATAGTTGAATAATTGAATCAACGGATGGAAAGTCAACAAGTCTAATAAAAGTCAAACTTTGACTTTTTGGTCAATATTGGAATTCAAAAATCAAGAACCATCAAGTTATTCAAAACTGTAAAACTTGATCATCAAGAATCAAAAAAAGTCAACAAAAGTCAAAAGGTTGGAAAATTTTCCAACAGAAATTTTTTAAGTGTTTTGTTCTTAACAAAATCACTACTTCATGGTCATTTTTCACCAAGATCCAAATTGATTCAAAGAAAACTTTCAACATGAAAGTTGTAGGAATTTATGAATTCTACAACTTTGTTAATGTGGAATGATCCTTAAAAAGTTATTGGATTAAGAGATATGAGCCCATGAAGTTATGACATTTTTATATAACACATAGAAAAAATTTCAACAAGTTTTGGTCAGTTTTTTATCTCAACTTCCTGGAAATTTTTACCAAGTTCCCAATTGATTCAACAAAAATGGTCAACATGAAAGTTTAAGATCTTGATTATAGCTTTCCAAAATGTCCAAGAGCATAAAAAGATCATTCTTGAGCTAGGAGATTCGAAGACATGAAGTTGGCATTTCATTCTTGAATTATAAGTCATCTTTGTGATGAACTCATGAACAAATCTCATAACCATGTTGCACAATCTCACTTTACAGGCCTCTAACCTCCAAATATTGCTATAATCATAAGATTACACATGTTTTTGAGCTATGGTCTATTTGATTCAAGCATTTTCCAATGCATAATTCCATTAATGGCACAAAAAGAACGCTTCATGCAATTATCAACTCTCCTTGAGCCTCTAACTTGTTGCTTCTGCACACTCTCAATCTAATAAGTCATAAAAACATGTTTAAAGTGTTCAACAACTCTATGAGACCAGGTATAATGCATTGGAACTATGTTCTTCAAAGTTACTTCAAATCTAAGCAACCAAACCATAACATGATATCTTTTAAATTTGATCAGACCTTGCCCTCAAACATTTTCTCTATAAATAGAGAGATCATTTACAATCTAGTACACTAATTAACAGCTCCAAAACACCTGTTGTACCTCAAAATTTTCCCTCTCGTGTTTTTCCAAGATTTCCTCTTGTATAGGTGGTTACAAACCTTTGCCTAAAGAAAAGGAAAATTGGTGAGTGATGTTATTAAGTTTCTTTTGATTGGTATCTCCAAAATGCCTTTCGATTGGCATCTCCAAAATGACTTTCGATTGGCATCTACATATCGCCCTTTGATTGGCATGAACAGAGGTCCTTCGATTGGCCTGTTAATAAGGCCTTTCGATTGGCATTTTAATAAGTACCCTTCGATTGGTATCTTGACAAGGGATCCTTCGATTTAACATTGTGTCAAAGGAGCTTCGACATGCATGTTAACTGTGTCCTTCGATTGGTATGAACAAAGGCCCTTCGACTGGAATGCTAAAAGGTCCTTTGATTCGAACTTTAGAGTGTCCTTCGACTGGAACTTCATAGTTTCCCTCAATCAGAACATCATAATGAAATGACCTTCGAATGGCATTTCAGTGTAGAGTTTGTCTTAATCTAAGATGCTCTGATGAAGGAAGTTATGAACACTTTGAATCAGAACTTAGACTCATCACAAGGCCAAGGGCTGGTTGAAGTTGTCTAATAGGGAATGTTCTGAATAGATTCGAATTGGACTTTGAAGCCATCGAAGAGAGCAAATTCGAAGGGAAGTGGGTCTGCAGGGGCAGGTCAGCTTTTGATTCTCATCATATTGGAGACCCAAACAACTCATAACAGGCTGGAAGTAACGCATGAAAATAGATTGGCACGTGATTGAATCAAATATAACAAGTCTTTATGAAGAAATTAAATCAAATCTCTTCATCATAATGGACCAATATCTGATACACAAATGTTGACCTAAATTCCCTTGTCTATATAAACCTCGGGATCTCAGAAAAATAACAGATACACACAGAAAAAAACACGGAGACTGCCACCTAGAGACACACATATATTGACTCACAAAAACACCAGCCTGCCCCACAAAAGTCCGTAAAATAGCATCAAATCCCAAAGTTGTCAAAACTCCATTGCAGGCACCTTCCGTCCACTCATTCGTGCCCCAGCCATCTCACGCCCAAGACTGCAGATCCAAGCGCCTTCAAGGGTAAAAAAATGTTCAATCCCACTTAATCTTAAATTAGACTCATGATTACATATTCATAGTTTTTGTTATTATTTGTGAGCGATTTAACAAAGTGTATACAAGTTGCAGTGTTCATATGTTCGAACACCACGGACAGAGTTTTTTCGAAGCTGGTTACTTTTGAAGCCCATGATACTGGTTGTGATAAATCGAAACCAACCCAGATCCGGGTTTAAGGATTGATTTCGAATGGGATGTTTTCTGTTTTGTCTAGTTTCAAATTATCTAATTTGCAGGACTAAAAGCAGGTGTCATGCACTTAGAATGATAAAGCAGCTCAGGTGGTGAAAGGGAATTCGTGCAATCGAAGGGACCAGGGTTCGAATCCTAAGCCTTTCATTTTCAATTTCTAACGAATTTGCTTGCAGATATAGCACCCCCAAGACCCTCGAACGAGGTCTTCGATCAGCCCCCTGGATCGAAAGGCAACCCAAGCCTCTTCGATCTAGGCCTTACTTCCCATAATGCATTCTTTTCGTCTCCTGTTTTTGGTCTTTCGATGGTGTTTCCTTTCGATTGGTTGTTTGTCCTTACTCATTCTAGGCTCTGATTAACATTAAGAGGAAAAACCCCAAAAAATCATTAGGCTTAACTTTTTACAGTAAATTAATTTTGTCAATTAATTAATTAATTATTTTAATATTTTCTTAAAAAACTAAAATTGAATAGACTTAGGGCTTTTTAATTCAATTTCTTTTCATGACAAAAACAAAACAAAATCCCTTTCACTTAGAATTTTAGATGTATTTTCAATTCATGCGCGCGTTTATTTACTTTAGCATTTTTTGTTAATTATGTAACTGTGCCCGATTTGTAATAGTTTAATTAGGTTTTTATTTCCGCATTTTACTTTCAGTCAATTCCTTATGTATCTACACCAAAGCCTTGTAATAGAGTAGGACCTCTATTTCTTGCTTTTATATTTTATATGCCTGTATATAAATTGCTAATAACCTAGGCGTGTATGCTTAATCAATCAATCAGTAGATCACTAAACTGCAAGATAAAATATATGAAATAGCACACTATTGCACACTTGCACCCCTAGGGTATTTCCCACTTTGGTTGCCTTCGAAAATGGTCATGTCCCTCGAACATAGGGATACTCTTAGAAAAGACCCTCAGTTTAAAGTCATCATAAAGATCATAGTCCCTAAATATCCCTCGAGTTGCCTACGAGAAATGATCTTATGATGATAGTCCCTTCGAAATTCTAAGGTATCCTTACTTGCTGCCTTCAATGACCATTACGTCCCTTTTGATAGTCCCTTAACATCTAACGACTAGGGTTACCTACTCACTAATAGTGGGATAACACGGTCTAAAGGATAGGAGGAAAATAACAGTCTTTTTTCGAGTAGGTAGATAACTGTTAGGTACTTGTTCAAACAAATTTTCACACTTTCAAACACTTTCCAAAAAAAGTTTTCAAAATGCTTTATCACACTATTGAGGACTGATACAAGAGTTACCATAAAGAGAATCGCCGCACTAAGGCATTTTCAAAGCTTTTCAAACCACACTGACACAAGAATTTTAAAATGAGCAAGTACCTAAGAGCACATGGAAAACCATGTATGGAAAGGGTTCTAACACCTTCCTTTTGCATAATCTACCCCCCATTACTCAGAAATCTAAAAAAAAAGGTATTTTTCTGTTCGTTTCACCCTTTCCTTAATTTGGATAAAAGAAAATTTGGTGGCGACTCTTGCTTACCGCGACATTTGCGAACAAAAAACGTAAAACCAGTATTAACAGTCGGTTCTGCTACCATATCATAGAACTGGCGAATCTACTGGGGAGAATTATAAAGTGGGGTTTACCTTAGGGTCTAGATCATTTTAAATTTCTTTCTTTGTTTGCTTTGATTGCTTTACTTTTAAAGGTTTGTTGGGGTATTCTTGTATATATCCTATACTCGGATCTGGGGACACTTTTTAGGTAAACAACAATAGATCATGGAGACTGTACGGCATAGACCGATATGGTTGAAGAGATAGCTGTGTTGGTGTGACACTTTGGTTGGTACCGGTATCCCTTGTGTCGAATTGAGGAGAATATGGGGCCGCCGCATGGTGTCGTGAAGCACTAACAAACCTAAGAACCTTAGTTGGACAAACTTGGCCACTAGAAAGTAGTGAGATAGCCGGCCTTGATGTAACGCTGGGAATCGTTTGATACTCGATACTACACTCATTGAGATCAGACTTTCGGGATGTTTCAGCCGCAAGAAAAGATTGATAAGCTGAGATAATATCGATAAAGGAAGATCAGTGATATTGAGACTCCTTAGAACCTGGTTACTATTTCTAGGATAGGTTTGAAACCAACTAAACTTCAAGAGGGTATTTACCTATAAACCCCATGCAAGCCTAAACCTAAGGTCTTGTGTGCTTTGCTTGTGTGTGATTAATTTTCTTAAACATGACATCATGCATCATAAACATTCATTCTTCATTACACTAACCATTTCAAGGATTAGGGGAATTTATCTTTGTTCTGTTTTACAGATCATGGCTTCCGCTCGTAGAAATACCATCTGAATCAGCTTTGTGAGAATATTTATTCAACTCAAAGAGCTAGTATCCAGGGTTTCTGAGACTTCCTCATTCACCAAGAACTACAGACGACTCCTCAATCTGGTTACTCAGGTTTTGATGAGAAGATGATGAGTGTGCTCTTTCAGTTCTTTGACCCTAAGCATCATTGCTTCACCTTTCCAGACTATCAGTTGGTACCCACCATGGAAGAGTTCTCTCAGATATTGGGTATACCTATTTTAGATCAGTTGCCTTTCACCGGCTTGGAAGAAGCTCCGAAGCCAGAGGTCATTGCAGCAGCTTTACACCTGAAACAGTCCGACGTTGTATCCAACTGGGAAATAAGAAGCAGAGTTAAGGGTTTTCTAGCCAAGTTCCTAATAGAGAAGGCTTAGCTGTTTTGGGATGATTTGGACTTCCAGGATTTTGAGGAGTTCTTGGCCCTTCTCATCTATGGGTTAGTACTGTTCCCAAATCCGTACTTGCTCATAGATGCGGACGCTATCAAGGTCTTCCTTTCTCGTAACCCTATGCCCACTTTACTCAGAGATATCTTGCATACCTTCCACACTCATGCCACAAAGAAAAGAGGGATCCTTATGTGCTATGTGCCATTGCTTTCGAGGTGGTTTATTTCTCACCTCCCTAAAGCAGTACTGAAGAATGAAGAAGGTTTGGGCTGGTCGCAAAGGATAATGTCACTTTCTCACACGGATATTCTCTAGTATTCCCGATCTATAGGAGACATTTTTATTATTGACCGCTGCGGGGAGTTCCATAATGTCCCACTACTCGGAATTATGGGAGGCATAACCTATAATCCTTCTTTGGCATTGCGACAATTTGGTTATGCTCGAAGGGATGGTCCTCACAAGATACTTATCAAGGGCATTTGTTTAACTATGAGGATGATGTTCAAGGGTATCGCCAGAGGTTCATACGAGCTTGGGGCATGGTAAACAGATTTGACATCAAGACTTTGGGGCCAAAGACTTCCATTCTATGGAACCTTATCTCCAACGGGTACGAGCTCGTGCTCAAAACCTTATGATGCCATATATAGCCATCTTACCAGTGATTTTGGAGCCCATTGCTGAAGGGGATATTCCCTATACGGTTCTTCATCCTGATATACCCACTGATCTTGAAGAATTACAGAGATCGTGGATTCAACTGAAGAAGGAGCGGGATACTTATAGAGATCATTTATATGCCCATGAGAAGAAATTTTTAGAGCTCACGAAGCAACTTCATGAGGAAAGAAGCCTTAATGTCTATCTCGGTGCAAAGAGGAAGCACCCATGGGAAACCTGATTTTTTTTAAAGTTTTTTGAACCTTCAATTGAAACGCCTAAAAGGAAATTGTATTTTGAATTCTACTAATAAAATATTCGTTTTGGTTCTCAAATTTAAATTTCCTGAAATTCTTGAAATCATTGCATACACAAGTCACACATATCATTGCATAAACAAGTTTCATAGCAGCTTTCTCATCTTCTTCGCTGTTTATTTCAGCCGTAAAGAAATGGATCTCGAATAGACAGTGAAGGATCTACAAACTAAAAATGCCCAGTTTCAACAAATGATCATGGCTCTAGCCAACGGGAAAGAGGAACTGAAAGCCTTGATTGTTAAAGACAAGACCAAGATGCCAAGGAGGACAGTTCGTGTGGTAAATCTAGGAAGGAGATTCAAAGGACCGCCAAGGCAAGTGGTTGAGTTGACATATGTTAGAACAAAGTTTGGTTCTAATCATATCTTATAGTTTTGATGATAACAATGAAATAAGTTTTGTATAATATATTTTATACTCTGATGTGCATTTTTCTAATTCAGATGATGTTCTGACTCAAGCATTCTCAAAAGTGAAACATCATTTTAGGCTGAGGAGAAAAAGGATAAAGAAGTTCCTAAGAAATTTTATGTAAACGCAAGTCTGAAGCAAACTATGAAGGAAACACTCTGTTGTACCCCAAAATTTTCCCTCCCATATTTCTCAAGACATGTCAAGAATAATCTCCAAGTTGTTCAAGATGGCTCAAGAGTTGGACAGTCAAATCATCTCCTAAGGCAGTCAACCTCAAATTAGGGTTTTGTGTTGCATCAAGTTCATTACATCCAAATGACCTCAAGTGCTTCCCAATGCCTTAATATGTTCTCAAGATCATCCATGTCAAATTTCAAGCCTTGCAGAGGAATTTTGGTCAGTCAATTGCTCAAGAGGTCCAAAAATCGATTGTGCTAGGGCAAAACTCAACTGTGACCTACAAACAGTCAAACCTCAAGATATTTTGTCAACATTCTCATTTTGAAGGATATTTAATCATTTGATCAAGGGTTTATTATGATTCATCAAGGATTGTTCAAAATTCATCAAGACTCAAAAGTTGCTAAATTAGGGTTTTGTAGGAAAAGTCAACTCAACTTTGACCAAGCATAACTTTCTCATACTTTATGATAAATGACCCATAAAAAGCTCATTTTGAATAGGATGCAATTTCCTACAATCCATCTTCATACCCCAATATCAAAAAATGCACCCACAAGAAGTTACAAATTTGGACATTATAGGTCATTTTTGAAACTCAACAAAAACACCTTTTTTTCCAAAGCTTGTAACTTGAGCATGGAATATCAAAATGAGATTATACGAAAAGGGTTGGTTAGAGGACATATCAAGGGTTCTAAAAAGTCCAATAACACCTCCAAAAGTTCATAATTGAAGAATTTATGCATTGTTGAAGTTGGGCATTTTTCCAAAATTGCCAAAACTTAACTATCCCCAAAACTTCAAATTTTGTCAAATGGGCCCACTTTTTTCCACTTGATTTGATCTTGTCACACCACACACGTGTCCTATATTCAATTTCATGACCAATTATTAATTTTTCTATTTTATTTTATTTTTATTGATTTAATTCATTTTTAATAAATTTAAATCAAAATAAAATCTCAATATTAATAACTTGTGATCTTTTTGATTGATACAACTTTCAATTAACATCATGAACACAATCAAATTCGTGCCAAGCCATATCATGCACAAAATCTTGGATTTGGAAAGAATTTGAAGTCCTTTAATGGAGGAATCATATCATATCCAAAGTCATCAATTCACAAGGATTCCAAGCCCAAGATTTAACATAATTGTTTCTATGATACATATACAACATGAAGCACACAAGAATAGGACCGGAAAGCTGCAGAAATCACATATACAAAACTGGAAAAAAGCTTTAAAAAGTGGGTGATCAAAATATTGCTTGGAGACCAATTCAAGGCAAAAGCTCAACGCTATCTTCTTGCTAGCCATTCACTGAAGCTAAAGCAATCACTCACGAGCCCTGAATCACCTCCAAACGCACTGTAAGTCGCTTGAAACTCCGCCATGGACATGGAATCGTGATCTCTTATTCTTGCATCTTTTTGACAAAACGTTGGCATATTCTTGATCCTTGCATAATTTCCAGCCTTTTGCAATATTTAATTTCGTTTTTATAGCCTGTAAAGCCATACCCGAAACTAGGGTTTGGGTTTCTTGTTTTTAGGCATTTCCGTTTCAGGTAAAATCAGAACCAACCATGGACATGGATGAGTTCAGGAGGATGAGACGAGCATGGTGATAGCCTTGGATTGCATTTTTATGGCCCATAGCTCGTTTTAGGACGAACCTGGGAATTTAGCTGCGGATAAAATTCGGAGGTAAATATCCAGGCTTTTCAACGAAGAAGACGACTAGGTGTCTTCCCCCCATTGGCCAATTCAAACAGCGCGCCATATTTTTTATTTTTCCAGCATATTAATTGTTTTTCACATATAATAATCAATGTTTATTTTATTAACAACAAAACATCATAGCTCAGTTGGTGGAGGCGTTAGTGGAAACACCTATGGGACCTGGGTTCGAATCCCAGGTCCCCCATACATTTGTGTTAATTTTTTTCAGGAGATCCATTACAAGGCCAAGTGTGGGGATCACCATAGACCATCATTCAATCAGGCGCCAGATGGCCTCCAGGCCAAATCCAAAGGCTAAGGTTGAGTGTCTATCATGGTCTCATGTCAAAGGCGTACATGGGATGGAAAAAGCCAATCAGGCCAATGCGTTTAGGCCTGGAAAATTGTTGAACAAACCTCAATCTGGGCCCAGTACCCCCTTCTTTGGTTATTTCTTTTTCTTTATATTTCCTTTATTTATTGGTTTTGTTAATTTATTTTTATAATTTCATTAACCAATTAAAAACATTTTTCTTAATAAAATCAAAACCACAAAACATTTTCTTTAACAAATTAAATTCTAACTTTTATTTTTGTTAATAAACATTAATTAATTAATTTAGAATAACTTTCACATTTTTGTAAATAATTAAAATTCAATTAGAATTAATCTAGGTTTTAATTACTAACATTAATTTTGATTTCTTTCTTAAAATACCAAAAGACCAAAAATAATTTATTTTTATTCATCAATTTAATTAATTTAATTTAGTAATTAATTTAGGCTTTAATTAGACAATAACTTTAATATATTTTTGTAAATAATAAAATTAATTTAGACATAATTAGGATTTATTAACATTGATCAATTTTATTTTCTTTCTTTAAATATCAAAAAACCCAAAAATACTTATTTTCATTAATTAATTAATTTAATGTAGTTTAATAATTAACTTAGATAATTTATTTCTTAAAATTCAAAAACAAACAAAAAATATTTTCTTTAACAAAAAGGGTCAAAACCCTAGAACTTTGCGCTCAATTTAATTTCCCGCACGCGTTTGTTTATTTTTATCGTATTAATGTACTTGCCTCCGGTTTGTAATAGATAATTAGGACTTTAAATATTTTTACCGCTTTATTTATTTTCCGCATTTTAATTTCAAGGGTTGCTTTTGGCGATGTAAATACCCGACGCCTTGTAATAGTTAGTTTAATTTCCGCAATTTAATTTCCGCAATTTAATTTCCGCAACTTATAAACTGTTAGATATTTGATAATATGGAATGCATGACAAGATTGAATGTTTAACTTAAAATCAACATAGATAACCATTGACATGTACAAAGATAAAATTAACCGAAATAACACACTCGCACATGCGCACTCTTAGGGTACACCTCACTTGGTTGCCTTCGAACATGGTCATTGAGTATATGAAGTTTTAGAGGTCGCCCTCTGGTCCAAAGATCATAGTTGCCTCGAAACGGTTGCCTCGGAAAAATGATCTAAGACACTAGGGTTACCGCTAAGGCGTCCTAACATTGCTTTAGTGACCACACGTCCCTTAATCGAATTGACCCTTAAAATTCCAACGACGATGCTACCTACTCATCTATAGTGGGATAGCATTGTCTAAAGGACATTTGTACAGATTAATTCCTTTTTCGAGTAGGTAGATGGTTCTTAAGTACTTGCTCCTTTCAAAACAAAACAAAACTTTTCGCACTTACACTCTCTTCAAAACAAAAACTCTTTCAAACCTACAAACACAAAGAAAAGAAAATTTTGAAAACACTTTGAGCAAGTACCTAAGAGCCCGTGGATAACCACAGATAGAAAGGGTGCTAACACCTTCCCTTTCTATAAACTACCTCCTGAACCCGAGAAACATCTCGAAAAAGGAATTTTTCTGTTCTTTTTTCCTTTCCTTATTGGATAAAATAAAAGACGGTGGAGACTCTTGCTTACCGCGACATTTTGCGAAAACAAATGCAAAACGCGAACCAGCATTCCAAAACAGTCAGATCTCTTTCCCACCGATCACAGAACTGGCGACTCTGCTGGGGAAATATTGACTAGTGAGGTGTACCTTAGGATTAGATCATTGTGTTTTCAATTGTATGCTTTGTATGATTTATATTTGTGGGCTTGTATCGGAGTTCTATAGATCCTAACCCGGATCTGGGGGTACCCTTTAGGTAAGTAGCAATAAACTGTGAGGGAACTGTACGGCGTAGACTGATACGGTTGAAGCAGTAGCTACGTTGGTGTGGCACTTTAGATTGTACTGATATCCCTTGTGTTGGAACGAGGAGAATATGGGTCATCTAAGGGGTCATTAAGCACCAACTGACCTTAGAACCTTTAAATTGACCAACTTGGCCATAGAACAGCAGCATTATGCTACACTCATTGAGAATAAACTCTCGCGATGATTCCGGCCGCAAGAAAAGGTTGATAAACTGGAATTATGACCGATCGAGGGTAGTCAGTGATATTGAGATCCTCTAGAACCCGGTTACTATTTTTAGGACAGGTTTAAACCAACTAAACTGAAAGAGGGTAATACCTAAACTCCATGACAGCCTAAACTTAAGGCTATTTGTGTGACTTGTGTATCTTCAAACTTGAAATACTTGCACATTCTTGTTATCTGACAACATGAGTTCCTTGCAGGTTTTGTTTACAGTCCTTATCCAATAATTTGGATTTATTGCAGGGTTTGCTTACATCACTTCACACTTTTGCTTAAACGCATAACATACACATCATAACATCATACCTAGCATTTCCTTAACCATTTCAAGGATCTCAAGGGTTTTTGATGCAGGTTATGGTAAATCAAACGTCCAGCCAGGGGCAGAGGGGATTTATTTTCCTCTAGCCAAGGTTATCTAGAAATCAAAACACGATAATTCGAGTCAGGGGCTATGACCCACTCGATATGATGAGCTTGACTCTTGAAGAAGGACTCTTAACAACATGAAGTTTCTTCAATCAAAGCTGCAAATTTCAAATTCTAACAAGTTTCTTGTTTACCCCGAGAGATTCTTGAAAACATGCATCCACATAACATGCATCCACATCATGACAGGTTTTCCCTTTCAGGTTTCCTTATTCTCCTACTGTTTATTTCAGTAAAGATGGCCCTAGAGAGAACTGTCAAAGACATCCAGGCTCAAAACGCTCAACTTCAAGAAATGTTCTTGAACCTATCCCAGGGGCAGGAAGAAATAAAAGCTCTCCTCACAAGGGGCTTAGTCCTAGGGAATCCAGGCGGCATCAGGAATGATCAGTTGGAAGGGCTACAAATTAAGTTAGCAACAATGAAGATCCAGATGATGGGACAGATGGTGGGCCAGATGGCTCATTCAAGACATGGCTCAAAGACAAGAAGAGCTCAGGGTCCTCGTCAATAAACTACTTCAAAATAACCAAGTGGGGAAAACAACTAGGGTTGAAGATCAAGTCATCATTCAACCTCCTTTGAGACAAGAAGACAAGGGAAAAGCTCCCTAGCTTGCTTCAGGGTCATAAGCCCATCAACAACCTCGCCAGCGTCAACGGGGTAATCGATGTAAGCAAAATACATCTGGAAGACATTTCTCTGAGACTGATATACCATCATCTCTAATACTGAAACGCTTGTTGGAGGTCAATCTGATTCCTTTAAAGGATCCTCTCCGAAATCTCAATACCTCTGCTCCTGGCTATCACCCCGATGCATTTTGTGTATACCACTCCTATAGTCCTGGACATGACACCGACGACTGTTGGGCTTTGAAAAACAAGATCCAGGACTTGATTGACAGAAGAGTGATGGAATTCATGCCGGATGGCGAGATGAAAATCTTCCGCTGAGGGTTCTCCACCTGAAATGACTAGTTCGAACTAAGAGGCTTTTGCTCATTAGAATTTTCAAGCTGTAATTTTCTTTTGACTGTTCGAACATTTATTCATGTCAAACTTTATTACTCTACCAATGCATTGCATATGTCTGTCTTAAATCAATCCATTCGTATGTCACTATATTCAAATTGCTTTCATTTTTTGTGATGATCAACTCTCGATTAAATTTTTTTTTCTAAGCCTTTTGAGGGAGGATGACGAAAATGATATCAAAATCTCTACAGTATGCTTTTGAACAGACCCCGCTGACGAGGTACAGGCATTGTTTCAAATCCTAAACAGTGGAGTTATAAGGAAGATAATCCCTATTCAATCCCTTTGAGCCAAAGAAGTTGGAGTTTTTCTTTTCACAAATTAAAACCCTTAATCACAACCCGGGGCAGGGTAGTTTTCTCAGTTGATCTAGGTGCACAATGAATGGCATCAAAGAAGTCCTTCCGAAACAAAAGACGGTGTTGGTTCCGTATAATCGTAAGGACAGGCAGTCATTATCTCTCGAAATAAAAGCCCATCAAGTCAAAACCTATGAAGGAGACTTACAAAACTGGGGCATCCCGCTGACTATAATTACAAAAGAAACAGTTCAGGCAAAAGATAGGGATAATAAAATCAAAAAGAAAGAGATCCTACAAACTCTCAACAAGAATGACTGCCTGTTCAAAATAAACTGTCAATATCCGAACCATCACTGGTATATCAGAGCAAAGACTCAAACAAGATCTAATGCACGATTAGCTGAGTTTAGGATCGAAGAACATCACGAAGAACGAGTGGATACAAATAAAATTTGAGTCTTTATCCTTTGTTTCTTAAACCGTGAACCAGGCCATGTTATAACCCTTAAAAAGTCCTAGTTGAAGCATGGGTTAGTCCGAAAGCATACTGTTACAAAAGGTATCCTGAATCCTGTAGGGTTTGCTGTAAAATCCTGAGTTGACATCACATTTTACAAAAATTTGCTTATTTTATTGAAAACTGCATTTTCAAAGAACTTCAAAACAGACATAAGCTTTGCATTCTTAAAATGTCATTGTTTTCATATGACCATTTGTTCAAACAGCAGAGAAATTCGCACGATGAATATCTAGTGAACAAAAAACATTCTCGATAAAAGGATCACCTCAAGTGGAAAAAACACTTCCAATCAAGGGGCACGGCATGATCATTGTCCATCATCTGGGGCAGTCAAGTCAAGATTCAAGGAATCTCTCAAAATGCCAAATAGCCAGAGGCAAATCTCCATCTGAATCAATTGGGGCATTGGACATGAATTCCAGCAACGAATCTTGCATGATCAAACATCTTCTGGTAGTATGGCAACACGACACTACTGACAGTGACAACTTCCTACACTCTGAGAACGTGGACATAGTCAAAAAGGTACTACGCATAATCAAAGACCCGCTAGGTTGACTGGTCTAGGCAAAAATAAGGGCTTCCCGGCGAACCAAAAGGGTTCGGGCAAAAATAAGGGATGAAAATGAAATAATCTGTACACCTGGCAAGTCGAAAACCTGAAAAGGCAGCTTGGGCAAAAAAGGGTATCCCGGTGGACTGAAAATCCAAAAGGGCGGTCCAGGCAAAAATTAGGGATCAAAGCGTATGACTATGTCCCGTCATCTTGTCACTAGTCTACCAGAAGAAGACTTGTCACTTCAATCGAAAGTTACCAAGCACCTCATAGGTGGGGATAATACTCGATCCACAGGGCCTCCGCAGGCACCTTCTCCCGCAGAAATAGGGGCAAAAAGAAGTGTCTGAACTGTACAGTTGCTCTGTCCACCAGGTACCAAGGTAGATTCAGCTGAAGAATATGACCAAGATACCTCCACTCAGAGTAAGACAGTAATGATAGCTTTCTCAGCTGAGACTTGCAACTATAGACGAATCAGCAATACTCTCCCCAAGCAGAGTTAGTCTACCATCAGCCCTAAAAAGGTTTGGTATCCCCAAAAAGTCTTAATATTCCCCAGTGGAGTATAAGAATATTCTCCAGCAAGTATCAGAGTATCCTCGGCAGTCTTGATATTCCTCAAAGGAGTATAAGAATGTTCCCCGGCAGCATACAAAGGTACCCCCAGAGGAGTCAATTTTCCCAGCACGGTCTGAAAAAGCTTCCCTAATGGAGTTAAATCATCATCCCCAGTAGACTATGGAAGTTTGTCCCTGGCGGAGTATAAAAATAAATATCCCCAGCCGAGTTCAAAGGAAGATTGTCCCCAGCAAAGCTCAAAGGATTATCCCCATAAGAGTCTAAAAGGTTATCCCCAGTAAAGTTGCAGCTGAAAGATCATCCCCAGCGGAGTTCTTTCCTTTCACAAACAGGAATTCAACCCCCAACAGGATTCAATATCACCAGCAACGGTAATTCATCCCCAGCGGAACTTATTGGTTGAATCCTCAGCAGAACATCTCTTCCCCACAGAGTAATCTCTTCCTCAGTTTATTCCCCAACAGAGTTATCTTCTCTTGCAGGGTTATTCTCGCAATCATCTTCATTCACTATCCCCAGCGGAAACAAAGAATCCAACTCTATTCACCAACAGCTATCCGGGATTTACTTTCCTCAACTAAAACATTACATTCCCATACATCATGATACATGCATATACGCATCATACAACAATCTCATTTATTTTCAGAACATCATTGCTTGATATATATCATTCATTGCATACGACTGACCTTTACCTTTCAGGAAAGATACAGTTAAGTTCTCAGCAGTCGAAGACCTGACTGGTTCTTAAATCTCAACTGAATTATCCTCGGTTGAATTTCAGATAAGGTTCTCAATCTCGACAATTTTCCTCCGTCATAGTGTGGATGAGTTCTATAATCTCAACAGTATACTATATTGAATACTAGACAGTTCCTAGATCTTGATGAAGATGTTTCCCTATGTCATAGTGTGGACGAGTTCTATAATCTCAATGGTATACTATGTTGAAAACCAGAAAGTTCCTAGATCTTGATGTTTTCCTCCGTCATAGTGTGGACGAGTTCTATAATCTCAGCGGTATACTATGTTGAATACTAGACAATTCCTAAATCTTGATGAAGATGTTTCCCTATGTCATAGTGTGGACGAGTTCTCTAATTTCAACGGTATACTACGTTGAAGACCAGACAGTTCCTAGATCTTGATGAAGATGTTTCCCTGCGTCATAGTGTGGACGAGTGCTATAACCTCAACGGTATACTACATTGAGCACTAGTCAGTTCCTAGATCTTGATATTTTCCTCCGTCACAGTGTGGACGAGTTCTCTAACTTTAACGGTATACTACATTGAAGACCAGAAAGTTCCTAGATCTTAATGAAGATGTTTCCCTACGTCATAGTGAGGACAAGTGCTATAACCTCAACGGTATACTACATTGAGCACTAGTCTGTTCCTAGATCTTGATTTTTTCCTCCGTCATAGTGTGGACGAGTTCTCTAATTTCAACGGTATATTACCTTGAAGACCAGACAGTTCCTAGATCTTGATGAAGATGTTTCCCTATGTCATAGTGTGGACGAGTGCTATAACCTCAACGGTATACTACGTTGAACACTAGTCAGTTCCTATATCTTGATGTTTTCCTCCGTCATAGTGTGGACGAGTTCTATAATCTCTACAGTATACTACGTTGAAGACCAGACAGTTCCTAGATCTTGATGAAGATGTTTCCCTACGTCATAGTGTGGACGAGTGCTATAAACTCAACGGTATACTATGTTGAGCACTAGTCAGTTCCTACATCTTGATGTTTTCCTCCGTCATAGTGTGGACGAGTTCTCTAATTTTAACGGCATACTACGTTGAAGACCAGACAGTTCCTAGATCTTGATAAAGATGTTTCCCTATGTAATAGTTTGGACGAGTGCTATAACCTCAATGGTATACTACGTTGAGCACTAGTAAGTTCCTAGATCTTGATGTTTTCCTCCGTCATAGTGTGGACGAGTTCTCTAATTTCAACGGTATACTACGTTGAAGACCAGGCAGTTCCTAGATCTTGATAAAGATGTTTCCCTATGTCATATTGTGGACGATTGCTATAACCTCAACGGTATACTACGTTGAGAACTAGTCAGTTCCTAGATCTTGATGTTTTCCTCCGTCATAGTGTGGACGAGTTCTCTAATTTCAACAGTATACTACGTTGAAGACCAGACTGTTCCTAGATCTTGATGAAGATGTTTCACTATGTCATAGTGTGGACGAGTGCTATAACCTCAACGGTATACTATGTTAAGCACTAGTCAGTTCCTAGATCTTGATGTTTTCCTCTGTCATATTGTGGACGAGTTTTCTAATTTCAACGGTATACTACGTTGAATACCAGACAGTTCCTAGATCTTGATGAAGATGTTTCCCTATGTCATAGTGCGAACGAGTGCTATAACCTCAACGGTATACTATGTTAAGAACTAGTCAGTTCCTAGATCTTGATGTTTTCCTCCGTCATAGTGTGGACGAGTTCTACAATCTCAACAGTATACTACATTGAATACTAGACAGTTCCTAGATCTTGATGAAGATGTTTCCCTACGTCATAGTGTGGACGAGTTCTATAATCTCAACGGTATACTATGTTGAAGACCAGACAGTTCCTAGATCTTGATGTTTTCCTCCGTCATAGTGTGGACGAGTTTTATAATCTCAACGGTATACTACGTTGAATACAAGGCAATTCCTAGATCTTGATGAAGATGTTTCCTGACGTCATAGTGTGGACGAGTTCTCTAATTTCAACGGTATACTACGTTGATGACCAGACAGTTCCTAGATCTTGATGAAGATGTTTCCCTATGTCATAGTGTGGACTAGTGTTATAACCTCAACGGTATACTACGTTGAGCACTAGTCAGTTCCTAGATCTTGATGTTTTCCTACGTCACAGTGTGGACAAGTTATCTAACTTCAACGGTATACTACGTTGAAGACCAGACAGTTCCTAGATCTTGATGAAGATGTTTCCCTATGCCATAATGTGGACGAGTGCTATAACCTCAATGGTATACTACGTTGAGCACTAGTCAGTTCCTAGATCTTGATGTTTTCCTCCGTCATAGTGTGGATGAGTTCTCTAATTTCAACGGTATACTACGTTGAAGACCAGACAGTTCCTAGATCTTGATGAAGATGTTTCCCTACGTCATAGTGTGGACGAGCGCTATAACCTCAACGGTATACTACGTTTAACACTATTCAGTTCCTAGATCTAGATGTTTTCCTCCATCATAGTGTGGACGAGTTCTACATTCTCAACGGTATCCTACGTTGAAGACCAGACAGTTCCTAGATCTTGATGAAGATGTTTCCCTACGTCATAATGTGGACGAGTGCTATAACCTCAACGATATTCTACGTTGAGCACTAGTCAGTTCCTAGATCTTGATGTTTTCCTCCGTCATAGTGTGGACGAGTTCTCTAATTTCAACGGTATACTACGTTGAAGACCAGACAGTTCCTAGATCTTGATGAATATGTTTCCCTATGTCATAGTGTGGACGAGTGCTATAACCTCAACAGTATACTACGTTGAGCACTAGTCAGTTCCTAGATCTTGATGTTTTCCTCCGTTATAGTGTGGACGAGTTCTCTAATTTAAACGGTATACTACGTTGAAGACTAGACAGTTCTTAGATCTTGATGAAGATGTTTCCCTACGTCATAGTGTGGATGAGTGCTATAACCTCAACGGTATACTATGTTGAGCACTAGTCACTTCCTAGATCTTGATGTTTTCCTCCGTCATAGTGTGGACGAGTTCTCTAATTTCAACAGTATACTACGTGAAGACCAGACAGTTCCTAGATCTTGATGAAGATGTTTCTCTATGTCATAGTATGGACGAGTGTTATAACCTCAACGATATACTACGTTGAGCACTAGTCAGTTCCTAGATCTTGATGTTTTCCTCCGTCATAGTGTGGACGAGTTCTCTAATTTCAACGGTATACTACATTGAAGACCATACAGTTCCTAGATCTTGATAAAGATGTTTCCCTATGTCATATTGCAGACGAGTGCTATAACCTCAAAGGTATACTACGTTGAGCACTAGTCAGTTCCCAGATCTTGATGTTTTCCTCCGTCATAGTGTGGACGAGTTCTGCAATCTCAACGATATACTACGTTGAATACTAGACAGTTCCTAGATCTTGATGAAGATGTTTCCCCCCAATTGAATTATGGACAGGTTCTTAAGACTCAGTCGAGGCATTCTCTCAGTTGAAGTACAGGCAAGTTCTTAAATCTCAACAAAAATTAGGCTTCCCCGACAGAATCTTCTACAACAACAAGTACGCAAGTTCTCGCTAAGGAATCTCTTATGCGATCGACACTCCTGCAGATGGCATCTGTAAGCCCATCCTCCTACCAACAATCTCCAAATGGCATCTATAAGCCCATTCCCGACATCACAATGCTGATACTACACCATGCGAGTGCAAATTTCTGGGCACTCTAGTGTTCAATTATCTTCCACCTTCGGATCATGAAAGGCTCGAAAGCCAATCTATATCCTCAGGTTTAAGAAAATTGAACAGGGGAAACTGTTTTACCCCAAAATTTTCCCTCCCATATTTCTCAAGACATGTCAAGAATAATCTCCAAGTTGTTCAAGATGGCTCAAGAGTTGGACAGTCAAATCATCTCCTAAGGCAGTCAACCTCAAATTAGGGTTTTGTGTTGCATAAAGGTCCTTACATCCAAATGACCTCAAGTTCTTCCCAATGCCTTAATATGTTCTCAAGATCATCCATGTCAAATTTCAATCCTTGCAGAGGAAGTTTGGTCAGTCAATTGCTCAAGAGGTCCAAAAATCGACTGTGCTAGGGCAAAAGTCAACTGTGACCTACAAACAGTCAAACCTCAAGATTTTTTTTCAACATTCTCATTTTGAAGTATATTTCATCATTTGATCAAGGGTTGATCATGATTCATCAAGGATTGCTCAAAATTCATCAAGACTCAAAAGTTGCTAAATTAGGGTTTTGTAGGAAAAGTCAACTCAACTTTGACCAAGCATAACTTTCTCATACTTTATGAGAAATGACCCATCCAAATCTCATTTTGAAGAGGATGTAATTTCCAACAATCCATATTCATACCCCAAGATCAAAAAATTCACTCACAAGAAGTTACAAATTTGGACATTATAGGTCATATTTGAAACTCAACAAAAACACTTTTTTTCCAAAGCTTGTAACTTGAGCATGGAATATCAAAATGAGACGATACCAAAAGGGTTGGTTAGAGGACATCTCAAGGGTTCTAAAAATTCCAATAACACCTCCAAAAGTTCAAAATTGAAGAATTTATGCATTGTTGAAGTTGGGCATTTTTCCAAAATTGCCAAAAGTCAACTATCCCCAAAACATCAAATTTTGTCAAATGGGCCCACTTTTTTCCACTTGATTTGATCTTGTCACACCACACACGTGTCCTATCTTCAATTTCATGACCAATTATTAATTTTTCTATTTTATTTTATTTTTATTGATTTAATTCATTTTTAATCAATTTAAATCAAAATAAAATCTCAATATTAATAACTTGTGATCTTTTTGATTGATACAACTTTCAATTAACATCATGAACACAATCAAATTCGTGCCAAGCCATATCATGCACAAAATCTTGGATTTGGAAAGAATTTGAAGGCCTTTAATGGAGGAATCATATCATATCCAAAGTCATCAATTCACAAGGATTCCAAGCCCAAGATTTAACCTAATTGTTTCTATGATACATATACAACATGAAGCACACAAGAACAGGACCGGAAAGCTGCAGAAATCACATATACAAAACTGGAAAAAAAGCTTAAAAAAGTGGGGGATCGAAATCTTGCTTGGAGACCAATTCAAGGCAAAAGCTCAACGCTATCTTCTTGCTAGCCATTCACTGAAGCTAAAGCAATCACTCACTAGCCCTGAATCACCTCCAAACGCACTGTAAGTCGCTTGAAACTCCGCCATGGACATGGAATCGTGATCTCTTGTTCTTGCATCTTTTTGACAAAACGTTGGCATATTCTTGATCCTTGCATAATTTCCATCCTTTCTGCAATATTTAATTTCGTTTTTATAGCCTGTAAAGCCATACCCGAAACTAGGGTTTGGGTTTCTTGTTTTTAGGCATTTCCGTTTCAGGTAAAATCAGAACCAACCATGGACATGGATGAGTTCAGGAGGATGAGACGAGCATGGTGATAGCCTTGGATTGCATTTTTATGGCCCATAGCTCGTTTTAGGACGAACCTGGGAATTTAGCTGCGGATAAAATCCGCAGGTAAATATCCAGGCTTTTCAACGAAGAAGACGACTAGGTGTCTTCCCCCCATTGGCCAATTCAAACAGCGCGCCATATTTTTTATTTTTCCAGCATATTAATTGTTTTTCACATATAATAATCACTGTTTATTTTATTAACAACAAAACATCATAGCTCAGTTGGTGGAGGCGTTAGTGGAAAGACCTATGGGACCTGGGTTCGAATCCCAGGTCCCCCATACATTTGTGTTAATTTTTTTCAAGAGATCCAGTACAAGGCCAAGTGTGGGGATCACCATAGACCATCATTCAATCAGGCGTCAGGTGGCCTCCAGGCCATATCCAAAGGCTAAGGTTGAGTGTCCATCATGGTCTCAAGTCATAGGTGTACATGGGATGGCAAAAGTCAATCAGGCCAATGCGTTTGGGCCTGGAAAATTGCTGAACAAACCTCAATCTGGGCCCAGCACCCCTTTCTTTGGTTATTTCTTTTTCTTTATATTTCCTTTATTTATTGGTTTTGTTAATTTATTTTTATAATTTCATTAACCAATTAAAATAATTTTTCTTAATAAAATCAAAACCACAAAACATTTTCTTTATCAAATTAAATTCTAACTTTTATTTTTGTTAATAAACATTAATTAATTGATTTAGAATAACTTTCACATTTTTGTAAATAATTAAAATTCAATTAAAATTAATCTAGGTTTTAATTACTAACATTAATTTTGATTTCTTTCTTAAAATACCAAAAGACCAAAAATAATTTATTTTTATTCATCAATTTAATTAATTTAATTTAGTAATTAATTTAGGCTTTAATTAGACAATAACTTTAATATATTTTTGTAAATAATAAAATTAATTTAGACATAATTAGGATTTATTAACATTGATCAATTTTATTTTCTTTCTTTAAATATCAAAAAACCCAAAAATACTTATTTTCATTAATTAATTAATTTAATGTAGTTTAATAATTAACTTAGATAATTTATTTCTTAAAATTCAAAAACAAACAAAAAATCTTTTCTTTAACAAAAAGGGTCAAAACCCTAGAACTTTGCGCTCGATTTAATTTCCCGCACGCGTTTGTTTATTTTTATCATATTAATGTACTTTCCTCCGGTTTGTAATAGATAATTAGGACTTTAAATATTTTTACCGCTTTATTTATTTTCCGCATTTTAATTTCAAGGGTTGCTTTTGGCGATGTAAATACCTGACGCCTTGTAATAGTTAGTTTAATTTCCGCAATTTAATTTCCGCAACTTATAAACTGTTAGATGTTTGATAATAGGGAATGCATGACAAGATTGAATGTTTAAGTTAAAATCAACATAGATAACCATTGACATGTACAAAGATAAAATTAACCGAAATAACACACTCGCACATGCGCACTCTTAGGGTACACCTCACTTGGTTTCCTTCGAATGTGGTTAATGAGTATAGGAAGTTTTAGAGGTCGCCCTCTGGTCCAAAGATCATAGTTGCCTCGAAACGGTTGCCTCGGAAAAATGATCTAAGACATTAGGGTTACCGCTAAGGCGTCCTAACATTGCTTTAGTGACCACACGTCCCTTAATCGAATTAACCCTTAAAACTCCAACGACGGTGCTACCTACTCATCAATAGTGGGATAGCATTGTCTAAAGGACATTTGTACAGATTAATTCCTTTTTCGAGTAGGTAGATGGTTCTTAAGTACTTGCTCCTTTCAAAACAAAACAAAACTTTTCGCACTTACACTCTCTTCAAAACAAAAACTCTTTCAAACCCACAAACACAAAGAAAAGAAAATTTTGAAAACACTTTGAGCAATTACCTAAGAGCCGGTGGATAACCACGGATAAAAAGGGTGCTAACACCTTCCCTTTCTATAATCTACCTCCCGAACCCGAGAAACATCTCGAAAAAGGAATTTTTCTGTGCTTTTTTCCTTTCCTTGTTGGATAAAATAAAATACGGTGGTGACTCTTGCTTACCGCGACATTTTGCGAAAACAAACGCAAAACGCGAACCATCATTCTAAAACAGTCAGTTCTCTTTCCCACCGATCACATACTCCAAGGCAAAATCTGATAAAAAGTAATCTTAAGTAACCTCTGATAAAGCAAGGTGAAGCAAAGATTTGAAAGAAGCACGCTGAAAGCAATATCTGATAATGCAAGCTGAAGCAAACTCTGATGAACATAAAATGAAGAAAACTCTGACAGAAGAAGTGATATAGAAAACTCTGATAGAATAAAAGTTAAAGCAAACTCTTATGTTACAACGTTGCAAGAAAACTCTTAAACTTCCAGAGACAAGATCTAACAGTACCGTTGATCATTTAATGCTAAGACGGCTAACACACTCAAGTGGTACTACGCACGAGAGCATTGGAAACATAAAGGTCAAGCTAACACACATCATTAATTCATACTCTCTCTTCAAGGCAGTAACGGTCAAAATTTGAAGCTATATATTGAAGACCATTTGTTTCAAAGCAATGTTACTGATCCACACAAAATATACTGAAGCTCACTATTTTCATTCTTGTAAACTCTTTGTATATAGTGGGTAATTCTTAAGTGTTGGGCTAAAATCTTAGTGATAAATCACAGTTTGTGATATAGCTTATTAGAACATTCTAATTCACTACTGTTAAGAGATAATATTTGTAATTGTTCCTTGAGAGACCAGTTGGGTCAGATTTCTCAAAAGGGCTAGGACTAGTTGAGTCTTAGAGGTGTTAGTCACTTGCAGTTGGCTTGTGCATTGTATTGTTAGTCACAACAGTTTTATTGTGCATTTGTAATCAGTTTTGATTATAGTGGATTAAGTCCTCGTTGAGAGAGGAGAAATTACCTTGACGGGTGGACTGGAGTAGTTTGAGTTTCAAACAAACCAGGATAAAATTACCTGTGTCCTTCCATTATTATTGCGCGAGAAAAAGGAAAAACTTATTCAACCCCCCCCCCCCCCCCCCCCCCCCCGCCCGCTTCTAAGTGTTTTCTCACCCTTCATCATCTTCATCCAAAGAAGGAGATAACCTAAAGGGTGAGACAAGAGAGGAAGACCCTAGTCCGGTGGAATCTGATAATGAGACTGATTACAATGAAGAGCAGTATCCTCTGGCCGACGAAAAGTACAAATAGCTGGTAGAGCGTCTGAGTGCAATGGAGATTCAGAAAGTGCCTGGGCTGGACTTTGAAGAGCTGGGTTTGGTGTCTGGAATTGTTATTCCGCCAAAGTTCAAGGCACCATGTTTGCCAAGTACGACGGGGTTTCATGTCCTAAAATGCACCTTCGGTCTTATGTGAGGAAGATACAGCTTCACACTATTGACATAGACTTATGGGTCTACTTCTTTCAGGATAGTCTATCCGGAACTCAGTTAGATTGGTTCTATCAGCTGGAGAGGACCAACATCCATAATTAGGAAGACCTGGCCGCTTCTTTCTATAAGCAGTATCAGTAAAATGCAAACCTTGCTTCCACCTGTACTAAACTCCAAAGTATGGCTATGGGTTCGAGCGAAGGCTTCAAAGACTATGCTCAGAAGTGGAGGGACTTAGAGGGGAGAGTCCATCCTCCCCCGTCTGATAAGGAGCTAGTGGATATGTTTTTGGGTACCTTGTCTGATCCATTTTTCAATCACCTGATTAGAAGCTCCTCGGTCGGCTTTACTGAATTAATCTTGATAGGGGAAAGAGTGGAAGCTGGAATTAAGAGTGGTAAGATCCAAAATACTGCATCCTCCAGTGCAGTAAGGAAGCCATTTGCTGGGAAGAAAGAGGTTAGTGTTGTGTACAATCAAAGGAGTCAGGACAGAACTGAATGCCATCCAACGGTAGGGGCTGTCATGATCCCTAAGCCTGCACCCACTCAACAGAGGAATAATCAGCAGAGAACAGAAAGGCCGGTAAGACAATTCACCCGGATAAATATGACTTTATCCCAAGTTTTGCCTCATTTGTTGAAACCTAATCTAGTAACCTTGCGAGAAGCGCCTAAGAATCCCAACACTACTTCTCCCCGCTATAATCCAAATGCCCATTATGCTTATCATTCAGAAAATCTAGGTCACGACACAAACGACTGATGGGCTTTGAAAAATAGGGTACAAGACCTTATCGAGGCGAAGGAAATTGAGTTTGACGCCCCTGAAATTCCAAATGTTATCACTGCTCCTATGCCCAAGCACGGCTGTGGTGTTAATGCTATTGAAGATGATATATTTGTTACTACTGTTGAAGAGCTTGTTACTCCTCATATGACTGTTGAGTGGAACTTATTGAAGGTCAGTTTATTTCCGGGTTGTGGCGAAGGTTTGCACTTCTGTTTATCTATATTGACCGATTGTCATTTATTGTAGGCAGGTGTTCAATGCCTGATGGATGATAGAGAGATTTTGATTGAGAAGAATCCTGTTCCAACCATTTCTCGCAAAGATGTTTCAATAATAACCATTTCTGCCAATCCTCCCAAGGTCTCCACCAAAAGACCCGTCAGGATTACATTTATTTCGAAGGTTACTCCACCGATAATTACTATGTCGGGGCCAATCCCATACTTCTCAGATAAAATTATTCCTTGGAACTATGGGGGTGACGTCTACTACCACGACATCAAGAAAGATTGGCTGGCTGATGAAGACCATGTTTCCAAGAAGATTGACCCCGACATTGGCAACATTGTGGGAACCAGAAAAATAGCCAGAAGTGGAAGAGTGTTCTCCCCTGAGATTTCTCCTCCGAAAGTTGTTACTGGTCATGTGATCATTCCTACTTTCATTCCTGCTGATACTACTACTACAATCACTGTGATTACCCCTGCTGACACCCCTATCACTGAGTCGACCAAGACTCGGGGCAAAGACATTTTGGTTGAGCCTGTCCATACGAAGGCGCATTCGGTATCTATCCCAGAGGCTTCCAAGAAAGAAATGGAAGAAATTTTGAAAATTATCAAGAAAAGCAACTACAACGTGGTCGAACAGCTTGGGCAGACCCCTTCAAAGATCTCTATGCTAGCCTTGCTATTATGCTCTGAAGTTCATGTGAAGGCTTTGGTGAAATTTCTTAAAACTGCCCATGTGCCACAGGAAACCTCTGCTGACCAATTTGAAGATTGTGTGGCCAGTTTGACGGCTGATAACGGTCTAGGATTTTCTGATGCTGATCTGACACCTAGAGGGAGGAAACACAGTGATGTGTTGCATGTCTCTGTCGAATGCAAGGGCACTAATTTGGCCCATGTCCTAGTAGATATTGGCTCCTCATTGAATGTGCTGCCTAAGAACACTTTGGATAGACTAGACGGTGAAGGTTTGACCTTGAAGCCCAACAATATTGTAGTGAGGGCTTTTGACGGTACAAAGAGAATGGTGCATGGGGAGGTGGACGTCCCCATCAAGGTTGGTTATCAGACTTTCGACCTACCTTCTATGTGATGGATATCAGACCATCTTATTCTTGTTTTTTGGGCCGCCCTTAGATACATGGGGCTGGAGTTGTTACGTCCACTCTGCATCAGATGATGAAATACCCGGTCAAAGGGAGAATTGTCATTGTACACGGCGAAGAAGAATACATGGTCAGTCACCTGAATTCCTTCAGATATATGGAAATGGATTGTGAGTTCATCAAGACTCTGTGTCAGAATTTCGAAAAGGTACCTCAGACTCTGGCTGCAACTGAAATTGTTACCAATATGCCGAAGATCAACAGAGCTCCCTTGAAGATGGCTTCTCTCAAGGATGCAAAAGCGGTTGTCAAAGAAGGTGGGTCTACCATCTAAGGTCAGCTCCCTGATATTCCATACAAGTCTGGTAAATTTGGTTTGGGTTTCTCTTCAGGGGCTCAAAGGGCTGTTTGACATGCTCGTGCTGGAAGACCTCCCATATGCATCAACAATCATGGGGTCAACGCTTTAGAAGACGGAGATGGTGACAATGACATGGTAGCTGGATCTTCCATACTACCAACGGTGAACCCAGTAACTGGACGGAAAAGGATTTTGTACCGATTACTTTTTTTTCAGAAGTAATTGTCTTTCTTGTTTTTTAGATATGTAATAAACAATATAACTTTATGGTCGTGTGTCTTACCCGGGGCACATCGGTTTATTTATGAGGGTTATCATGTTCTATTATCATATGGCATTAATAAAGCATTGGACGTTTATGCATACAAATTTTGTGCTCTCTGTTTTTCTTTTCTATTTTTATTTTGTCTATACAACTATGCTCTTACACACATCACGTATCAAACTGCAGATCCATGTCCACTCTGGATCCCATTGATAACAATTCTGCTACTGTCAGTTATGACTTTGAA
The DNA here is from genome assembly GCA_948472305.1 of Vicia faba. NCBI lineage: Eukaryota > Viridiplantae > Streptophyta > Magnoliopsida > Fabales > Fabaceae > Vicia > Vicia faba. The sequence goes on from OX451736.1 coordinate 502,275,066, forward strand.
AATTCGATCAACCAAGCCGAGGACGAAGGTGAGGAAGATTTTGATGTACCTGGAGAACTTGCTAGGTTGTTACAGCAGGAAGAGATGGCTATACAACCTCATGAAGAGCCAGTTGAGACAATAAACTTGGGCACAGAGGTAGACAGAAAAGAAGTCAAGATCAGCGCAAATCTGGGGTTTAATGTCAAACAGCGGTTGATACAAATGTTGCATGACTATGTCGAGATCTTTGTCTGGTCATACAAAGACATGACATGACTGGATACGGATATTATGGTTCACCGTCTGCCAACTAAGGAAGATTGCCCTCTGGTAAAATAGAAGGTCTGTCGCATGCGCTCTGAAATGTCAGAGAAGATTAAAGCAGAGGTTATGAAATAGTTCAACGCTAGTTTCTTATCTGTCACCTCTTATCCCCAATGGGTGGCCGACATAGTTCTGGTGCCTAAAAAAGACGGCAAGGTACAGACGTGTGTGGACTACAGAGATTTGAACAGGGCGAGCCCCAAAGATTACTTTCCGCTCCCCCACATTGACGTTCTGGTTGACAACACTGTGCAACACGAGATCTTTTCCTTCGTGGATGGTTTCTCTGGTTATAATTAGTTCAAGGTGGCACCCGAAGGTATGGAGAAGATAACCTTCATCACGTAATGGGGCACTTTCTACTACAAAGTGATGTCGTTTAGATTAAAGAATGTCGGGGCAACCTATCAGCGAGCCATGGTAGCCTTGTTTCATGACATGATTCACCATGAGATAGAGGTCTATGTGGATGACATGATAGCCAGGTCTCAAACTGAGGAAGAGCACCTTGATCATTTACAAAAGCTGTTTGATAGGTTGAAGACGTACAAGCTGAGGTTGAATCTAAACAAGTGCACCTTCGGGGTAAGGTCTGGTAAACTGCTAGGTTTCATTGTCAGTGACAAGGGCATTCAGGTAGACCCTGAAAAAGTAAAGGATATACAAGTTATGCCGGCTCCTCGCACTGAGAAGGAGGTCAGAGGCTTTTTGGGACGACTAAATTACATTTCCAGGTTCATTTCCCATTTAACTTCTACTTGTGACCCAATATTCAAGCTCCTGAAGAAAGATCAAGTGGTAAAATGGAATGACGAATGCCAGACTGCCTTCGAAAGAATCAAGGAATACCTTCAAGAACCGCCAATTTTGATGCCTCCGATTGAAGGAAGACCTTTGATAATGTACTTAACAGTGCTAGATAATTCAATGGGGTGTGTGATGGGGAAGCATGACGAGTCTTGTCAAAAATAGCATGCAATATACTACCTTAGCAAAAAGTTTACCGACTGTGAAATAAGATACTCACTGCTCGAGAAAACTTGTTGCGCTTTGGCATGGGCTGCTCGTCGACTGAGACAGTATATGTTGACCCACACTATTTTGCTGATATCTAAGATGGATCCGATCAAGTACATCTTCGAGAAGCCCGCCCTCTCCGGAAGAATAGAAAGATGGCAGATGATCTTGACCGAATATGATATCCAATACACGACCCAGAAATAAATCAAGGGAACTGTACTAGCTGATCATTTGGCTCATCAAGTTGTGGATGACTACCAGTCCATGAATTTTGAGTTACCGGGCGAGAATATTATGCTAGTGACTGACTATGAAGAACCTGGACCGAATGAAGGACCTGAAAAAGGATCCCGATGGATTATGGATTTTGACGGAGCCTCGAACACACTCGTCAATGGAATTCGTGTTGTAATTATATCTCCTGAAGGCTGACATACTCCTTTCATCGCCAGATTATGTTTCAATTGTACCAACAATATGGCGGAATATGAAGCATGCATCATGGGTCTCAAAGCGGCTATTGACCTGAGGATCAAGTTCTTGAGTGTTTTCAGGGATTCAGCCTTGGTAATAAGTCATATCAAAGGAGAGCGGGACACGAAACACCTAAATCTCATCCCGTACAAAGAGCATGTGCTGACATTGCTTCCACACTTTGAGGTGGTAACCTTTGAACATTTTCCACGAGAAGAGAATCAGTTAGCGGACGCTCTAGCTACCATGTCATCTATGTTCAAGGTCAAATGGGACAATGAGGCTCCCCGAATTACCATCGAGAGGTTAGATGAACCGACATACTATTACGAGCTCGACACCGAAGAAGTAGCATATAAACCTTGGTTTCATGAAGTGAAAAGGTATCTCGAGGCTCAAGAATATCCCGAGGGGCATCTGTCAATGATAAGAAGTTTCTGGGAAGGTTCGCCGTAAAGTTCTTCTTCAGTAATGGAATCCTCTACAAGCGCAATCATGACTCTATGTTACTTCGGTGCATAGATAAGAGCGAAACAGAGAGGATTATGACAGATTTACACGAAGGCGCCTTTGGAACCCATTCTAGTGGACATAACATGGAAAAAAAGATCCTACGGGCAGGATACTATTGGTCTACTATGGAAGCGGACTGCTATCAGCATTCTCAAACTTGTCACAAATGCCAGATCTATGCCGATAAGGTGCATGTACCTCCGGTTCCTTTGAATGTCTTGACGGCTCCTTGGCCCTTTGCAATGTGGGGCATTGACATGATCAGATAGATTAGACCTACTGCTTCTAATGGACATCACTTCATCCTAGTGGCCATTATTATTTCATGAAGTGGGTTGAAGCTTCCTCTTTTTCTACTGTTACCAAGAACGTTGTGGCGCGGTTTATCAAGCATAACCTGATTCGTCAGTACGGTGTTCCAGAGAGAATCATCACTGACAATGGTACAAATCTCAACAACACGATGATAACCGAACTATGTAAATAGTTCAAGATCCAGCATCATAATTCTTCCCCTTACCGATCGAAGATGAATGGCATTGTGGAGGCTGCTAACAAGAACATTAAGAAAATCATACAGAAGATGACAGTGACATACAAAGACTGGCATGAGATATTACCATTTTCTCTTCATGGGTACCGCACCTCCGCACGAACATCGACATGGGAAACACCCTACTCTCTAGTATATGGTATGGAGGTTGTCCTGCTTATTGAGGTCCAGATCCCTTCTCTGAGAATCATGAAGGATGTGGGTTTGAATGAAGACGATTGGATCCAGACTCGACATGATCAGCTAAATCTGATTGATGAGAAAAGGCTTACTGCTGTCTGTCATGGTCAAATGTATCAAAAACTGATGATCAAGGCTTTCAACAAAAAGGTCAGACACCAAGTATATCAAGTCAGGGATCTAGTGATCAAGCGCATCATAATACCGCAAGGTGATCCCAGGGGCAAATGGACTCCCACATACGAAGGGCCATTTGTGATCAAAACCATATTTTCAGGAGGAGCCATGATTTTGACCACCATGGATGGTGACGACCTTCCTCGCCTTGTTAATGCGGACATAGTGAAAAGATACTACGCATGAATAAAGACCTGCTAGGTTGACTGGCCTAGGAAAAATAAGGACATCCCGGCGAACCAAAAGGGCTCGGGCAAAAATTAGGGATGAAAACAAAAAATATTTGTACACCCGGCAAGCTGAAAACCTGAAAAGGCGGTTTGGGCAAAAAAGGGTATCCCGGTGGACTGAAAACCCGAAAGGGCGGTCCAGGAAAAAGTTAGGGATTTGAAGCATATCACTATATCCCAATGGATCACCTTGCGACCAGACTTCAGTATCAACTATCAAGCTCAAACGGCACCGATCAATCCAGTCAGCTTCAGACAAGTAGCAAAGTGATGAGACGCTCGAAGACATAACGGCAATAGTGGAATTGAAACTCAATGGGATTACTACACATAGCTGTTTTCTTCTCTTTGTACACTACTTTGTATAGTCTTCACACTCACGGAGGCGTTCTCCCACTAGAACGTCAGCCTCTTTGTACACAATGCATGTTATAGGCAAACTTCAGAAATCAATACAAATCGTTTCTTTGGAAGTATAAAACTGTTTGTTTTTATTTTTCTTTTTTGTTATGCAAAACCGTCCATTGACTTATTCTTGACATATGCATTTGAATATGATTGATATTCACAAATATTTGAATAAGAAATAGAAGGACAATTGCTCATGACTTATGGAACGGGTAAAAGTCTATAAAAACCATTTCAATCCCAATAAGTTACTCCTTCCAGCAGGTATAGGGGCAGAGACAGTTTTGAGACGAAGTCACCATTACATATGACCCTGTGACGTCTATGTTCCCCACAGAGTAGAGACAACCAAAATTTTTGATCTCTGCTTCCCCAAACAGGAGTTACTTTCCCCAACAAAGTTCCTTCAGAGAGCCGATATATATATATATATATTCCCCAGCCGAGTTTTATAATCGCAAATAGTTTATAAAGCTTTCTCCCGAGCAGAGTTTATTTCTCTGAATGCGGAAGCTCAATCCCCAACAGAGTTTATTTCTCCAGCTACGGAAGTTCATACCCCAGTGGAGGTTATTCCTCTGAATCGACAAAATCTTCTAGCAAAGCATCTTCTCTCTCAAACTGAGTTATTCCCTTGCAAAGTTATTCTCAGGCAGAGTCTCTCCCCGAAAGAATATTCGCAAACAGAAAGGAGTGAATACCCAGCATAGTCGTCTCCATTCACCATCCCTAGCGGAAACGAAAAATTCAGCTTCCCAATACTCTTTAGCGGCAATCCTGGATTTATTTTCCCCGACTAAGAAATACCGCAATAGCATCCCATATTCATACATCATGGCATGCGTATGCATATTGCATACAACACAATCTCATTTATTTTGAGAACATCATCACAATGCATTTCATACATAATGACATTGCATACGACTAACTCTTTACCTTTCAGGGAAAAGATTAAATCAACAAGCTACGTCTAATAAAGGGCTATTCCAGGATTTTCCTCAGAAAGATGTCCTCACAAGATTTTCCCTGGGTCAGACAGGTCGACACTAAGATCTCTCTAATTTCCATTCCAGTGGAAGAGGTCCCAAGACTTTCGTCTGGGTCAGTTGAATCGATACTAAGATTATCCTTATTACTATGCCAATTAAAGTTAACCCAAGATTTTCCCTGGGTCAGGCAGGTCAACACTAAGATCTCTCTGATTACTATGACAGTTGAAGATGTTCCAAGACTTTCGTCTTGGTCAGTTGAATCGATAGTAAGATTCTCCTGATTACTATGCCAGTCAAAGTTAACCCCAGATTTTCCCTGGGTCAGACAGGTCGACACTAAGATCTCTCTGATTACTATGCATGTTGAAGATGTTCCAAGACTTCCGTCTGGGTCAGTTGAATTAATGCTAAGATTCTCCTGATTACAATGCCAGTCAAAGTTAACCCAATATTTTCTCTGGGTCAGACATGTCGACACTAAGATCTCTCTGTTTACCACTCCAATTGAAGATATTCCAAGACTTTCGTCTAGATCAGTTGAATCGATACTAAGATTCTCCTGATTACGATGCCAATCAAAGTTAATTCGAGGCCTTCCACTGGTTCAATCAAATTGATACTAAGATTTCTATCCCAGTTGAAGACAACTCGAGACCTTTCTCTGGTTCAGTCAAATCGATAATAAGATTTCTATTCCAATTAAAGAAGCTATGAAGCCCGGAAACTAACCGGGTAATAGTCAATCAACAATTCAAGACACTATGAAGCCTGGATCTTGACCAGATAACAGTTTAATCTCATCTCCCCAATAAGTCGTTGTGAAGCCTAGAGCACGGCCAGATAACAGTTAGCCTTATTACCCTCAGCAAGCCACTGTAAAGCCTAGATTCTGACCAAATAACAGTTCACTTCTGTCTCTTCAATCAATTGATGAGTCCCCGATAGAGTAAAGGACAACTAAAGCTCCTAAAACTCTATGTTCCAAGGAAGAGACCAACATTCCTCAGTGGAGTTCTCTCCAACAGCAAGAGCAGGAATTCCCACAAAGGGATATCTCATGAAATCATCATTTTTCTGGATGGCATCTTTAAGCCCATCTCCAACGATCTTCGGTCATCTTTTCCAAATGGAATCTATAAGCCCATTCCCAATATTATCTACACAGTCAAGTATCATCTCAGACGAGTGCAAATTTCTGGGAACTCTAGTGTTCAATCATCTTCCACCTTCAGATCACAAAAGGCAGACCAATCAATCTACATCCTCGGGTTTAAGAAGATTGAACAGAGGCAACTGTTGTACCCCAAAATTTTCCCTCTCATGTTTTTCCAAGATTTCCTCTTGTATAGGTGGTTACAAAATGCCTTTCGATTGGAATCTCCAAAATGCCTTTCAATTGGCATCTACATAGTTCCCTTTGATTGAATTGAACAGAGGTCATTCGATTGGCCTGTTAACAAGGCCTTTCGATTGGAATTTTAACAAGTACCCTTCGATTGGTATCTGGACAAGGGATCCTTCGACTTAGAATTTTTTCAAAGCAACTTCGACAGGCATGTTAACCATGTCCTTCGATTGGTATGAACAGAGGCCTTCGACTGGAACTTTAGAGTTTCCCTCAATCAGAACATCAAAATGAAATGACCTTCGAATGGCATTTCAGTGCAGAGTTTGCCTTAATCTAAGATGCTCTGATGAAGGAAGTTCTAAACACTTCAAATCAGAACTTAGACTCGTCACAAGGCCAAGGGCTAGTCGAATTTATCTAATAGGGAATGTTCTGAATAGATTCAAATTGGACTTTGAAGCCATCGAAGAGAGCAAATTCGAAGGGAAGTGGATCTGCATGGGCAGGGCAGCTTTCGATTCTCATCATATTGGAGGCCCAAACAACTCATAACAGGCTGGCAGTAATGCATGAAAATAGATTGGCACGTGATTGAATCAAATATAGAAAGTATTTATGAAGAAATCAAATCAAATATCTTCATCATAATGGACCAAGATCTGATACACAAATATTGACCTAAATTCCCTTGTCTATATAATTCTCATGATATCAGAGAGAAAAATAGATACACACGAAAAAACACATGGAGACTGCCACCCAGAGACACACATATATTGCCTCACAAAAACACCAGCCTGCCCCACGAAAGTCCAGAAAATAGCATCAAATCCTAAATTTGTCAAAACTCTATTGTAGGCACCTTTCGTCTAGGTTGACACTCTGATCGTGTTCTTGGAGTTCATACAGGCGTACACTCATCCGTGCCCCAGCCATATCACACCCAGGACTGCAGATCCAGGCGCCTTCAGTGGTAAAAAAAATGTTCAATCTCACTTAATCTTAAATTAGACTCATGATTGCATATTCATAGTTTTTGTTATTATTTGTGAGTGATTTAACAAAGTGTATACAAGTTGCAGTGATCATACGTTCGAACACCATGGACAGAGTTTTTTCGAAGCTGGTTACTTCTGAAGCCCATGATATTGGCTGTGACAAATCGAAACCAACCCAGATCCGGGTTTAAGGATTGATTTTGAATGGGATGTTTTTTATTTTGTCTAGTTTCGAATTATCAAATTTGCAGGACTAAAAGCAGATGTCATGCACTTCGAATGAGCAAGCAGCTAAGGTGGTGAAAGGGAATTTGTGCAATCTAATGGACCAGGGTTCGAATCCCAGGCCTTGCATTTTCAATTTCTAACGAATTTTCTTGCAAATATATCATCCCCTAGATCGAAAGGCAACCCAAGCCTCTTCGATCCAGGCCTTACTTCCTAGAATGCATTCTTTTCGTCTCTTATTTTTGGTCTTTCGATGGTGTTTCCTTTCGATTGGTTGTTTGTCCTTACTCCTTCTAGGCTCTAATTAACATTAATAAGAAAACCCCCAAAAAAACATTAGGCTTAACTTTTTACAGTAAATTAATTTTGTCAATTAATTAATTAATTATTTTAATATTTTCTTAAAAAAACTAAAATTGAATAGACTTAGGATTTTTTAATTCAATTTCTTTTCATGACAAAAACAAACAAAAATCCCTTTTACTTAGGATTTTAGACGTATTTTTAATTCATGCGCGCGTTTATTTACTTTTGCATTTTTTGTTAATTATGTAAATGTTCCCGGTTTGTAATAGTTTAATTAGGGTTTTATTTATGCATTTTAATTTCAGTCAATTCCTTATGTATCTACACCAAAGCCTTGTAATAGCGTAGGACCTCTATTTCTCGCTTTTATATTTTATATGCCTGCATATAAATTGCTAATAACCTAGGCGTGTATGCTTAATTAATCAGTCAGTAGATCACTAAACTACAAGATAAAATATCTGAAATAACACACTATTGCAAACTTGCACCCCTAGGGTATTTCCCACTTTGGTTGCCTTCGAAAATGGTCATGTCCCTCAAACGCAAGGATACTCTTAGCAAAGACCCTTAGTTTAAAGTCATCATAAAGATCATAGTCCCTAAATGTCCCTCGAGTTGCCTACGAGAAATGATCTTATGATGATAGTCCCTTCGAAATGCTAAGGTATCCTAACATGTTGCCTTCAATGATCATTACGTCGCTTTCGATAGTCCCTCAACATCTAATGAGTAGGGTTACCTACTCACTAATAGTAGGATAACACGGTCTAAAGGATAGGAGGAAAAGAACAGTCTTTTTTTGAGTAGTTAGATAACTGTTAGGTACTTGCTCAAACAAATTTTCACACTTTCAAACACTTTCCAAACTAAGTTTTCAAAACGCTTTATCACACTCTTGAGGACTGATACAAGAGTTACCATAAAGCGAACCGCGGCACTAAGGCATTTTCAAAGCTTTTCAAACCACACCGACACAAGAAATTTTAAAATGAGCAAGTACCTAAGAGCCCAAGGAAAACCATGGATGGAAAGGGTGCTAACACCTTCCTTTTCCATAATCTACCCCCTTACTCAGAAATCTCGAAAAAAGGTCTTTTTCTGTTCTTTTCACCCTTTCGTTAATTTGGATAAAAGAAAAGTCGGTGGCGACTCTTGCATACCGCAACATTTGCAAACAAAAAATGCAAAAACAGTATTAACAGTCGGTTCTTCCACCGTATCACAACACCCCTCAATCTCTCTCACATTAGAATTGGCCAAAACCTCCATTTTTGAGCTTTTGAAAACCTTAACTTCGAAATTCACCACCCTGGCCATATCTTTGCAAGCTAACCATCAAAACACATCATAACCATTATTTAGAACTTTTGCATACCCTTGTTACACTTTTGTAACATCATTATCACCATCTTCCAAACTCAAAAACAATTCATTGCAAGTTGACTTGGTTGGGGAGATTCAAACACTTTCAGTATAAAGTAAGCATTGGAACACGTTCAGGGAGGACCAAGGAAGCTTTTGGCATCGTTTATTTGCACCTGGAAGCATCCATACACGTTCTGAATTTTCACTTCAAGAGGTAAGCTTTCCAAATTTTGATATCTTGATTTAAGCATCATTTGGAAATACATTCTAAAGGAAAAATATAGATATCATGCCTCTAAAGCTAACCATGTCCTTAGTTTTAATTTATATTGCTTGTGTGTTAAGAATTTTAGCTCTGACCAGTTAGGGTTCGTTTTTGGTACTGAGCAACATTCTTGATAATCTTTGAGTGCTAGTTAAAATAAATTCCATGGTTGAATTTATGGTAAAATTTCAAGCAAGTTTGGTGTTTACACTTTCCAAAATAGTTGAGAAATGAAGCTTTTATATAATCAAAAATGTTGTTGTTTTGGTATGCCGTGGGGAAGAAGAAGAAGTGGGAATTTCAAATTTGAAAAATAAGTTTATAATATATTTACTAGGGGGTGTTTCATAACAGGATAAAACAGCCACCCTAGTGGTAAAACAAGTGCACGCTAATGTGAGGGACCTGGGTTCGAGCCCCAGCAGTACCCTTTTGTTTTTTTCATATATTTTTCTTGCAGATCCAGCGTGCCAAACTTCCATAAGCTCACCCTACGCTCTTAACTCCTCACCATTAGATGTTCATCAAGTCAAGTCAAACGCTTCAGATTCACATGTGCATCATGGACCCTTTGAAGCCAACTGCGTTGAAACCAACACAAGCAATGGGCTTTGTCTCTTTGAGCCCAACAACTTCTATTTCAACACCCCCACCCCAATTCCTTTCTACATCGCAGGCCCATTTATCTATTTGCATTTTTCTTTGGCCCATTAACATTCTTTTTTTTTTGTTATTTTAATTAATTTTTTGCTTTCTTTTTTTTACTAATTTTATTTTAATCAACATAAGTCATAAAATCATAAAAAAATTAGATTTAAGTTTTTTATTAATTAATTTAATTTTTGATAATTTAAATTATTTTAATTTAATCACCTTGTTTTATTTTAAATGATTAGTTTGTAAGTTAGCTCAGATTTAGGTTTTATTTTTATTAATCACTTCTAATATTTTTCTAAATAAAACACCAAAAATATTTTCTAAATACTTAGAATTCTTTATGTTTTAATTAATTAATTTAATTTTTATAAATAGAATTAATTTATTTAATCACAATTTGTTTTATTTTAAATAATTAAATTGTAAATTAAATTGGAATTAGGTCTAATTTTTCATTTCACATTTCAAATATTTTCTAAACAAAGAAACAACAAAATATATTCTTAAAATACTTAGAATTTTTAGGGTTTTTGCATCTTTACCCTTTCTATCTTCGCGTATTTGTTTATTTTTCGCATTAATACAATTATGTAATCGTCAAAAGTTTGTAATAGAAAATTAGGGTTTTATTGCTTTCCTCCCCCATTCATAGACTCGTATCCCAATTCCCGAGGCCTTGTAATAGCGTAGAATATTTAATTTCTGCAATTTACTGCTTTCCTTATTACTGTTAGTAATTATGGTTTGTATGGCAAGATTAAAATCAATCATTAGAAAACCTAATCTCAAAGACAAATACTTGAAGTCAAAACACTTCATACACACACACCTCTAGGACGACCCTCACTTGTTTCCTCGGATAAAAATAGTCATGTCCCTCGAATGTGAGATGCTTTAGCAAAGACCCTCAATTAAAAGATCATAGTCCATCAATGACCCTTCGATGCTGCCTTTGGTAAAACAATCTTAGTCCCTTATGACAATTGCTAAAGCGTCCTACAAGTTGCCTTCTATGACTGTATGATGACCCGCGCCTGCCCCTCACATCCAATGATATGGCTTACTACTAACTAATGGTAGGATATCACAATCTAAATGAGGAGGAAAAGAACAAAGACTTTTTGAGTAGGTAGATCGCTCGTAATCGCTTGCTCACAAACTAAAACAATTTCCACAATTCACACTCAAAACAACTACCTTCAAAACACTTTATAAACACTCTTGAGGAATGATACAAGGATTATTATAAAGCAAATTGCCTACATTGGAATTTTCAAAACACTATCCAAAACAAACACTTTCTTTCAATAAATATTTTCAAAACAAATGTTTTGTATACATTCTCAACATATTTTTAAATTGTCGTACTTAGGCATTTTCAAAATATTTTCAAACATACACAAACACAAAGAATTTTCAAAGTGAGTTAGCAATTAAGAGCCCGTAGAAAACTACGGATAAAAATGGTGCTAACACCTTCCCTTTTCATAACCTACCCCCCGAACTTAGAAAATTCTCAAAGGTCTTTCATGTTCTTTTTACCCTTTACTTTATTGGATAAAAGAAAAGTCGGTGGAAACTCTTGCTATCCGAACCATTTGCGATAAAATGCAAAACCAAAAGTCAGTTCTCACACTGTATTACAGAATTGGCGACTTTGTTAGGGAATAAAACAAAAAGTAGGGTTACCTTAAGAGCTAGATCACCTTTATTTCTTTACTTGTTTGCCTTGTATGCTTTATATTTCGGGATGTGCTTGGGTTTATTTCTTGTATAGATCCTATACCCGGATCTGGGGGCATTTTGGGTAAGTAGCAATATATTGTGAAAATTATACAACATAGACCGGTATGGTTGAAACGATGGATACGTTAGTGCGATACATTGGTTTGTATTGGTGTCCCTTGAGTCAGTCAAGGAGAATGTTGGGTTGTCGCATGGTGTCATAAGCATTAATTGACCTTAAAACCTTAGTTGACACAACTTATCCATTAGAAATTAGTGAGATAGCTGGCTTTGGTGCATATTTAAGTTGGTTGATACTCGATACTACACTCTTTGAGATCGGACTCTCAGGATATTTCGGTCGCAATTTAGATGCTTGTGCTGAAATAATGCCTGAGAGAAAGATCATTGATATTGAGGCTCCTAGAACCCAGTTACTTCTTTTAGGACAGGTGTAATACGGTGGGAGAACTGACTTGGGATGTTTTGCGTTTGATCACATTTTTTGCGGATAGCAATAGTCACCACTGACTTTTCTTTTATCCAATAAGGAAAGGATGAAAAGAACATGAAAGACCTTTAGAGATGTTTTCTTGAGTTTGGGGGGTAGGTTATGAAAAGGAAAGGTACTAGCACCCTTTTCATCCGTAGTTATCTACGGGCTCTTAGTTACTTGATAGATCGCTTGCTTTTGTTTGAAAATGTGCTTGTGGTGTGGGTTTTGAAAGTATTTTGAAAAGTGTCTTTGTAATGGTTCTCGTCTCTATAAGAATGCGTACAAAGAGCTTTATTTTTTGAAAATGTTTCAAATGAAAGTGTCGGTGTATAAAAAAATTTTTGGTTGTGAGTAAGCGAGCAACTAGGAGCGTCCTACCTACTCAAAAGGTCTAGTATTCTTTTCCTCCTCCTTTAGATGTTGATATCTTACCATTGATTTGGTAAGAAGTCCCATCATTGGATGTGAAGGGACGGGCGTGGGACATTTGTATAGTCATAGAAGGCAACCTATGGGACGTTTTAGAAATTTTCGTTTAGGGACTAGATCGTTTATCGAAGGCAACATTAAGGCTCATCGAGGGACTACGATCTTTTACCGAGGGTCTTTGCTAAAACCTCCATATTCGAGGGACATGACTATTTTTCCGAGGCAACAAGTGAGATTAACCTAGGGGTGCATGTGTGTGAATAGTGTGTTTGATTGCATACATTTTATCTTTTGAATTTTAGGTTATCTACTTGTTGTTTTTATCTTGCCATACATCCTAATTACTAGCATTTATACAAAAAAACAATAAAAATGCAAAAATATATCCTACACTATTACAACCATATTGAAATAGCAAGAAAATATAAAGACAAAATAAAAATAAAAAGAAGAAAAATGAGCTCTTTCGATTCAGGAAGAAGCACCCTTCAATTCTGCACTTTTTGACCTCTTTCGATTTGGGCCTGGAATCAACAAGGTTATGTCCTTTGATTGGGAGTTGGAAGTCAGCAAGGCCACCTTTCTGGTCACTTCCTTCGTTTGAAACCTGGAGTCAGTGTGAGATGCATTCTACTGGCTACTTCCTTCGTTTGAGGCTTGGAGTCAGTGTGAGGTGCATTCTTTGCCTCATGCTCCTTGCTGACTCCTTCGACTGTAAGCGTTCTAGGCCCTCAGGTTAAGATTCGAAAGGCTTGAGCAATTAGCCAATCGAAGAGTATAGTGAACTTGTCTTAAATTCTTAAAATGAAACATTAAAGTGTAACTACAGGCCAGGGGTTAGCATAAAATTATTGGGTCTCAAAGTCCAAAGCCTAACTAGTCAGAGTTGAGATTTTCAGCATATGGGCAGTCAGAATCAAAGGTTAAAACATGGTTAAGCTCCCTATATTAAATATCTACATTTCTCTTTATTGGCATGTGCACATGATATTTAAATAAAATAGATTCAAGTTTAAAGGGAACTTACCTCTTGAAGTTTTTAAATCGATGGAAACAACAAGTGTCTTCCTTGGTGGTGAATAGAAGTTCGTTGGGGCCTTCCTGAGACTAATCCACTTACTAGTTTGTGCAAGCAGTCACTGAATCGAATGAGGGTGTGTGAGTGGATAGAAGGTTCTTTTTATAACAAGTAACAGAATGAATCAAAGGGTTATTGTATTGTAGTTGGGGAAGTGGGTCGAAGGCTAGTTAGATGGTCACTTGGGGGGGTGAATCGAAGGATTCACTTGTTGTACAAAGAGGGTTGAGTTTTTTATGAGTGTTGGGAATTTTTAAAGAAAATCATAGGATGTATGTTTGAGAATTTGGGGAATTTTCACAAGAATTCTCCTGTAACTCTTCAGGCGCCCCTAACATGTGTGGTGGAGGCTCATATTTATAGATGGCCTTGGCTGATGTTTTAGGAGGGAAAACAAAAGGTTTAAACAAAAAAGGCATGGTGTGTTTGTAGCTTTCAAGAGACAGTGTTTATATGCCATTTTGGTGCAAGGAATAAGGCAGTGTTGCAGGACTGCTATGCAGCAGTTTTGGAGTTTTATGGCCAGTGTATCAGGCCTGAACCTGGCAGCGCATGGGACATGGTCAACAAGTACCTTTGGGCATCTCAACCTTTTGTCTTGACCCCCTATCCCTATCCTTCGACCAGACTCTTCAACAATCATTTATTTGTTTCTAATCGAAGTGTCCTTCGAATGACTCACGTGGGTATCCTTTGAAGGGGACCAAATAAGTGTCTTTTGACCAGGCCCTTCATGGCTTCCTTCAAATGGTCCAAACACCTGCTCCTGGGGTGGGTCAGCAAAACATGTCATTCGATTGGGATATTCAGACATGTCTGACAAGTCCTTTGAATGTGCCACCATGGTACTTCTTTCGCACGAGACAATTGCATAGTGTAGAATTTGTGTGTTGAAGCAAGCCATTTCCAAGGGAGATACTGCCCACTTAAACTTGCATGCAAGGGGTCATATGGCCAAACGAAAGGGTGTACATAGAAGGTCCCTGCTTTATGAATTCATGCAAACATCTGATAAATCCTTGCTCAAACGAAGTCTTGTATGAAGGGAACCATATGCCCAAACGAAAAGTGTGACCAAAAACTTGTACTGAAGGATTCATACACCCCAAATGAAGAGTGCATGCAGAGGATGAAGGGCACAATCAAATCTTGCAACACAGGGAGGCCATATGCCCCAAACGAAGGAGGCCTGTAAGAGGCAAGATGTGTAATAAAAAGAGACCAGAAGAGAGGATTTTTCCTCCTGAATCGAAGGACATCATTAGGAGGATTTTTGCCTTGTGAATTGAAGCTAGTTGAAGATAAGTGTTGCCCTGTCGAAGCTTGTAACAAGTTGTTTCAAAGGGTGACTTTGGCCTTGTGCATGCTAGCATGGTAAGGAATTATGCCTTGTAAATCTTGGCTAACACGCAGGAAAGATGCTATATGGCCAAACAAAAGATTTGCACGAAGAAAATAAAACGTTCAAACAAAGTCCAATGCCCCAACGAAGCAGGAAATGAACTTGCCCAAAAGGAGTCCAGCGCCCAAACGAAGGATGCAACCAAAGCCTACATTGAAGGAGCCAAAGTGCCCAGTCGAAGGATGTAAAATCAAAGAGAACTTGTTTTTCCTTTAATTTTTCCAAAAAGAGCATTTTCATATGTTTTTCCCTTTTTAGCAATTTCCTCTTTAATCTTGATGCTGAAAAAATCCAAATATATTTGTGTAAGCTTGAATTTTTGGGAGCCCCTTGTGAGAAATGCCTTGAGAAATAAGAGGGAAAATTTTGGGGTACAACAGCTGCCCCTGTTCAATCTTCTTAAACCTGAAGAGTTAGATTGGAGAATCTTTCATTCGTGACTTGAAGGTGGAAGATGATTGAACACTAGAGTGCCCAAAAATTTTCACTTGATGATGTTGTGGTTGAGGTGTAGGGAATGGCCTTAAAGATGCCATTTGGAGAAATGGTGGATAGTTGTTGGAGATGGGCTTATAGATGCCATCTAAAGGTGATTGTTGACAGAAATTAGACTAAGTCTAAGCTTGACTTTAACTGGAAAATAATCAGAACTAGCAGAAGTCTGGAAAAGAATACGAATAAATCTTTGAAACGATTTATCTGAACCAAAGAAAGTTTCTACCGGAAAGGAATCATGATAAACCATTGATCGATTTAAATTGAACCAGCAGAAGTCTTAAATAATCTTTAACTGGAAAGAATCAGGATAAATCTTTGGAGCGATTTATCTAAACCAGAGAAAGTGTCTACCGGAAAGAAATCAGGATAAACCATTTATCAATTTAAACTGAACTGGCAGAAGTCTGGAAAAGAATCTGAATAAATCTTTGAAGCGATTTATCTGAACCAGAGAAAGTATCTACTCGAAAGGAATCTGGATAAACCATTGGTCGATTTTCACTGAACCAGCAGAAGTCTTGAATAATCTTTAATTGGAAAGAAACGGGATAAGTCTTTGGAGCGATTTATCTGAACCGGAGAAAGTGTCTACCGGAAAGGAATCAGGATAAACCATTAATCATTTTAAACTGAACTAGCAAAAGTCTTGAATAATCTTTAACTGGAAAGAATCAGGATAAATCTTTGGAGATATTTATCTGAACCAGAGAAAGTATCTACTGGAAAGGAATTAGGATAAACCATTGATTAATTTAAACTGAACCATCAGAAGTCTGGAAAAGAATCAGAATAAATCTTTGAAGCGATTTATCTAAACCAGAGAAAGTGTCTATCAGAAAGGAATCAGGATAAACTATTAATCGATTTAAACTGAACCAGTAGAGGTCTGAAGGAAGTATTCATCATGTAGATAATCACTCAGTCCTGTTTCGGGAATTGATCTACAAATGATTTGTTCACGGCTGGTTATCCTATCTTGTCGAAACTTTGTTGATGATAATTTTCTATTGATTGATCTTTCCTGAAAAGGTAAAGAGTTAGTTGTATGTAATGCCATGATGTATGGAATGCGTGGTATAATGATGTTTCTCAAAATAAATGAGATTGCGATATATGCATTTGTGTTTTCGATATTATGATGTATGAATGCAATGTATGCACATACTAGTTGTTCTGCTACAGTGTTGTTTAGACTGGGGAAAATAAATCCCTGACTGCTTTTGGGAATATGGAGTGTAAGCCTTCATATTTTGTTAAAATTGAAGTGTTGATAGATGGGTTTCCGTCATTAGAGAAGTAAACTCTGTTGGGGAAGGGAAACGTCGTGCATTGCTTGTGGACTTGGTGAAATCCTGCTGGGGAATCCTGAGCAGCTGGGTAACTTTCACTGGGGAATCCTTGTTGTGGAAATTATAAACTTTGCTCTATCGGGTATATGATAGCACCTGATATCGTTAGGCTGCATACTGGAGATATGCCAGTGATCCTGTAGCAGGATGTCTTTGCTTCTGCTCCTGCTGGAGAAAGTACCTGCGGGGACTTTATGGAATGGCCTATAGATATTATCCTTTTTCTTAAAACCATTAGTAATTGTCTTTATGTTTTCTGTTTCCTTTTTTATGCGCTCATTTGTAAACAGTAATTACATTCAGGTGCATATGTTCAAAAATAATCACTGGACGTTTTTGCAAACAAAACAGGAAAGTAAAAGAAAAACAAATAGTTTTTCACTTATAAAGGAATAACTTTGCATTAACTTGAATAAGTATTTTGTACAAAGAGACGAACATCCTAGTAAGAGAATGTCCTCGTGAAAATGAAAATTAATACAAAGAAAGACAGCTATGTGAAATAATCCCATGGGGTTCCCATTCTGCTATAGCCTTTATGTCTTTGAGCGTCTCATCCACTTGTTGCTTTGTCCAAAGCTGATTGGTTTGATTAGTACTGTTTGAGTTTGGCGATTGATACTGAAGATTGGTTGTAAAGTGATTCAACATGACATAGTCATACGCTTTAAATCCCTAACTTTTGCCTGGACCGCCCTTTCGGGTTTTTAGTCCACCGGGATACCCTTTTTTGCCCAAGCCGCCTTTTCAGGTCTTCAGCTTGCCAGGTGTACAAATTTTTTTCTTATTTATCCCTAATTTTTTCCTAGGCCAGGAAACCTAGCGGGTCTTTTTTAGGCGTAGTATCTTTTGACTATATCCGCGTTTACAGGGTGCGGAAGGTCGTCGTCGTCCATAGTGGTTAAGATTATTGCCCCACCAGAAAATATGTTTTTAATCACAAATGGTCCTTTGTATGTAGGGGTCCATTTTCCCTTGGGATCACCTTGTGGCAGTATGATACGCTTGATTACCAAGTCACCAACCTGATATACCTGACGTATGACCTTCTTGTTAAAAGCTTTAATCATACATTTTTGGTACATCTGGCCATGGCAGACAACCGTAAACCTCTTATCATCAATCAAGTTCAACTGGTCAAGTCGAGTTTGAATCCATTCATCTTCACTCAACCCTACATCCCTCATGATTCTCAAAGAAGGTATTTGAACTTCAATCGGTAGGACAACTTCCATGTTGTATACCAAAGAGAAAGGTGTTTCCCCTGTTGTTGTGTGTGCCGTGGTACGGTAACCATGGAGAGCAAATGGTAACATCTCATTCTAGTCCTTATAGGTCACTGTCATCTTTTGTATGATCTTCTTGATGTTTTTATTAGCGGCTTCTATAGCGGCATTCATCTTCGGCCGCTAAGGAGAAGAGTTATGATGTTGAATCTTGAATTGCGCACATAGTCCAGTGATCATAGTATTGTTGATATTGGTACCATTATCTGTAATGATTCTCTCTGGAATACCGTACCAACATATAAGATTTTGTTTGATGACTCGGGCCATAATGTTCTTGGTAACATAAGCGAATGAAGCTGCCTCGATCCACTTCGTGAAGTAATCAATGTCAACCAAGATGAAGTGGTGTCCATTAGAATTTGTAGTCTTGATCTCTCCATTCATGTTAATGCCCTACATTACGAATGGCCAAGGAGCAGTTAGGACGTTTAGAGGAACTAGAGGCACATGTACTTTATCTGCATAGATCTGGCCCTTGTGACAAGTTCGTGAATGCTGATAACAGTCTGCTTCCATGGTGGACCAATAGTATCTTGCCCATAGGATCTTTTTAGCCATCGTGTGCCCACTAGAATGGGTGCCAAAGGTACCTTTGTGTAAATCATCCATGATCTTATCTGCCTCACTCTTGCCTATGCACCTAAGAAAAGTAGAGTCATGATTACGCTTATAGAGGATTCAGTTACTGAGGAAGAATTTAGCAGAAAACCTTCTCAAAAACTTCTTATCATTGACTGAAGCTCCCTCCTGATATTCCTGAGCCTCGAGATATCTATTAATTTCATGGAACCAAGGTTTGTCCACTACTTATTCAGTATCAATCTCGTGATAGTAAGCTGGTTCATCCATCCTCTCAATAATGATCTGAGGAGCCTCATTATCCCACCTGATTTTGAACATGGATGACATAGTGGCTAGCGCGTCCGCTAGTTGATTTTCCTCTCGTGGAAAATGCTCAAAGGTAATTTCCTCAAAATATGGGATTAATTTCAACGCATGTTATTTGTAAGGGATGAGATTAGGATACTTCATATCCCATTCTCCTTTGATCTTACCGGTGACTAAGGCTGAGTCTCCAAATACACCTAAGGATTTTATTCTTAAATCTATTACAGCTTTGAGACCCATAATACATGCTTCATATTCAGCCATATTATTGGTACAGTTGAAACACTGTCTGGCAGTGAAGGGAGTGTGGTAGCCCTCAGGAGATATGACCATGGCGCCTATGTCGTTTCCGAGTGCGTTAGAAGCTCCATCAAAAACCATGGTCCATCAGGATCCTTGTTCAGGTCCGTCATATGGTCCGAGTTCTTCACAATCATTTACCAACATGATGTCTTCGTCTGGGAATTCAAAATTCATGGATTGATAGTCATCCATAGCCTGATGAGCCAAGTGATCAGCTAGCACACTTCCCTTTATTGCTTTTTGGGTAGTGTACTGAATATCGTATTCGGTCAGGACCATCTGCCATCTTTCTATTCTTCCAGAGAGGTTGGGCTTCTCGAATATGTATTTAATTGGATCCATATTGGATATTAATAAGGTAGTGTGAGTCAGCATATACTATCTTAGCCGGCGAGCAGCCCATGCCAGAGTGCAGCAAGTTTTCTCGAGCAGTGAATATCTGGTTTCACAGTCGGTAAACTTTTTGCTTAGGTAGTATATTGCATGCTCTTTTCGGCCAGACTCGTCATGTTGTCCCAGCACACACCCCCATTGAATTTTCCAAGACTGTTAGGTACATGATTAGAGGTCTTCCCTCAACTGGAAGCATCAAAATAGGAGGCTCTTGAAGGTACTCTTTGATCCTATCAAAGGCAGCCTGGCAGTCATCATTCCATTCCACCACTTGATCTTTCTTCAGTAATTTGAAGATTGGTTCACAAGTAGCGGTCAGATGGGAAATAAATCTGGCGATGTAGTTTAGCCATCTTAAGAATCCCCTAACTTCCTTCTCAGTGCGAGGAGCAGGAATTTCTTGTATTGCTTTTACCTTTTCAGGTTCCACTTCAATAACTTTACCGCTGACAACGAAGCCTAAGAGTTTACCGGACCTTACTCCAAAAGTGCATTTATTCGGGTTCAGCCTTAGTTTGTATTTCCTCAGTCTTTCAAACAGTTTCTGCATATGGTCAAGGTGTTCCTCTTCAGTTTTAAATCTGGCTATGATGTCATCCACGTAGACCTTTATCTCGTGATGGATCATATTGTGAAACAAAGCCACCATGGTACGCTGATGGTTGCCCCGGCGTTCTTCAACCCAAATGGCATAACTTTGTAACATAACGTGCCCCATTGTGTGACAAAGGTCATTTTCTCCATGTCCTCAGGTGCCATTTTGATCTGGTTGTATCCGGAGAAACCATCCATGAAAGAGAATATTTTATGTTGTGCGATGTTGTCAACTAGAATATCGATGTGTGGAAGCGGGAAGTCATCCTTGGGGCTTGCCTTATTCAAGTCTCTATAATCCACACACATATGTACCTTACCGTCCTTCTTAGGTACTGGAACAACATTGGCGACCCATTGTGGATAGGAGGTGACAGCTAAGAATCTGGCGTTGAACTGCTTCATGACTTCAGTCTTGATTTTTTCTAACATTTCTGGCTGCATGCGACGAACCTTCTATTTCACCGGAGGACAATCTTCTTTTGTCGGCAAACGATGGACCATGATATCAGTGTCGAGTCCTGGCATGTCTTCGTATGACCAGGCAAAGACCTCAACATAGTCATGTAGTAACTGAGTTAAGCGCTTCTTGACACTATGCTCTAGGTTGGCACCTATCTTGACTTCTTTCCTGTCTTCTTCAGTACCTAAGTTAACTGTTTCAACTGACTCTTCGTGGGGCTGTATGGTCCTTTCTTCTTGTCATAATAATTTGGCAAGTTCCCCTGGTACCTCACAATCTTCTCCACCTTCGTCTTCGGCTTGGTAGATTGGATTTTCAAAGTCATAATAGGCCATAGTTGAATCGTTACCCATTGGATCCTGAGTGGATGTGGATCTGCATTTCGATATGTGAGTGTGTGTAATAGCATAGCTATCTTTGATAAAATAAAAGGTAGAAAAATAAAAATAAGAGCGTAAAATTTGCATGCAAAAACGTCCCATGATTTATTAATGACATATGAAGATGAAGTAACAATCCTCACAGATGGACCATTGTGCCTCGGGTAAGATACAAGGTTTTAAATCCTAAATTGTTTAAATATTACAAGTCTGAGAAATTTAAAAAGATAATTACTCTTGAATAAAAGTAATAGGAACAAATTCTTTGGCCTCCCAATTGTTGAGTCCACCGCCGATGGTTGGAAAAATCCACTCGTCCATGTCACAACTACTTTCACTGTCTTCCAGTGTATTGACTCCCTGATTGCTGATGCGCGATGTTGGTCCCCCAGCGCGAGTACGTCGAAGAGCTCTTTGGGCCTCTGAAGTAAAACCCAAACCAAATTTGTTGGATTTGTAGGGAATATCTGGAAGTTGACCCCAGATGGTACATCCACCTTCCTCAACTACTGCTCTAGCATCCTTCAGATAGGCCATTTTTAATGGAGGTCTGGTAACATTCAAAGTCTTGGTAGTAGTCTTGGCCGCAACAACCATCTGTGGGACCTCTTCAAAATTATGACATGGGGTCTCACTGAACTCACCGTCCATTTCAACATACCTGAAAGAGTTCATGTGGCTAACCATGTATTCCTCCTCCCCACGGACTGTGATGATCTTTCCCTTGACTGGGTACTTCAACATCTGATGTAGGGTAGAAGTGACGGCACCAGCACCATGGATCCAGGGTCGACCAATAGACAAGAATAGGATGGGAGGATATCCATCACATAGAAGGTTGAATCAAAATTCTAAGTTCCAACTTTGATAGGGATGTCTACTTCTCCGTGCACTGTTCTTTTAGAACCATTGAAGGCCCTCACCACAATGTTGCTGGGCTTTAATGTGAGTCCTTCGCAATCTAACTGGTCAAGAGCATTCTTTGGTAAGACATTCAGCGATGAACCTGTATCCACCAGAACATGGGCTAACGTAGTTCCCCTGCACATAATGAAGACATGCAAGGCATCATTGTGTTTCCTTCCTTTGGGAGTTAAATCAGCATCAGAAAAACCCAGTCCATTATCAGCAGTTAGATTGGCCACACAATTCTCAAATTGATAAATGGATGTCTCTTGGGGCACGTGGGCGGTCTTCAAAAATTTTACTAAGGCCTTAGCGTAGACCTCGGAGCACAAAAGTAAAGCCAACATTGATATTTTTGAGGGGGTCTGCCCCAACTGCTCTACGATGTCGTAGTCACTTTTCTTGATTATCTTTAATATCTCTTCCATCTCCTTCCTAGAAGCCTCAGGAATGACTTATGGATGTGCCTTCGTATGGACAGGCTCAAATAATACCTCTTTGCCCCGTGTCTCGGTGGCAGGGATAACTGTAGGACTAACAATGGGAGTATCACTGGGAATGCTGGTAGGAGCGGTAGTGGGAATAACTACAGGAGTAGCAATGTTTTTTGGAGAGATCTCGGGGGAGAAATCCCTTCCACTTCTTGTTATCTTACTGGTCCCAACGATATTGTCGATGTCGGGATCAGTACCTTTAGCAACTTTGTCTTTGATAGCCAATAGATCTTGCTTGACGCCATGGTAATAGACATCATCCCCTTAGTTCCAGGGAACAGCTTTATCCGAAGAATATGGTATTGGCCCCGACATGGTGATGATTAGGGGAGAAGACTTTGGAATAGATGTAATCCTGAAGGGTCTTTTGGTGGAGACCCTGGGAGGATTGTCGGAAATGGTGATTATTGAAACATCTTTGCATGAATTTCTGGTAAGAGGAACTTTCTCGAACAGGATTTCTTTGTTAACCATCAAGCTCTGGACGCCCATCTTTAGTAACAAACTGCCATCTGGTAGAGACATACATAAGCGAAAACTTTCATCACAGCCCGAAAATAAACTCGCTTGCAATAGATTTTGTTTAACAGTCAAAATGGGAGTAGTTAACTCATTCATTGAGGAAAAAAAATAGTCATCATCAACAACATTGACACCTTGATCATGTTTGGGCATTGGCGCCGTTATTACATTAGGTGTTTTTGGGGGATCAAACTCAATCTCTTTCGCCTTGATAAGGTCTTGTACCTTATTCTTCAAGGCCCAACAATCGTTTGTATCATGCCCTAGACTTTCAGAATAATAGGCACATCGAGCATTCGGGTTGTAGCGGGGAGAAGCAGTATCGAGGTTCTTGGGATCTTCCTTTAGAGTTACCAGATTGGACTTTAATAGATGTGGCAAAACTTGGGACAAGGTCATGTTGATTTGGGTGAATCGTATTGTGGGCGCCTCCGGCCCGCGCTGATAGTTTCGTTGTTGATTTGATACTGGATTGGAGATCATAACAGCCCCTACCGTCGGGAGAAGTTCATTTTTTATTTAATTCATGTGGTCATATTCAACACTGACCTCCTTCTTTCCGGTAAAGGGTTTCTTCATCGTGCTCGAGGATACATCCCTTTGAATTTTGCCACTCTTAATACTGGCTTCTACCCGCTCACTGGTCATGATTAGTTCAGTAAATCCAGCTGAAGAGCTTCTAATCATATGGTTGAAGAATGGACCAGACAACGTGCCTAAGAACATATCCACCAATTCTCTGTTAGATAAAGGGGGTTGGACTCTTCCCGCGAGATCCCTCCATTTTTGGGCATAAATTTTGAAACCTTCACCAGCACCCATAGACATGCCTTACAATTGTGTTCGAGTTAGAGCTATTTCAGCATTATACTGGTATTGTTTGTAAAAAGCAGCGGTCAAATCTTCCCAATTGCGAATATTGGTTCCTTCCAACTGATAGAACCAATCCAACTGCGTCCCTGACAAAATTTCTTGGAAGAAATGTACCCATAGGTTCCTATCAGCAGTATGGGGTTGAATCTTCCTAATGTATGACCTTAAATGCAGCTTTGGACAAGAGACACCATCATATTTGGCAAACGTGGGGACTTTAAATTTCTGTGGGATGACCACCCCTGAGACCAATCCTAGCTCTTCAAAATCCAGCCCAGGTACCCTCTGGATCTCCATAGCATTTAGGCAATCCTTCAACTATTTGTATTTATCATCAGCAGGAGGATATTGTTCTTCAGAGTAGTCAACTTCTTCTTCTTCTTCAGACTCTGGGTGGTCATTTCCTTCCTTGTTTTTTCCTTCTTGATTATCTCCTTCACCCGACAAGGTTGTGAAATCTAGAGTTTGCCTGGCTGGTCCTTTGAACCTTCTTCCCAGATTCAAAATGCCGACTGGTTTCTTCTCCTTCTTCTTCTTATCTTTGATCATAAGAGCCTTCATGTCCTTTTGTCCTTTATCTAGAGACATGAACATTTGTTGGAACTGAGGGTTCTGCACTTGAAGATCCTTTACTGTCTGTTTAATATCCATCTCACTGAAATAAACAGTAGAAAGATAAGGATACCTATTGTAAGAAACATGTTTGTGTTATGATGAATGAAAATGCATATGCAAATGATTTCAAGGAAATTAGAGATTTAAATTTGTTTATACAAAAAGGAAACACATGTTGTATTAATAAATCCAAGTTCGAGTACATCATGCCTCTTTGGGCTTACAGTGAAAGAAATAAAATACAAAAACTTCTAAGACAAAAGGTTGAACGCGTCCTCTTCGGTGCGATGTAGGCGTTCAAACTCCGCTCTTCATGAAGCTGCTTGGTGAGTTCCAGCACTTTCTTCTCACTGGCGTAGAATTGGGATTAGAAAGTGTCTCTCTCTTCCTTTAGCTGAATCCAATCCTTTTGCAGGTCTTCAAGAGAGGTAGGCATGTTGGGATAAAGGACAGTATACGGGACATCTCCTTCAGCAACAGGCTCCATAATAACAGGTAGGATGGATGGGTAAGGAATTACGAGACTCTGAGCATGACCTCGTACCCACCTAAGGTAAGGCTCAAGGGGAATGGAATTTTTATGTCCCAACGTCTTACTATCCACATTATTTACCATCCTCCAAGCTCGTATAAACCTCTGACGGTAGCCTTGATCGTTGCTCTCGTAGTCGAACACCACACCTTGGATGAGCGCATCATGAGGACCATCTCTTCGTGCATACCCAAATTGTCGCAAAGCTAAGCAAGGGTTATATATGATACCTCCCCTATGCCAAGCAAAGGGACATTAGGGAATTCCCCACAACGGTCGGTGATAGTAATATCCTCCAAGGATCGAGAACACTAGTGGATATCTGAATTTCTGAGTGACATCAACCTATTAGACCATCTCAAGCCTTGCTCGTTCTTCACAATGGATCAGGGGAGATGCGATTCAAACCACCTAGAGAACATAGGAGTACAACACATGAGGGCTCCTCTTCTCTTCATGGTGCGAGTGGAGAGAATGCAGGATATCTCCCAACAAAGTAGGCACTGGATTGTGTGATATGAAGATTTTGACAGCACTCACATCTATAAGTTGGTCGGGATTTGGAAAAAGTACCATCCCATTAGAAGAGCCAAGATTTCTTCAAAAGCTTGTAAATCCAGAGTGTTCCAACAATCTTGAGCTTTTTCCAACAGGAACTTGGCTAGGAACCCTTTGATACCACTTCTTGTTTCCCAATTAGCTGTGACGTCGGATTGTTGCAAGTATAAAGCTCGGGCAATCTCTTCAGGGCTTGGGTCTCTTTCGATACCGTTGAAAGGTAATTGATTGAGAATGGGGATTCCCAAGAGTTGAGAGAATTCTTCCATAGTATGTACAAGCTGGTAATCGGGGAAGGTAAAGCAATGGTGCAAAGGGTCGAAGAACTGGAAAAGCACCTTCATCATATCTTCATCAAAGCTTGAGATAACCAAGTTGAGAAGTCGCCCATGTCTTTTGGTGAACAGAGAATTCTCAGGGACCCTTGATGCTAACTCTTTAAGCTGAAAAGGTACTCGTACGAGGTTGACTTGGATTGTATTCCTGCGAGCGGGAGTCACATCCTACAAAATAGAACAAATATGAATCTCAAAATCCTTGAAATGATTAGTCTAAAATGCTATGGTATGATGCTATGATGTTACGTATAAGCATATGCATAAGTTAATAAAACAATTCCTTAGGTTTAGGCTTGCATGAGGTTCATAGGCAAGTACCCTCTTGAAGTTTAGTTGGTTCAACCTGTCCTTAAACGGGTTCTGGGGAATCTCAATATCACTGATCTTTCTTCACCGGGCATTGTTTCAGCGCAAGCCTCTTTATTGGCGACCGAAATATCCCGAAAGTCCGATCTCAATGGGTGTAGTATCGAGTATCAACAAACTTCAGACTGCACCAAATCCGGATACCTCACTACTTCCTAATGGCCAAGTTATTCAAGTAAAGGTTCTAAAGTCAGTTAGTGCTTCATGATACCACACGGCGGCCCCGTATTCTCCTTGACTACTCAAGGGCTATCGGTACCAACAAATGTCTCACACTAACATAGCTATTGCTTAGACCATGTCGGTATACCCCGTACAGTTTCCATAACTTATTTCTACTTACCTAAAAAGGTGCCCCAGATTTGGGTAGAGGATCAAAACAAACCCAAACAAGGAACCATAATATAAAGAAAACAAATCAAACAATGAAAAGCAAGTAAAGGTGATCTATCCCTAAGGTAACTCCACTCTTAAGTATTTTCCCCAACAGAGTCGCCACTTCTGTAATACAGTGGGAGAACTGACTTGGGATGTTTTGCATTTGATCACATTTATTGCGGATAGCAAGAGTCACCACCAACTTTTCTTTTATCCAATAAGGAAAGGTTCAAAAGAACAAGAAAGACCTTTAGAGATGTTTTCTTGAGTTCGGGGGGTAGGTTATGAAAAGGGAAGGTATTAGTACCCTTTTCATCCGTAGTTATCTACGGGCTCTTAGTTGCTTGCTAGATCACTTGCTTTTGTTTGAAAATGTGCTTGTGGTATGGGTTTTGAAAGTATTTTGAAAAGTGTCTTTGTAATGGTTCTCGTCTCTATACAAATGCGTACAAAGAGCTTTATCTTTTGAAAAGGTTTCAAATGAAAGTGTCGATGTATAAAATGTTTTTGTTGTGAGCAAGCGAGCAACTAGGAGCATCCTACCTACTCAAAAGGTCTAGTATTCTTTTCCTCCTCCTTTAGATGTTGCTATCTTACCATTTATTTGGTAAGAAGCCCCATCATTGGATGTGAAGGGACGGGCGTGGGACGTTTGTATAGTCCTAGAAGGCAACCTATGGGAAATTTTAGAAATTTTCGTTTAGGGACTAGATCGTTTACCAAAGGCAACATTAAGGGTCATCGAGGGACTACGATCTTTTACCGAGGATCTTTGCTAAAACACCCATATTCGAGGGACATGACTATTTTTCTGAGGCAACAAGTGAGATTACCCTAGGGGTACACGTGTGTGAATAGGGTGTTTGATTGCATGCTGTTGTACCCCAAAATTTGCCCTCCCATATTCTTCAAGATTTGTCAAGATCAATCTTCAAATGCTTCAAGATTCCTCAAGGGTTGCACAGTCCAATTGCCTCCTAACCCAGTCAAAATTAGGGTTTTGGTTCTTGCAAGGAAGTTGAGGTTTTAAAGGGCTCAATCAAGTCCCATATGCCTATATACATTGTCAAGCATCTACATCTCAAGTTTCAAGGCTCACAGCATCAAGTTGCACAATCAAAAGCCCCAGTTGCTCCACAATCAACTGTAGGGGCAAAATGGTCATTTGGCAGTCAAAAGTTAAAATTTTTGGTCAACATCTTATTTTGAAGCCACAATCATCATTTGATCAAGTCTTGATCATGATTCCACAAGCATGGCTCAAAAATCATCAAGATGCAAAAGTTTCCATTTTTGGACAGTTGAAAAGTCAACTGTAATTTGACCAAGGCATAACTTTTTCATAGTTCATTAGAAAAATCCCATCCAATTCTCATTTTGAAGGGGATGACATTTCCTACAACTCGTCTTCACATTCCAAGTCCAAGAAATGCTCTCACAAAAAGTTATCAATTTCAACATTATAGGTCATTTTCAAAAGTAAACAAAAAGGCATTTTAAGTCAAAGACCATAACTTGAGATTGGTAAATCCAAATGAAATGGGACCAAAGGAATTGGTTAAAGGACTTCAAGGTCTTTCCAAAATGTCCAAGAACATGTTCATATGATCAAAATTGAGCAAGATATGCATTGGAGAAGTTGGGAAATTTTTGTGAAATAGCAAAAGTCAACTATCCTTAAAACTTCAATTTTTGACAAAAGGGCCCACTTTCTTTCACTTGATTCAGCCTTGTCATGCCATGCACGTGTCCCATGATTAATTTCAAGATCAAACATTTATTTTTCCATTTTTATTTAATTTTTATTGATTTAATTCATTTTAAATCCATAATAATTCAAATAAAATCAAAAAATAAATGGAATGGCATCTTTATGGTTTGAATAGCTTTTATGTATCATGAGCCAGCTACCAAATTCGTGCTAGGCTATTTTGTGCATGAAATCTTGGTTTTGCTTCAAACTTGGAAAGTCCTTTAATGGTGTTAAAACAAGAATCCAAAACTTAATTGCACAAGGTTAAGGCTCATCATATCACCTAATTCTCATTCATACCTACATATGCAAGCAGTATAAACCTCATTCACGACCTAGAGATCACTGAAACGGCCAGAGAAAAAGTGAAAAGTTGTCAAAAAAGTGTGAGACCAAAAACATAGTTGCAGACATTTCCAGATCAAACTAAGCACGTGGCCCTCTTCTTTGCCATCCCCTGAAGCCAACACGACCCTTGCCAAGGCTTAAGACTCTCTACACAGCGCTGCATTTTGTTTTCAGGGGAAATCAAGAGAAATCATAAGCGTGGATGAATCCAGGAGACTTGGACGAGACCAACCATGGTCTTAGAATGGATTTTTGAGGCCTAGGGATGATTCTAAGCATAGCCTACGAAACTACCTGCGGATAAAAATCCGCAGGTAAATAACCAGGAATTTTGAGGAAGAAGATGATGATACGTCACAACGTGATTGGCCCGTTTAAAAATAATGCGCGTGTTTTTTTTCTCCAGGAATATTGCTTTTATTACATATATTAACCATTTCTTATTTTTATATCAAATGAAACATGCAGCTCAGCTGGCTAAGGCGTTTGTGTAGTGAGCGCTGGGACCTGTGTTCGAATCCCAGGTCCCCTAAATATTTGTTTCCTATTTTTTCCAAAGTGATCATATGCAGGCTATTGAGCGTTGTTCAGCGTACACCTCAACCATCCAGACGCCAGGTGTTCACAAACAACAATCCAAGGGCCAATGATGGAAGACTATGGTACAACCTAGTCAATGGACACGCAACTAATCCCAGAAGTCAAACAAGGCTTGCGTTGATGGGCCAGAAAACTGCCAAATTCACCTCCTTATTAGGCCCAGAACCTCCCTTGGTTCATTCCTTTTCTCTTATTTTATATTTTTTTTATTTTTGTTTGTTTATTAGTTATTTTTCTAATTATTATTTTTTATCACTAAAAATAACTTAATTAATTTTCTTCACAATAAAAATTCAAAAAAACCAAAAAAATATATTTATTATTTTTTGTAAATAAATTCATTAATTAATTTAGGTTAATTAGGTCAACTTTAATCTTTTTCATAATAAATAAAAACAATTTAGAATTAGGTTTTTACTAACTTTTAACTTCTTTTTATTTTCTCTTTATTTTCATTAAAACATTTAAAAACATAAAAAACACAAAAATATTTTTCTTTTAATTAAATTAATTAATTAGTAATTAGGCTTAATTTTATTTAATTACAAAAAAAAGGACAAATTCAATTCTTTCTCAAAAAAAGGGTCAAAACCCTCATGACGTCCCGTTTCATTCTTTCGCGCGTATATTTACTTTAATTCATTATTTTGATTATGTATCTGCTCAGAAATGTAATAGTTAATTAGGACCTCCTTTATCGCTTTATTTATTTTCTCGCAGTTTATTTTTTCCAAACGGGTTTGTTTTTGGTGATGTATATACCTGCGCCTTGTAATAGCTAGAATTTATCTTTCCGCAATTTATTTTCCGCACTCCTAACTATTAAAAAATGCATGAAAGACTTGTATGAATAATAAAACTAATCCGTAGCTCACAAATAACATGTACAAGATAAACATTAACATGAAACAACACACATGCACATGCCACTCTTAGGGTACGCCTCACTGGTTGCCTCAAACGTGGTCATCAAGTATAGGGTGTCTTAGAGGTTGTCCTCCTGTCTAAGATCCAGTTGCCTCGAAACGGTTGCCTCGGATAAAAGGATCTAGGACATTAGGGTTACCACTAAGGTGTCCTACCATTGCTTTGGTGATCACATTGTCCCTTAATCGAATTGACCCGAATAACTCCAACGATGGAGCTACCTACCTCTCAATGGTGGGATAGAACTATCTAAAGGACTCTTACACAGCCTAATTCCTTAGAGTAGGTAGATCTCATGGGTACTTGCTCTTTTCAAAACAAACAAAAACAACTTTTCGCACCTACACTTTCAAAAGGTTTTCAAACAAATTTTTCATACACTCTTGAGGACAGATACAAGAGTTACTTAGAAATCTTTCAAACGAAACTTTTTCAAAACCCACACACACTTGAAAAGCAAACAAATTTTTGAAAACATAAGAGCAAGTACCTAAGAGCCCGTGGATAACCACGGATAGAAAGGGTGCTAACACCTTCCCTTTCTATAAATCTACCTCCCGAACCAAGAAACATTCTCGAATAAGGAATTTTGCTGTGCTTTTGTCCTTTCCATGTTGGAGAACATAAAAGACGGTGGCGACTCTTGCTTACCGCGACATTTCGCGAACCAGCTTTTAAAAAAAACAGTCAGTTCTATTCCCACCGATCACAGAACTGGCGACTCTGCTGGGGAATTATAAAAGTGAGGTGTACCTTAGGATTAGACCACTCTTATGTTTTCAATTGCTTGCTTTGACTGCTTTAAATATTATGGGCCTGTTTTGGGAGTTTCATAGATCCTAACTCGGATCTGAGGGATACCTTTTAGAAAGTAGCAACAAACTGTGAGGGAACTGTGCAGGGTATACTGACACGATTGAAACAGTTTGCTACGTTGATGTGGCAATTTGGTGAGTACCGGTAACCCTTGAGTCAAGTCAAGGAGAGTACGGGGCCGCCGCGTGGTGTCGTGAAGCATCAACTGACCTTAGCAACCTTACTTGACCATCCTGGCCTCTTTAGGGGTAGTGAGATGACCGACTTTGGTGCAGTCCGAAGTTGGTAGATACTCGATACTACACTCATTGAGGGTTGTTTTCTTGGAATATTTTGATCGCCAGTTTAGTGGCTAAATCAAAACAATGAACACAGAAAACAACCCAATGATATTGAGCTCCTTAGAACCCGGTTACTTTTGATAGGACAGGTTTTTGAGCCCACCAACTTCAAGAGGGTAGTACCCCAAACTTCATGCTGGCCTAAACTCTAAGGGTTGTCTGGTGTGACTTGTGTGCCTTATCATGTTTGCCTTTTGTGAATACTTGTGGTGTGTTTTCATCATAACATCATAGCATCATACAGCATCATATGCATTTACTAACCACTTCAAGGGTTCGAATCTTCATCTTTGTTCTTGTTTTGTAGGACATGGAATCTCTCTGTAGAAAGACAATTCAGATCAACCTTGTAAGGGTCCCTCCTCAGCTTAAGGAGCTTACATCCAAGATTCCCGAGAACTCTTCCTTCAGTGAAAGACATGGTAGACTCATCAGCTTGGTTAACACCAACATTGAAGAAGATATGATAAAAGTTCTCTTCCAGTTCTTTGACCCTTTGCACCACTGTTTCACTTTCCCGAATTATCAATTGGTGCCTACTTTGGAAGAGTTTTCTCAACTTCTGAAGGTTCCCATTCTCAGTCAACTACCCTACAACGGTACAGAAAAGGAGCCAAAACTTAAAGAGGTTGCTAAAGCATTATGCCTACAACCTTCTGACATCAAGGGACATTGGGAAGTTAGAAGTGGTATCAAAGGATTCTTAGCAAAGTTCCTGTTTGAGAAGGCCCAAGAATGTTGGAATTCCCTTGACCTACAAGCTTTTGAAGAAGTTGTGGCACTCCTTGTCTATGGGTTGGTGTTGTTCCCGAATCCAGATCATCTTATAGATATCAATGATGTCAAGATCTTCATGTCCAGGAATCCCATACCTATGTTGCTTGGGGATATCCTCCACTCATGTTACACTCGAACCATGAGAAAAAGAGGTGTTCTCATGTGCTGCACTCCTCTCCTGGCAAGGTGGTTTATTTCGCACCTTCCACAATCAGTTTTGAAGAACGAGCGGGGTTTGAGATGGTCACAACGATTGATGACCCTTACACATGCTGATATACATTGGTGTTCTCGGTCCAGAGAAAATGTCACTATCATTGATCGTTGCGGAGAGTTTCCTAATGTTCCTTTACTTGGAATTAGAGGGGGCATTACTTACAACCCATGTCTGGCTTTGAGACAGTTTGGATATGCTCAGAGGGATGGCCCTCATGACATGCTGATTCCTGACATAGTTTTTGACTTCGACAATGATGCACAAGGACTTCGCCAAAGATTCATCAGAGCTTGGAGGATGCCCAACAGGGTAGATAGTAAGACACTGGGGCACAAGAATTCCATCCCCCTGGAGCCTTATCTCAAATGGGTACGAGCCCGCTCCCAGAAGCTAGTGATGCCATATCCTCATGTTCTCCCCGTGATCAAAGAGCCTGTTTTGGAAGGAGAGGTGCCCTACACCATTCAACATCCTGACATGCCAACCTCTTGGGAAGAAATGCAAAAAAGCTGGATCCAACTCAAGGAAGAACGGAATTCTCTTGAAACCAGTCTACATGCCAGTGAGAAGAAGGTCTTGGAGCTCACCTGCCTACTACACGAGGAAAAGACTCTCAACACCTACATCGCTCCGAAGAGGATGTGCAGTGTCTTTTGGGATTAATTATTTTGTAATGTTTTGCCCATGAGGCCCTGATGTACTGAACAGATTATTTCCTAATATAAAGTGTGTTCTTTTTTGTCTACAACGAATTTGAACTTTCGAACCCTTGAATGCATTGCATAAATAGCATATCATGCATCATGTGCATAACAGGTACTCTTTTTCTACAGGTTGCTTAATCTTCTTCGCTGTTTATTTCAGCAAACATCATGAATCCTGGACCTACTACCGAACAAGCTATCAAGGCCCTCCAGGCCCAGAACGCCCAGTTCCAGGAGCTGGTCATGAGCTTAGCCCAAGGGCAACAGGAGTTGAAGACTCTGCTCTTGAATGAGAAGAAGAAGAAGAAGAGGAGGATTGTGATATTTAACACCGGGCGCAGATTTGGGAATACACTGCAGAATGAGGCTGATCAGGCTACTTCCTCTGCAGGGAAAGACAGCCCCCAAGGGAGAGAGGTTCTTAGTCTTGTGGTCTCCGACAACGAGACAGATTTCAATGATGAACAGTACCCTTCTACTGAGGACAGGTACAAACAGTTGGAGGACCGGTTAAATGCTATGGAGATTCAACGTGTGCCTGGGTTGGATTTTGGAGACTTAGAGTTATCTTTCGGGGTGGTGATTCCATACAAGTTCAAGGCACCTGCCTTTGTGAAGTACGACGGGGCTTCCTGTCCTAAGATGCATCTCAGATCATATGTAAGGAATATCCAGCCTTACACGGCATACAAGAACCTATGGATCCATTTCTTCCAGGAGAGTCTTTCAGGGACTCAACTCGAATGGTTCTATCAGCTGGATGGAACCAATATTCGTAACTGGGAGGACTTGGCTACTGCTTTTTATAAGCAGTATCAGTACAATTCCGACCTCGCTCCAACGCGTACCCAACTCTAGGGTATGTCACTTGGGACGGGTGAAGGTTTTAAGGAGTACGCGCAGAAGTGGAGAGACCTGGCTGGCAGGGTGCAGCCACCGTTGACTGATCGTGAACTCGTGGACATGTTCTTGGGGACCCTGTCTGGTCCATTCTTTAATCACCTGATTGGTAATTCCTCTGCTGGGTTTACAGACCTGATCCTGACTGGTGAGAGGATCGAAGCTGGTATCAAATCGGGGAAGATACAGAAAGGTGCCTCCTCGAGTACTGAAAAGAAGCCCTTCAAGAAGGAAGCTAGTGCTGTGTATGGTCCCAAAAGACAAAACAAACCGGAACGCCGCCAAGCTGTCAATGCGGTGGTTATTTCTAAGCCTGCTGCTGCTCCTCAGCAATACAACCAACCAAGGGGTGAGAGACCCAAAAGGCAGTACACTCGGCTCAGCATGACTCTCTCTCAGATATTGCCGCAACTGCTATCAACCAATCTGGTAACTGTCAAGGAAGCTCCAAAGGTTGTGAACACAACCTCTCCAAAGTACAACCCCAACGCCCGCTGCGCTTATCACTCTGATAGCCCGGGGCATACTACCGATGATTGTTGGGCTCTAAGGAATAAGGTTTAGGACCTTATTGATGCTAAGGAAATACAGTTCGAGGCGCCCGAAAGGCCCAATGTTGTGATCGCTCCCATGCCCCAGCATGGAGTGAATGCTGTGGAAGAGGATTTGTATGTAGCTTCTATGGATGATATTGCTACTCCGCTGTTGACCGTCAAGAGGAACCTGTTGCTAGCCGGTTTATTTCCGGGATGTAGTAAAGGTTGCCTTCTATGTTCTGTTTCACCTGCTGGTTGTCCTTTGCTGAAGTCAGACGTCCAAAACCTGATGGATAGCAAAGAAATCTTGTTCAAGAAGATTGTTGTTCATGTTATCCCTACTGAAGAAGTGTCCATTGTCATTATTTTCAACAACCCTCATAAGGCTCCCTCAAAGAAGCCTTTCAAAATCATGTCTGTTCAGAAGATTGCTCCTATCATCATCACTGTTCCGGGGCCCATCCCCTATAAGTCTGACAAAGCTGTCCCGTGGCACTATGGGGCAGATGTTTATGTTCTGGGAGTAAAGCAAGAGTTTGATGCTAGTACCGGTGTCAGCAACATCATCGGGCCTGCCAAGATTACTCGTAGTGGTAGGCTATTCTCACCAGATATTGCGCCACCAGCTATTCAGAGACCTCTTGTCATCACACCTGCAAGTGTGCCTGTTTCCCTTCCTGATCAAGTTCCTGTTTCTACCCCTACTGTCGAGTCATCTGACGCTCGGGGCAAAGGGATTGCTACTGATATGCCTGCCCAGATGGAGACACCGAAGACCAATGTTGAAGCTTCCAAGCAAGAGATGGAAGAGATCCTCAAGATTATCAAGAAGAGTGATTTCAACATCGTTGAGCAGCTGGGGCACACCCCATCTAAAATTTCTATGCTATCACTGTTGTTGTGTTCAGAGGCCCACGCCAAGGCTCTGATCTCCTTCCTGAAGACGGCCCATGTGCCATAAGAGACGTCTGCTGATCAATTTACCGATTGTGTGGCCAACTTGACTGCTGATAATGGGTTGGGTTTCTCTGATGCCGATCTGACTGCCAAGGGAAAGAACCATAGCGATGCCCTGCATGTCTCTATTGAATGCAGGGGCACTACTCTTGCCCATGTGTTGGTAAACATCGGTTCTTCGTTGAACGTATTACCCAAGAAGGACCTAGACAGGTTGGATTGTGAGGGTTTAGAGCTCAAGCCTAGTAACATTGTTGTTCGGGCCTTTGACGGGTCGAAAAGGATGGTACATGGCGAAGTTGACATTCCAATCAGGGTTGGTTCTCAAGTTTTTTATTCTACTTTCTATGTGATGGACATTCGTCCATCCTATTCTTGTTTGCTGGGTCGTCCTTGGATCCACAAGGCTGGAGCTGTGACCTCCACCTTACATCAGAAGCTTAAGTACCCGGTCAGAGGGAAGATCGTAACAGTTCAAGGGGAGGAAGAATACATGGTCAGCCACCTCAACTCGTTCCGGTACGTAGAAATGGATGGGGAGTTCATTGAGACCCCCTTTCAACACTTTGAAGAGGTGCCTCGGACATTGGCAGCAGCAGAGACAGTGACTGAAGAAGACTCTCCTTTGAAGATGGCTTGCTTGAAGGATGCCCGGGTTGTGATCGAGAAGGGTGAGTGCGCAAACTGGAGCCGACTTCTTGATTTCACTCCAAAGACTGACAAATTTGTCTTGGGTTTCACTGCAGAGGCTCAGAGGGTTGTGCGTAAAGCAAGGATTGGAAGACCTCCTGTATTCATCACCAACCCGGGAGTAAATGCTATTGAGGACGAAGCGGAAGAATCTGAGTTCGACAGCTGGATCTACCCGACAACCAATGGTGGACCAAGCAACTGGACAGCGAAAGATTTCATACCTATTACTTTTGTCACTCAGTAATGAACTCATTTGTTTTTTTGTAACAAACAATAATTTGAAACTTTATGGCCCGGTGTCCTACCCGGGGCACTGTGGTGTCATTTGTGAGGGCTTGTTATTTGTCACTTTCATATATCATGAATAAAAGCATTGGACGTTTTTACATTTCAAATCTTGCGCTCCTTTTCTTTCTTTATTATATATTGCAAAACAGCTATATTTACACACACTCACTTATACAGGTTCCAATCCACTCTGGATCTCACTGGCAACGACTCTGCTACTGCCAGTTATGACTTCGAAAATCCGATCAACTTAGCCGAAGATGAAGGTGAAGATGATTGCGAAGTTCCTGGTGAGCTTGCAAGACTGCTACTCCAGAAAGAGAGGGCCATTCAGCCACATGAAGAGCCAGTGGAAATGGTAAATCTGGGTACTGAGACAGAAAGAAAGGAAGTCAAGATTGGTGCCAATCTGGAGCTTAGTGTGAAACAACGGTTGATTCAGATGCTGCATAATTATGTGGAAATCTTCGCCTGGTCTTACGAAGACATGCCTGGGTTGGATACTGACATTGTGGTTCATCACCTACCTACCAAGGAAGACTGCCCTCCGATTAAACAGAAGGTCCACCGTATGCGTCCAGAGATGTCCGAGAAAATCAAAGCTGAGGTTATGAAACAATTTGATGTCGGGTTTCTAGCAGTGACTTCTTACCCTCAGTGGGTTGCTAATGTGGTTCCGGTGCCGAAGAAGGATGGCAAGGTCAGAATGTGTGTTGATTACAGGGATTTGAACAGGGCGAGCCCCAAGGATGATTTCCCTCTGCCTCACATCGACGTTCTGGTTGACAATACTGCTCAGCATAAGGTATTCTCCTTCATGGATGGGTTCTCAGGTTATAATCAGATCAAGATGGCTCCTGAAGACATGGAGAAGACCACCTTTGTTACTCAGTGGGGCACCTTTTGCTACAAGGTCATGCCATTTGGATTAAAAAATGTTGGGGCAACCTACCAACGTGCCATGGTTGCTTTGTTTCATGACATGATCCATCACGAGATTGAAGTATATGTCGATGATATGATTGCAAGGTCCCAAACCGAGGAGGAACACCTTGACCATCTGCAGAAGCTGTTTGACCGTCTGAAGTTGTACAAGCTGAGGTTGAACCCAAACAAGTGCACCTTTGGGGTAAGATCTGGAAAATTGCTAGGCTTCGTCGTGAGAGACAAAGGTATTCAAGTGGACCCTGCCAAGGGAAAATCCATACAAGAGATGCCAACTCCCAAGACAGAAAAAGAAGTCAGAGGCTTCCTAGGACGGCTGAACTACATTGCCCGATTCATCTCACATCTAACTGCTACCTGTAAACCAATCTTCAAGCTACTGAAGAAAGATCAAGTAGTACGTTGGAACGATGAATGTCAGGTCGCTTTTGAAAGAATCAAAGAGTATCTCCAAGAACCACCCATTCTTATGCCACTGGTTGAAGGGAGACCTCTAATCTTATACTTGACAGTACTGGAAAACTCAATGGGGTGTGTGCTGGGGCAGCATGACGAGTCTGGCCGAAAAGAGCACGCCATTTATTACCTTAGCAAAAAGTTTACCGACTGTGAGACCCGATACTCACTGCTCGAGAAAACTTGTTGCGCTTTGGTATGGGCTGCTCACCGGCTGAGACAGTATATGTTGACTCACACTACTCTGTTGATTTCAAAAATGGATCCAATCAAGTATATATTCGAAAAGCCTGCCTTGTCTGGAAGAATAGCGAGATGGCAGATGATCTTGACAGAATATGACATCCAGTACACTACTCAAAAAGCAATCAAGGGAAGTGTATTGGCAGACCATTTGGCACACCAGGAAGTGGATGACTACCAGTCCATGAACTTTGAATTTCCAGACGAGGATATCATGGTAGTAACTGATTGTGAAGTACCTGGACCGGATGAAGGACCTGAGGAAGGATCCCGATGGTCTATTCACTTTAACGGAGCCTCAAACGCTTTGGGTAACGGTATTGGCGCTGTGATCATATCCCCTAAAGGCACTCATACTCCACTCATTGCCCGGCTATGTTTCAACTGCACCAATAACATGGCGGAGTATGAAGCATGTATCATGGGTCTTCAAGCTGCAATTGACTTAAGGATTAAGTTTCTGAGTGTCTTCGGAGATTCCGCTCTCGTGATCAATCAGATCAAAGGCGAGTGGGATACGAAACACCCAAATCTTATTCCTTATAAAGAGTATGTACTAACATTGATTCCCCATTTCGAGGAGATAACTTTTGAACACTTCCTAAGAGAGGAGAATCAGTTGGTGGACGCGCTGGCTACGATGTCTTCTATGTTCAAAGTCAAATGGGACAACGAGGTTCCCCAGATTATCATTTGGAAATTAGATGAACCTGCGCATTGCTGCGATCTTGAGTCTGAAGAGGTAACTGAAAAACCTTGGTATCATGAAGTGAAGAGATACTTGGAAGCTCAAGAATACCCCGAGGGTGCATCTGTCAACGACAAGAAGTTCCTAAGAAGATTCGCGGCAAAATTCTTCCTCAGTAACGGCATTCTCTACAAACGAAACCATGATTCAACTTTACTGCATTGTGTGGACAAGACTGAAGCAGAAAGAATCATGGCAGAGCTACATGAAGGTACCTTCGGAACGCATTCCAGTGGACATACCATGGCAAAGAAAATTCTTCGGGCAGGATATTTCTGGTCCACAATGGAAGCCGACTGTTACCAACATTCTCGGACGTGTCACAAATGCCAGATCTATGCTGATAAGGTGCACGTTCCTCCAGTTCCTCTGAACGTCTTGACAGCACCTTGGCCTTTTGCAATGTGGGGCATTGATATGATCGGCGAGATCAGACCTACGGCATCCAACGGGCATCGCTTCTTCCTGGTAGCGATTGATTACTTTACAAAGTGGGTCGAAGAAGCTTCCTATGCTACGGTAACCAAGAACGTCGTGGCACGGTTCATTTGGCATAATCTGATTTGCCGATACGGAGTACCAGAGAGGATCATTATGGACAATGGTACCAATCTTAACAACAAGATGATCACTGAGTTCTGCGAGCAATTCAAGATACAACACCATAACTCTTCTCCCTACCGGCCGAAGATGAATGGGGTTGTCGAAGCGGCAAATAAGAATATTAAGAAGATTGTGCAGAAGATGACAGTGAACTACAAAGATTGGCACGAGATGTTATCGTTTGATCTTCATGGGTACCGTACCTCAGCAAGGACGTCAACCGGGGCAACTCCCTTTTCCTTGGTCTATGGCATGGAGGCAGTCTTGCCTATTGAAGTCCAGATACCCTCTCTCCGGATAATGAAGGATGCAGGTTTGAGCGAAGATGACTGGATCCAGACTCGACTTGATCAATTAAACCTAATTGACGAAAAGAGACTCACTGCTATTTGTCATGGTCAAACGTACCAAAAATGGATGATCAGGGCATTTAACAAGAAAGTCAGACGACAAGAGTATCAAGTCGGAGACCTGGTAATCAAGCGTATCATTCTTCCTCAAAGTGATCCCAGGGGCAAATGGACCCCTACGTACGAAGGTCCATTTGTGGTTAAACATATCTTCTCAGGAGGAGCTATGATTCTAACCACCATGGATGG
Source organism: Vicia faba (assembly GCA_948472305.1). Classification (NCBI taxonomy): domain Eukaryota; kingdom Viridiplantae; phylum Streptophyta; class Magnoliopsida; order Fabales; family Fabaceae; genus Vicia; species Vicia faba. The sequence goes on from OX451736.1 coordinate 502,315,412, forward strand.
TGACGACCTTCCTCACCCCGCCAATGCAGACATAGTAAAAAGATACTACGCATGAATAAAAGACCCGCTAGGTTGACACACCTAGGAAAAAATAAGGGCTTCCCGGCGAACCAAAACGGTTCGGGCAAAAATAAGGGATGAAATGAAAAAATCTGTACACCTGGCAAGTCGAAAACCTGAAAAGGCGGCTTGGGAAAAAATGGGTATCCCGGTGGACTGAAAACCCGAAAGGGCGGTCCAGGAAAAAGTTAGGGATAAGCGTAATACTATGTCTCATTGGATCACCTTACATCCAGAATTTGACATCAACTATCAGGTTCAGACGGCATCAATCAACCAGCTTCATCTTCAACTAAGCAGCCAAGTGATGAGACGCTTGAAGACATAAAGGCGATAGCAGAGTTGGAACCCAGTGGGATCATTTTTTCACATAGCTGTTCTCTTTTCCTTTGTACAAATTGTATAAACTCTATTCTGTTCGGCGGCGTTCTCTTACTAGGACGTCAGCCTCTTGTACATAAATGCCTATTTACAGGCAAATTCAAAAATCAATACAAATTCACTTTTCCAGACAAATTGCCAACTGTTTTTCTTTTTCTGTTTTGTTTTGCAAAGAACGTCCAATGTTCATTTTTGATATATGCATCTGACATTAATTGCTAATCATAAATGTTTGCATACGAAACAAAGAACTAATTACAGGTGACATCAGAAACAGGGGCAATAATGAGTTATCTAAGTGATCTAGTTGCTCTGTCCACCAAGGTACCAAGGTAGGTTCGGCTGAAGAACGTAACTAGAATACCTTCACTCCCTGCAGAGTAAGACAAGACTCAACAATACTCTCCCCCGGGCAGAGTTGGTCTCCCATTAGCCCTAAAAGGCACAGCACCTCCAGCAAGTCAACGCTCTCCCCAAGCAGAGTTAGTCTACTGTCAGCCTTAAAGAAGTTGGGTATCCCCAGAAAATCTCAATATTCCCCAGCAGAGTATACAGTTGTTCCTAAGCAAGCATCCCCGGCAGTCTTAATGTAAGATTGTTCCCCGGCGGAATACAGACACCCCAGTGGAGCACTTCCCAGTGCAGTCTCCAAAGTCTCCCCAAGAGAGTTGAATCATCCTCCCCAGTAGATTCTGGAAGCTTATCACCTGCAGAGTACATACGTATCTCTCCCCAACCATGTTCAAAGGTTATTCCCCACCAGAGCTTATAACTTGGTTATCCTCAGCTAATCACCATGGAAAGATCGTCCTCGGCGAAGTTCTTCCTACCCCCAGTGGAGTTCATCAAAATTCCCCAACATAACTTATCAACGGTATCCCCAGCAGAGTTATCATCAAAACCTCAGTGAAGTATCTCTTCCCACAGAGCAATTCCCCGCAGAGTAATCTCTCCAACAAGTTTATTCCCCAACGGAGTCATCTCCTCCTACCGGTTTATTCTTGCAACCATCATCCCCAGCGGAAACGAAGAACTCTACTCTTCAAAACGTCAGCCCAGGAGTTAACTTCCCGGCACTCGTCAAGGATTTATTTTCCTAGACGAAAATACATTCATAAACATATCACATTTCATACATCCTACTTACATACATGATAAAGTGCATACGACACTATCTCATTGAGAACATCATGACATCATGCATTTCATACATCATGACATTGCATACAACTAATGTTTCGCCTTTTCAGGAAAAAAGGTCAATCTAAAGATGATTACTATCAACTGTCGCAATTCTAGATTCGATTCCTGTATCCAGCTAGGGCATATCTGTAGACGACCAATTCCAGATTCGATTCCTGTATCTAGCCAGGGCATATCTGTGAGTAACTGATTATAGATTCGACACCTGTATCTAGCCAGGGCATGTCTGCATGAAAAGTTTAGAGATTCGATTCCTGTATCCAGCCAGGGCATATCTGTAGACGACCAATTCCAGATTCGATTTCTGTATCTAGCCAGGGCATATCTGTGAGTAACTGATTGTAGATTCGACACCTGTATCTAGCCAGGGCATGTCTGCATGAAGAGTTTAGAGATTCGATTCCTGTATCCAGCCAGGGCATATCTGTAGACGACCAATTCCAGATTCGATTCCTGTATCTAGCCAGGGCATATCTGTGAGTAACTGATTGTAGATTCGACACTTGTATCTAGCCAGGGCATGTTTGCATGAAGAGTTTAGAGATTTGATTCCTGTATCCAGCCAGGGTATATTTGTAGACGACCAATTCCAGATTCGATTCTTGTATCTAGCTAGGGCATATCTGTGAGTAACTAATTGTAGATTCGACACCTGTATCCAGCCAGGGCATGTCTGCATGAAGAGTTTAAAGATTCGATACCTATATCCAGCCAGGGCATATCTGTAGACGACTAATTCCATATTCGATACCTGTATCTAGCCAGGGCATATCTGTGAGTGATTGATTGTAGATTCGATACCTGTATCCAGCCAGGGCATGTCTGCATGAAGAGTTTAGAGATTCGATTCCTGTATCTAGCCAGGGCACGTCTGTAAGCAGCCTTTTGAAGTTCCAGATTCGATTCCTGTATCTAGCCAGGGCATATCTGTGAGCGATTGATTGTAGATTCGATACTTGTATCTAGCCAGAGCATATCTGCATGAAGAGTTTGAAGATCAACCCCTGTAACAGGCCAGGAAATTATCTTTCTTTCTCAGGTACGCAAGTTCTCGCTAAGGAATCTCTTACGCGATCGACACCTTCGGATGGCATCTTTAAGCCCATCTCCGCCACTATCCATCACATTTCCAAATGGCATCTATAAGCCCATTCCCGACAAGGTTCTGTCACGTCTCCAGATGGCATCTATAAGCCCATCCTCCTATCCATCATACCTCCAAATGGCATCTGTAAGCCCATTCCCGCCATCACACTGCTGATACTCCATTATGCGAGTGCAAATTTCTGGGCACTTTAGTGTTCAATCATCTTCCACCTCCGGATCACGAAAGGCACGCAAGCCAATCTACATCCTCAGGTTTAAGAAGATTGAACAGGGGCAACTGTTGTACCCCAAAATTTTCCCTCCCATATTCTTCAAGATTTGTCAAGATCAATCTTCAAATGCTTCAAGATTCCTCAAGGGTTGCACAGTCCAATTGCCTCCTAACCCAGTCAAAATTAGGGTTTTGGTTCTTGCAAGGAAGTTGAGGTTTTCAAGGGCTCAATCAAGTCCCATATGCCTATATACATTGTCAAGCATCTACATGCCAAGTTTCAAGGCTCACAGCATCAAGTTGCACAGTCAAAAGCCCTAGTTGCTCCACAATCAACTATAGGGGCAAAATGGTCATTTGGCAGTCAAAAGTTAAAATTTTTGGTCAACATCTTATTTTGAAGCCACAATCATCATTTGATCAAGTCTTGATCATGATTCCACAAGCATGGCTCAAAAATCATTAAAATGTAAAAGTTTCCATTTTTGGACAGCTGAAAAGTCAACTGTAATTTGACCAAGGCATAACTTTTTCATAGTTCATCAGAAAAATCCCATCCAATGCTCATTTTTAAGTGGATGACATTTCCTACAACTCATCTTCACATTCAAAGTCCAAGAAATGCTCTCACAAAAAGTTATCAATTTCAACATTATAGGTCATTTTCAAAAGTCAACAAAAAGGCATTTTAAGTCAAAGACCATAACTTGAGATTGGTAAATCCAAATGACATGGGACCAAAGGCATTGGTTAGAGGACTTCAAGACCTTTCCAAAATGTCCAAGAACATGTTCATATGATCAAAATTGAGCAAGATATGCATTGGAGAAGTTGGGAAATTTTTGTGAAATAGCAAAAGTCAACTATCCTTAAAACTTCAATTTTTGACAAAAGGGCCCACTTTCTTTCACTTGATTCAGCCTTGTCATGCCATGCACGTGTCCCATGATTAATTTCAAGATCAAACATTTATTTTTCCATTTTATTTAATTTTTATTGATTTAATTCATTTTAAATCCATAATAATTCAAATAAAATCAAAAAATAAATGGAATGGCATCTTTATGGTTTGAATAGCTTTTATGTATCATGAGCCAGCTACCAAATTCGTACTAGGCTATTTTGTGCATGAAATCTTGGTTTTGCTTCAAACTTGGAAAGTCCTTTAATGGTGTTAAAACAAGAATCCAAAACTTAATTGCACAAGGTTAAGGCTCATCATATCACCTAATTCTCATTCATACCTACATATGCAAGCAGTATAAACCTCATTCACGACCTAGAGATCACTGAAACGGCCAGAGCAAAAGTGCAAAGTTGTCAAAAAAGTGTGAGACCAAAAACATAGTTGCAGACATTTCCAGATCAAACTAAGCACGTGGCCCTCTTCTTTGCCATCCCCTGAAGCCAACACGACCCTTGCCAAGGCTTAAGACTCTCTACACAGCGCTGCATTTTGTTTTCAGGGGAAATCAAGAGAAATCATAAGCGTGGATGAATCCAGGAGACTTGGACGAGACCAACCATGGTCTTAGAATGGATTTTTGTGGCCTAGGGATGATTCTAAGCATAGCCTACGAAACTACCTGCGGATAAAAATCCGCAGGTAAATAACCAGGAATTTTGAGGAAGAAGATGATGATACGTCACAACGTGATTGGCCCGTTTAAAAATAACGCGCGTGTTTTTTTTTTTCAGGAATATTGCTTTTATTACATATATTAACCATTTCTTATTTTTATATCAAATGAAACATGCAGCTCAGCTGGCTAAGGCGTTTGTGTAGTGAGCGCTGGGACCTGGGTTCGAATCCCAGGTCCCCTAAATATTTGTTTCCTATTTTTTCCAAAGTGATCATATGCAGGCTATTGAGCGTTGTTCAGCGTACACCTCAACCATCCAGACGCCAGGTGTTCACAAACAACAATCCAAGGGCCAATGATGGAAGACTATGGTACAACCTAGTCAATGGACACGCAGCTAATCCCAGAAGTCAAACAAGGCTTGCGTTGATGGGCCAGAAAACTGCCAAATTCACCTCCTTATTAGGCCCAGAACCTCCCTTGGTTCATTCCTTTTCTCTTATTTTATATTTTTTATATTTTTGTTTGTTTATCAGTTATTTTTCTAATTATTATTTTTTATCACTAAAAATAACTTAATTAATTTTCTTCACAATAAAAATTCAAAAAAACCAAAAAAATATATTTATTATTTTTTAAAAATAAATTCATTAATTAATTTAGGTTAATTAGGTCAACTTTAATCTTTTTCATAATAAATAAAAACAATTTAGAATTAGGTTTTTACTAACTTTTAACTTCTTTTTATTTTCTCTTTATTTTCATTAAAACATTTAAAAACATAAAAAACACAAAAATATTTTTCTTTTAATTAAATTAATTAATTAGTAATTAGGCTTAATTTTATTTAATTACAAAAAAAAAGGACAAATTCAATTCTTTCTCAAAAAAAGGGTCAAAACCCTCATGACGTCCCGTTTCATTCTTTCGCGCGTATATTTACTTTAATTCATTATTTTGATTATGTATCTGCTCAGAAATGTAATAGTTAATTAGGACCTCCTTTATCGCTTTATTTATTTTCTCGCAGTTTATTTTTTCCAAACGGGTTTGTTTTTGGCGATGTATATACCCGCGCCTTGTAATAGCTAGAATTTATCTTTCCGCAATTTATTTTCCGCACTCCTAACTGTTAAAAAATGCATAAAAGACTTGTATGAATAATAAAACCAATCCGTAGCTCACAAATAACATGTACAAGATAAGCGTTAACATGAAACAACACACATGCACATGCCACTCTTAGGGTACGCCTCACTGGTTGCCTCAAACGTGGTCATCAAGTATAGGGTGTCTTAGAGGTCGTCCTCCTGTCTAAGATCCAGTTGCCTCGAAACGGTTGCATCTGATAAAAGGATCTAGGACATTAGGGTTACCACTAAGGTGTCCTACCATTGCTTTGGTGATCACATTGTCCCTTAATCGAATTGACCCGAATAACTCCAACGATGGAGCTACCTACCTCTTAATGGTGGGATAGCACTATCTAAAGGACTCTTACACAGCCTAATTCCTTAGAGTAGGTAGATCTCATGGGTACTTTCTCTTTTCAAAACAAACAAAAACAACTTTTCGCACCTACACTTTCAAAAGGTTTTCAAACAAATTTTTCATACACTCTTGAGGACAGATACAAGAGTTACTTAGAAATCTTTCAAACGAAACTTTTTCAAAACCCACACACACTTGAAAAGCAAACAAATTTTTGAAAACATAAGAGCAAGTACCTAAGAGCCCGTGGATAACCACGGATAGAAAGGGTGCTAACACCTTCCCTTTCTATAAATTTACCTCCCGAACCGAGAAACATTCTCGAATAAGGAATTTTGCTGTGCTTTTGTCCTTTCCATGTTGGAGAACATAAAAGACGGTGGCGACTCTTGCTTACCGCGACATTTCGCGAACTAGCTTAAAAAAAACAGTCAGTTCTATTCCCACCGATCACACATGCATTTTATCTTTTGAATTTTAGGTTATCTACTTGTTGTTTTTATCTTGCCATACATCCTAATTACTAGCATTTATACAAAAAAAAAACAATAAAAATGCAAAAATAAATACTATACTATTACAACCATATTGAAATAGCAAGAAATATAAAGACAAAATAAAAATAAAAAGAAGAAAAATAAGCTCTTCTGATTCAGGAAGAAGCACCCTTCGATTCTTCACTTTTTGACCTCTTTTGATTTGGGCCTGGAATTAGCAAGGTTTTGTCCTTCGATTGGAAGCTGGAAGTCAACAAGGCCACCTTTCTGGTCACTTCCTTCGTTTGAAACCTGGAGTCAGTGTGAGATGCATTATATTGGCTACTTTCTTCGTTTGAGGCTTGGAGTTAGTGTGAGGTGCATTCTTTGCCTCAGGCTCCTTGCTGACTCTTTCGATTGTAAGCATGCTATGCCCTCTGGTTGAGATTCGAAAGGCTTGAGCAGTTAGCCAATCGAAGAGTATAGTGAACTTGTCTTAAATTCTTAAATGCAACATTCAAGTGTAACTACGGGCCAGGGGTTAGCACAAAATTATTGGGTCTCAAAGTCCAAAGCCTAACTAGTCAGAGTTGATATTTTTAGCATATGGGCAGTCAGAATCGAAGGTTAAAACATGGTTAAGCTCCCTATATGAAATATCTACATTTTTATTTATTGGCATGTGCACATGATATTTAAATAAAATAGATTCAAGTTTAAAGGTAACTTATCTCTTGAAGTTCTTAAATCGAAGGAAACTGCAAGTGTCTTCCTTGGTGGTGAATGGAAGTTCGTTAGGGCCTTCTTGAGACTAATCCAGTTACTACTTTGTACAAGCAATCACTGAATCAAAGGAGGGTGTGTGAGTGGATCGAAGGTTCTTTTTATAACAAGTAACATAATGAATCAAAGGGTTATTGTATTGTAGTTTGGGAAGTGGGTCGAAGGCTAGTTAGATGGTCACTTAGGGGGTGAATCGGAGGATTCACTTAGTGTACAAAGAGGGTTGAGTTTTTTATGAGTGTTGGGATTTTTTTAAGAAAAGCGTAGGATGGATGTTTGAGAGTTTGGGGAATTTTCACAAGAATTCTCCTGCAACTCTTCAGGCACCCCTAACATGTGTGGTGGAGGCTCATATTTATAGATGTCCTTGGCTGATGTTTTAGGAGGGAAAACAAAAGGTTTAAACAAAAAAGGCATGTTGTGTTTGTAGCTTTCGAGAGACCGTGTTTATATGCCATTTTGGTGCAAGGAATAAGGAAGTGTTGCAGGACTGCTATGCAGCAGTTTTGGAGTTTTATGGCCAGTGTATCAGGCTTGAACCTGGAAGCGCATAGGACTTGGTCAACAAGTACCTTTGGGCATCTCAACCTTTTGTCTTGACCCCCTATACCTATCCTTCGACCAGACTCTTCAACAATCATTTCTTTTTTCAAATTGAAGTGTCCTTTGAATGGCTCATGTGGGTATACTTTGAAGGGGCCCAAATAAGTGTCTTTCGACCAGGCCCTTCATGGGTTCCTTCTAATGGTCCAAACACCTGCTCCTGGGTGGGTCAGCAAAACATGTCATTCGATTGGGACATTCATACATGTATGACAAGTCCTTCAAATGTGCCACCATGGTACTTCTTTCGCACGAGACAATGGCATAGTGTAGAATTTGTATGTTGAAGCAAGCCATTTCCAAGGGAGATACTGCCCACTTAAACTTTCCTGCAAGGGGTCATATGGCCAAACGAAAGGGTGTATGTAGGAGGTCCCTGCTTTGTGACTTCATGCAAACATTTGATAGGGAACCATATGCCCAAACGAAAAGTGTGACCAAAATTTTATACTGAAGGATTCACACACCCCAAACGAAGAGTGCATGTAGAGGATGAAGGGCACAATCGAAGCTTGCAACACAGGGAAGGACATACGCCCCAAATGAAGGAGGCCCGCAGGAGGTAATATGTGTAATTGAAAGAGACTAGAAGAGAGGCTTTTGCCTCCTGAATCGAAGTACATCATCAGGAGGCTTTTTTCCTTGTGCATTAAAGCTAGTTGAAGATAAGTGTTGCCCTGTCGAAGCTTGTAACAAGTTGTTTCAAATGGTGACTTTGGCCTTATGCATGCTAGAATGGTAAGGAATTCTGCCTTATAAATCTTGGCTAACACACAGGAAATATGCTATATGGCCAAACGAAAGATTTTCACGGAGAGAATAAAATTTTCAAACGAAGTCCAATGCCCCAACAAAGTAGGAAATGAACTTGCCCAAAAGGAGTCCAGCACCCAAATGAAGGATGCACCCAAAGCCTACATCGAAGGAGCCAAAGTGCCCAATCGAAGGATGTAAAATCAAAGAGAACTTGTTTTGCCTTCAATTTTTCCAAAAAGAGCATTTTCATCTGTTTTTCCCTTTTTAGCAATTTCCTCTTTAATCTTGATGCTGAACAAATCCAAATATATTTGTGTAAGCTTTAATTTTTTGGAGCCCCTTGTGAGAAATGCCTTGAGAAATGAGAGGGAAAATTTTGGGGTACAACAACAGGTTTAGTCAACTAAAACTTCAAGAGGGTTCTTATCTATAAACTCCATGCAAGTTTAAACCTAAGGTCTTGTGTTATTTTGTTTGTGTATGATTAAATTGTTCGAACATGACATAATGACATCATTACACATATCATTTTCACTAACCGTTTCAAGGACCTAGGGATTTATCTTTGTTCTGTTTTGTAGGTTATGGCCTCCGCTCACAGAAATACTATCCAGATCAGTTTTGTGAGGATACCTTCTCAACTTAAGGAGTTAGTCTCAAGTGTTCCCGAAATTTCTCCATTCATCAAAAGGCATGGTCAACTACTCAGTTTGGTTACCTCTGGTTTTCAAGAAGATATGATGAGTGTTCTATTCCAATTCTTTGACCCTGTACATTATTGTTTCACTTTTCCTGATTAACAGTTGGTACCCACGATGGAGGAGTTTTCTTAACTACTGGGAGTACATGTTCTCAATCAAATACCTTACATTGGTTTAGAGAAAGATCCACAACTTGAAGAAATTGCAGCAACTTTACATCTGAAGCGGTCTGACATTGTGTCAAACTAGGAAACAAGGAGTGAAGTCAAGGGTTTTCTAGCTAAATTTCTATTAGAGAAGGCTCGACTATTTTTGGGTGCTATGAGCTTTCAAGCTTTTGAAGAAATCTTGGCTTTGTTGTTCTATGGTTTTATGTTATTCCCTAATCCATACAAACTCATATATGTGAGCTCCATCAAAATATTTCTTTCTCGTAACCCTGTGCCTACCTTGCTCGGATACATTTTTCATTCTCTTCACACCCGTACTATGAGGAAGAGGGGGACTCTTATGTGTTGCATACCTCTGCTATCAAGGTGGTTTGTTTCGCACCTTCCCCGATCAGTAATGAAGAATGAACAAGGTTTGAGGTGGTCGCAAAGAATAATGTCACTTTCCCATACAAATATCTATTGGTGTTCCCGATCTCTGGAAGATGTTACTATCATTAGCCAATGCGGGGAATTCCCTAATGTTCCACTCCTTGGCATTAGGGGAAGCATTACCTACAACCCTTCTCTGGCTCTACGACAATTTGGTTATGCTCGAACAGACGGTCTTTATGACGCACTTATCCATGGTATTGTGTTTGACAACGAAAACGATCCTCAAGGTTATCGTTGAAGGTTTATACATGCTTGAGGCATGGTGAGAAAGATTGATATAAAAACTTTAGGACAAAAGAATTCTATCCCTTTGGAGCCCTATCTCAAATGGGTACGAGCTGACGCTCAAAACCTTATGATGCCATATCCAGCTGTTCTACCAGTGATCTTAGAGAATGTTGTCGAAGGAGACGTTTCTCGCATCATCCTTCATCCAGACATGCCCACTGACCTCGAAGAATTGCAAAAGTCCTAGATTCAACTCAAGGAAGAACAGGACACCTTTGAAGCTCAATTTTATGCAAGTGAAAAGAAAGTGTTGGAGCTCACAAAACAACTTCATGAGGAGCGAAGCCTTAATACGTACATCGACATGAAGAGGAAGAATTCATGGGAGACTTAAGTCTTAGGTTTTAGGAGTTTATATTATTGTCTACTTGAGACCCTTTTTCTTTTCATTGTAAGCCTAGAAGGCAGTTGTAATTTTGAACTTATTAATGGAATATTTGTTTCTGTTTCCTTTTGGCTAAGAAAATTTAAATCTCCTAAGGTCCTTGAAAACATTGCATATACATATCATGCATCATTTCATAAGCAGGTTTTCCAATACAAGTTTCCTCATCTATTTACTGTTTATTTCAGTATAAGATTGACCTCGAACAAATTGTCAAGGATCTCCAAACTCAGCATGCACAATTTCAAGAAACTCTTCTGAATCTGGCCTAAGGGAAACAAGAGATGATGGTGCTCCTCACCACAAAAAATAAGACTAAGAAGCGGGTTATTATCCTCAACATAGGGAGAAGATTCAAAGGTCCTGCTCAACCAGTTCTAGTGAATGATGTTTCCTGTGAAGAAGACGACAACCAAGAGGAGGATGGCAGAAGTGTCAGGGGTAAAGATAGAAATAATAAAGTTTCTGAGGATGAAGACTACTCCGACGAACAATATCCTCCTGCAGATAACAAATACAAGTAGTTGGAAGACCGACTCAAAGCTGTGGAAATCCAAAAAGTGCCTGGATTGAATTTTGGAGAGCTAGGATTGATCCCAGGGGTGGTCATCCCTCACAAATTCAAGGTCCCTATATTTTCTAAGTAAGATGGTGTCTCTTATCCCAAACTTCATATGAGGTCATATGTTCGAAAAATCCAACCTCATACTACTGACAGGAAATTATGGGTCCATTTCTTCCAAGAAAGTTTGGTTAGCACTCAATTGGAATGGTTCTATCAGCTGGAGGGAACCAGCACTCACACATGGGAAGACTTGGTTGCTACTTTTTACAAGCAGTATCAATATAATTCTGACCTGGCGCCGACTCATGTGCAATTGCAAAACATGTCTATGGGGTTGAATGAAGGATTAAGGGAGTATTCACAAAAATGGAGAGATCTAGATGGAAGGGTGCATCCTCCTTTGACTGGCCGGGAATTGGTGGATATGTTCATGGGCACTCTGACAGGTCCATTCTTTAATTTGCTGATTAGGAGTTCTTCATTGGGGTTTATTGAGCTGATTCTGACTGGCGAACGAGTTGAAATGGTATCAAGACTGGGAATATTCTAATGGCTACATCTTCTAATACTATGAAGAAGCCCTTCATTGGTAAAAAAGAAAGCAATGTTGTCTATGGCCAAAAAAGCCGTAGTAAAAATGACCGCCATCAGTCTGTGGGAGCAGTGTTGATCTCTAATCCAACACCTGATCAACAATCACGACAGGGAAATCAGCATAGTTCTGAAGCTCCAAGGAGGAAATTCACCAGAATTAGTATGCCTTTATCTCAAGCATTGTAACATTTGTTAAAGGATGACCTCATAACACTCTGAGATCCTCCTCCTAATCCAAACACATCCTTTCTGAAGTATAATCCAAATTCAAAATGTTCTTATCACTCGAACAATCCTAGGCACGACACCAACAATTGTTGGGCCCTAAAAAACAAAATTCAAGACATGATTGATAATAATAAAATTAAGTTTGACCCTCCTGAGACTCCGAACGTGATTATTGTACCTATGCCGAAACATGACAAAGGCATAAGTTCTATTGAAGATGTTTTATATGTTACCTCTGTAAATGATGTGATTACTCCTTTCTCAACATTCTGGAAGAATTTACTACAAGCCGGTTTATTTCCAGGTTGTGTTAAAGAATGTTATTGTTGTACAGTTCAACCCAATAGTTGCAGGTTACTGAAGGAAGGCATTCAATGCCTGATGGATGAACATGTAATTTTGATTGAAGAAGTTTCCTCTACTAAAAATTTATGCCAAGATTTGTCTGTCATATCGGGTACTCCTTTCAAGATCACGTTCAAGGGTCCTGTAAGGATTATCGCCAATCCAAAAGCTGCTCCTTTAATCATTATAATCCATGGGACCATCTCATATTCTTTGGAGAAGGTTATTCCATGGAATTATGGGTTTGACGTCTATTACCATGCCGTTAAACAAGAGTTGCCTAACGAAGAGGATGAAGAGGTTGATCCCAATATTGACAATATTGTGGGGACCAGCAAAATTACTATAAGTGGAAGGATTTTATCTCCGGAAATATATCCACCTGTTCAAGTTATAGTTACCAAGACAACTGCCGAAGCTCGAGGTAAAGAGCCAATGATAGAGCCTGCCCAGACAGAGGCACCAAAAGAAGCTACAGTCAAGGACACCTCTGGACAAGAGTTTGAAGAGGTTTTGAAGATAATTCATAGAAGCGATTACAAAATTGTTTAACAACTGGGGCAAACCTCGTCTAAAATCTCCATGCTATCTTTACTACTGTGTTCTAAAGCCCATGTGCAAGCTTTAATGAAATTTTTGAAGACTGCCCATGTAACACAAGAGATTTCTGCCGATTAATTTGGAAGTTATGTTGCTAGTTAACGACTGATAATGGATTAGATTTCTATGACGCTGACCTGACTCCGGAGGGGAGAAATCATAATAAGGCCCTCTATGTCTCCATTGAATGCAGAGGAACTATGTTGGCCCATGTGTTAGTTGATATTGGCTCTTCTCTAAATGTTCTGCCAAAAGGCACTCTTGACAGACTGGATTGTGAAGGGGTTGTGCTGAAACCTAGCGACATTATAGTTCGAGCCTTTGATGGATCAAAAAGAATGGTACATGGAGAAGTGGACCTCCTGATCAAAGTGGGTTCACAGATCTTTGAATCCACCTTTTATGTAATGGACATCCGACCAGCTTATTTTTGTCTATTGGGATGCCCCTAGATCCATGGGGCAGGTGTTGTTACCTCCACCTTACACCAGAAATTAAAATATCAAGTGAAAGGGAAGGTTGTTACTATCTGCAGAGAAGAGGGGTACATGGTCAACCATCTAAATTCATTCTGATACATGGAGATGGATGGAGAATTCATCGAGACTCCCTTCCAAGCTTTTAAAGTGATTTCCCCTACTGCTATTGAAGATGTTTCTGCCATTCCGAAGACTACCAGGGTTCTGCACAAGACGGCTTCCTTAAAAGATGCCAAAGAAACTATAGGAAAAGGTGGTTGTACAATATGGGGTCAGCTTCCTGATATCCCCTATAAATCTAATAAGTTTGGTTTGGGCTTTACTACAGAGGGTCAAAGGGTTGTTTGTCATTCTCGAGCTAGAAGACCTCTGTTCCGTATCACCAACAACAGAATTAATGCTATAGAGGATGCTTACAATTATAGTGACTTCGACAACTAGATCTTTCCTACCATTGGCAACGGACTCAGCAACTGGAAGGCGAAATACATTATCTCCATCTCCTTTAGCCAGGAGTAACAGCTATTTGTTTTACTGTTTTAAGAAGTTTGGTTATGTAATTTCTTTTAAAACAATGACTTTAAACCTTGTTACTTTTCTGGGGCACATGGGTCCATTTGTTAAGGGTTGTCATTTCATATGTCATATTTTTATTTAATGAAAATATTGGACGTTTTGCATTCAAATTTTGTGCTCTCTGTCTCTCTTTTACTTTATTGCATTTTCAAATAGCTATGTGTTTTTACACACACCCACACACTACATTGCAGATCCCTATCCACTCTGGATCTCATTGATAACGATTGTGCTATTTCCGCTTATAACTTTGAAAATCCCATCTGCCAAGAGAACTTTCCAGACTCTTAATACAAGAAGAAAAGGCTATCCAATCGCATGAAGAGCCAGTCTAAGTTTTAAACTTGGGTTCTGATACAGAGAGAAAAGAGGTCAAGATAGGCACCAACTTAGAGGACAATGTCAAGAACAAGTTAATTTAGATGTTGCACAACTATGTTGAGGTATTTTCTTAGTCATACGAAGACATTCCAGGGCCCGATACTGATATTATAGTTTATTGTCTGCCAATGAAAGAGGGTTGTTCTCTGATTAAGCAGAAGGTTCATCACATGCGTCCCGAGATGTCAGAAAAGATCAAAGCTGAGGTTATGAAACAATTCAACACGGGTTTCTTAGCAGTGACATCTTATCCTTAATGGGTTTCTAATGTTGTTCCGGTACCAAAGAAAAATGGCAATGTATGTATGTGTGTAGATTACAGGGATCTGAACAGGGCAAGCCCCAAAGATGACTTCCCACTTCCACATATTGATGTTATGGTCGATAACACCGCTCAACACAAGGTACTTTCCTTCATGCATGGTATCTCAGGTTATAATCAGATCAAGATAGTGCCTGAAGACATGGAGAAAACTACCTTCATCACACAGTGGGGAACTTTCTATTACAAGGTCATGCCTTTTGGGTTGAAGAACTTCAAGGCAACTTATCAGCGTGCCATGGTAGCCTTATTCCATGACATGATTCATTACGAGATAGAGGTCTACGTTGATGATATGATAGCCATATCAAAGACTGAAGAAGAACATCTTGACCATCTACATAAGTTATTTGAAAGGCTGAAGAAGTACAAACTAAGGCTAAATCCGAACAAATGCACCTTTGGGGTGAGGTCCGGTAAACTTCTGGGTTTCATTGTCAATGGTAAAGGTGTTGAAGTTGATCCCACAAAAGTTAAAGCTATTCAAGGAATGCCAGCTCCTTGTACTGAGAAGGAAGTCATAGGTTTCTTAGGACAACTGAATTACATTGACCGATTCATTTCTCATTTGACTGCTACCTGTGAGCCAATCTTCAAGCTGCTGAAGAAAGATTAAGTAGTAAAGTGGAACAATGACTGTCAAATAGCCTTTGATAAAATTAAGCATTACTTGCAAGAACCTCTAATTCTGATGCCACCAGTTGAAATAAGACCTTTAATCATATACCTAACAGTGCTAGAGAATTCAATGGGGTGTGTATTGGGGAAACATGACGAGTCTGGTCGAAAAGAGCATGCAATATACTACCTTAACAAAAAATGTACCGACTGTGAAACAAGATATTCACTACTCGAGAAAACTTGTCGTGCTTTGGCATGGGTTGGTCGCTGACTAAGACAATATATGTTAACTCATACTACTCTATTGATCTCTAAAATGGATCTCGTCAAGTAGATATTTGAGAAGCCAGCTCTCTCCGGAAGAATTATCCAATGGCAAATGGTCTTAACAGAATACGATATTCAGTACACCACTCAAAAAGCAATCAAAGGAAGTGTATTGGCAGATCATTTGGCACATCAAGCTGTAGAAAACTATAAATCTATGAACTTCGAATTCCTGGACGAGGATATTATGCTAGTTACGGATTATGAAGAACCTGGATCGTATGAAGGACCTGAGTCAGGATCCCGATGGACTATGGTTTTCGATGGAGCTTCCAACACACTTGGTAATGGAATCGGCACAGTAATGATCTCTCCTCAGGGTTTCCATACACCCTTCACTTCCAGACTTTGCTTTGACTACACCAATAATATTGTTGAATATGAAGCGTGCATCATGGGTATTAAAGCTGCTATTGACCTGAGAATCAAATTCTTGAGTGTATATGGGGATTCAGCCTTAGTAATCAGTCAGGTCAAGGGAGAATGGGATATGAATCATCTGAATCTTATCCCTTATCGAGAACATGTGCTAACTTTGATTTCGTACTTCGAAGAGATCACTTTTGAGGATATCCCAAGAGTGGAGAATCAGTTGGCAGACACATTAGCTACCATGTCATCCATGTTCAAGGTCAGATGGAATAATGAGGCTCCCTGAATTACCATTGAAAGATTCGACGAACTGACATATGCTACAAAATTGATACTGATGGAGTAGCAGAAAAACTCTGGTTTCATGAAGTGAAAAGGTACCTTGAAGCTCAAGAATACCCTGAAGGGGCGTCAATCAGTGACAAGAAATTCCTACGGAGGTTCTCGGCTAAGTTCTTCTTGAGAAATGGAATTATATATAAGAAAAATCATGGTTAAACTCTACTTTGTTGTGTAGATAAGAATGAGGCAGAGGAAATTATGGAGGATATGCACAAAGGCGTATTTGGTACTCACTTCAACGGGTATACCATGGCTAAGAAGATTTTGAGAGCAGGTTACTATTGGTCGACTATGGAAACTGACTGTTACCACCACTCGAGGAATTTTTGTTGTACCCCAAAATTTTCCCTCCCATATTTCTCAAAATATGTCAAGAAAGATCTCCAAGTTGCTCAAGATAGCCCAAGAGTTGGTCAGACAAGCTCTCTCCTAAGGCAGTCTTCCCCAAGCTAGGGTTTCACATTGCACCAAGATCCTTGAGCCCAAGTGGTCCCAAGTGCTCACCAATGTCCTAATATGTTCTCAAGACCATCCATGTCAAGTTTCAAGCCTTGCAGAGGAATTTTGCTCGGTCAATTGCTCACGGGGCCAAAAATCGACTATGCCAGGGCAAAAGTCAACTGTGACCTACATACAGTCAAACTTTAAGATTTTTTGTCAACATTCTCATTTTGAAGTATATTTCATTGTTTGATCAAGGGTTGATCATGATTCATCAAGGATTGCTCAAAACTCATCAAGATTCAAAAGTTGCTAAATTAGGGTTTTGTAGGAAAAGTCAACTCAACTTTGACCAAGCATAACCTTCTCATACTTTATGATAAATGACCCATCCAAATATCATTTTTAATAGAATGCAATTTCCTACAATCCATCTTCATATTCCAAGATCAAAATATGCACACACAAGAAGTTATGAATTTGGACATTATAAGTCATTTTGAAAAGTCAACAAAAACACCTTTTTTGTCAAAGCTTCATACATGAGCATGGAATATCAAATTGATATGATACAAAAATGGTTTTTTATAGTACATCTCAAGCTTTCTAAAAAGTCCTAGAACACCTCCAAAGGTTCAAAATTGAGGAAGTTATGCATTGTTGAAGTTGGACTTTTTTTGCAAAATTGCCAAAAGTCAACTATCCCCAAAACTTCAAATTTTGCCAAATGGGCCCATTCTTTTTCACTTGTTTTGGGTTGGAATTATTTCCCACGTGCTCTAGCCTTGGTCATGTGTCCATATCATATTTTTATTAATTATTTTGATTTTTATTTGAATTAATTTGATTTAAATCAAATAAAATCAAATAAAATCCAAAGCATTGATAACAGTGGATCTTTTGATTATTTCAGGCTTTAATCACAGCTAGCAAGGCATTGAAACTCGAATCAAGGCAAGTTGTGTAAAAAAAGATTCAAATCAAGCCAAATTTGGAAGGTTGTAAAAGAAGATCAAATCAAATATAAAAGCATTAATAGAGGAAGATTTCGACAGCAAATTCAAACCTAATGCATTGTGCAATACATAAGGGTCGTGTGCAGACCAAAATAAGGGTTGGAGGTCAGATAGAGAGCAAGAACAAAATTTGCAAAAATACCAAAAAAGTGTGAGATCGAAACAGGGCTTAGAGGCAGTTTCAAGGTTTGGCAATTGTCTCAATCGTTTCCTGGTAGCTTCAACAACCTGAACCAATCAAAACCACGCATTTCCAAGTCCTCCAGAGCACTGTAAGTCACTCACGAACTCACCCTTTTCTTGATTTTGTATTTTTAAATTTAGGCATAGTTATCATGAATTGATAGCATATTCTGAATCTACAAATCATTTGCAAGCTTTTGGTATTATTCAATTGCATTTACATGACCTGTCGGAAACCACTTTCCAATCACCAGAGTCGGGAAGTGAATGAATAATTCCTGGTCGAGCTCGAGAGGAAAATAAATCCTCTTGCTTCTCTATCATCTCTATAGCACCATTCTCAAGAATCTCAAGTATGACATCCTTCTCTTTCAAGTCCGCTCAGTAGGACATCTCTAAAGTCTGACACTTATTCATTCAGACCTCCTTCTCCTGTTGCATCTTGACTAGGGCAAGTTGAAGCTCTTCCACATCATCTGAAAGGGGAGGAGTGGTCTTCAAAAACATACCAGGCATAGGTGCTTCACGGGAATACAACATCTTCAACTGAATTTCCCTTGCCTGAACCCATTGGAGATAAGGCTCCAAAGAAACATCTTATCTAGGTCCCAAGTCCTTTATACTCTCCCTATTTAAGAAATAAATCACTCAGATGAATACTATTTGGCTTATCTCTCATCGGATATCCAAGCTATCGTCGCGCAAGAACCAGATTGTAGTTATATCTTCCCTTTGTACCGAGAAGAGGTACATTGGGGAAACTACTACAACTATCGACAATCTCTACCTCATAGTAAGCCTGATGATACCAAATAATATTGGAATGAGTGAGGGCTATAATCTTCGGAGCCCAATGAGGTTCCTTCCTGACATCCCAGAAAGCATCAGGCAGAGGTATGTGAGAAATAAACCACTGATATAACAAAGGCGTGCAACAAATGATCATCCTTCCATGATAAGAATCCCGAAGATGAATGGAGTAATAATCATATCCTAATAATGTAGGGACTAGATTTCCAATCAATAAGATCCTGATGGCATTGATATCCACAAAGTTATCGATGTTCAAAAATAAGAATAACCCATAAGCAAGCAGAGCAAAGATGGCCTCAAAAGTAATCGTACTCTTCATCCTAGCAAAGTAACGAGCTTTCTCTAATAAAAACTGAGCGGGTAATCCTCTAATTCCTCCTTTAGTAGTCATGTGGGTCTTAATCTCAGACTTCCCCAAATGAACCATAGCAGTAATCTCATGAGACTTTGGCTTCCCCTCCAAACTGGTGAAAGGAACACGATCGATAATAGGTAAACCCAGTAGATAAGAATACTCCTCCAATGTAGGCATCAATTGATAATCAGGGAAAGTGAAACATTGATACATCAGATCATAGAATTGGATCAAAGTCGAGAGAATCCCCTCAGTCATCCTGAGCTTCATGAGAGACACGATGGATCCATACTTCTTCTGAAAGTCTGTAGAACTCTCAATCTCGGGAATCAGACCCATCAAATCATCTATCTTAGGATTCTTGAAATTGTACTTCTGAGTCTTCTTTTTCTAGAATCCATGGTCAAAAGTACCTGAGATATTCGCAAAAAGTCAACTTTAAGTCCCTTGAACCAAAATGTTTTAAAAGATGTTCATGGGTGCATGAGTGCATGATGCAACAATCACACACAAGATCACAAACATGGGGGGTTCATAGGTTCGACGTCACGAGCATGAGGTCAAAGGTACTACCCACAAGGTATGGTCTAATAGTTTATCACCTGCCAAACAAGATTCTAAGAGTTTCCCAGAGTCTACATCCTTCCTTCGGATATTACCAACGTCCCGATTGACTCGGCAATTAGTAATAGTCTCAAGAAAAACTTGTCTGAGTGTAGTATCGCGTGACAACCATTTCCGAATTACTCCATCATAGTTTCTTCACTACACCTAAAAGGCCAAGATGGGTTAAAGTTTCTACGATCCTCAGTTTCAGCAGGCTCCCAGGTCAAAAGAAGCACATCTTCCCGATTACTCGGTAAATGATACTACAGTCAAAAGGGGCTCCACTGAGTGGGGGATCTCATGTCTCCTTTTTTGGGATTATTCCCTCAAAGTTAACATGACTATACCGCCTGTCCTATCTTATGTTTTCCCAAGTCCGGCTAGAGGACTTATGAGAAATCACCAAGCACCCTGAAAACTAGGAAAATCCAGACAAACATATACACACATATATAAACGACAATAGAATATACTCAAATAAACAAAGATAGGCTCAACCCACTTAGGGATGGACCTGAAATTGGCCAATCTTTCCCCAGTGAAGTCGCCATTTTTCTGTAGCGGTAGAAATATTAAGACTAAGCCATTGGATTGACTTGACTCACACATATCGAAATAAAAATCACCACTGCACTTTATTGTTTCCAAAGGAATGGGAAAAGAGAGAATAACCCAAAAAGAGGGGGAGAGAATCTAAGTTCGGGGCTTGGTTATGCAAAGGGAAGGTGTTAACACCCTAAACATCTATGGTACTCCGCAAGAACCTCTTTGTAAATTCTGTGTATTTTGGCTATAAATGTTGTATAAAAAGTAGATGGTGGAGATGGGAAAAGAAGTTTTTTTATAATTTTTGCACCCGATGCGATTCCGAATTTTTAGTGCCTACATACCACCTTCTGTGCAATAGGGGATCAGGGTACTCGTAGTTCACCTTTAAAAATTTTAAAAACACATGTGTGTTGGTTAATTTTAAGAGATAAGACATCATCATCGTATCCGAGTAGAAAATATACTTACTACCCATGATTATGAGAAAGGAGAATTTGCGTCATCTCAAAGTGGAGGATATGGCTTGGATTTTAAAATCAACAAAGCCTCGCTCAACACCCAAGTGGAAAATATCTCACTTTACTACATATCGTAGAAGTATAGTAGCTCGCATCACTACAAGGATTGACAAGAGTCTAATCTTTTGAGAAAAGTTTCATAGTAAAAATCCAAAGTGGAAAATTGGTTTAGATGAGGTTGATCGACTTTTAGTCTTCTCACAAAAAATGTCAAAGTATTATTAAGTTATTTAACATTTGATTAAGAAAATATTTTGAAAATGCATGGACCTAAGTCCAAGTTTACTATGAAAGCCGTCCAAGTTTAGAAAACAAGAAGAGTTTTCAAAAGGAGGGAGAAGATTTTTTTAAAATTAAATAAGATGGGAGGAGATGCAGGTACTATCCTAAAACATAAGGTAAAAGCTAGGGAAAAGAACCGTCTAACCAACAAGAAGCCAACACTTGACACAAAGTCAATGTAGAATTCTCATTCTTTGGATTGAAACCAAGCAAGCAAAGATATTAAACCTCTTAAGAATACCAAATTTAAAATGCATTAAGTTTTCACAAAAATTAGGCAGGGTAACAACTGTATACAGATGAATTCCCAATCATAGACAAGGCACATAATCATAATAACCTACACACAAAGAAAACAAATAACTCAATGTCTTGAGGTGAACCCCAGGAACTCCAGACAAAATAACAATATAATCCACAGGGGTCTCAAGGTAGGTCAAGGTCTCTAATCCTAAGTTCAAAAAGTCCACCACTCCATCATGCCAAGGATAGTAACCAAATAGTCCAAGTAACATTAAAGTTTTTTATTGTTCAAGTTGGTTATTAGGTATCTTCAAAAAGAAAATGAAATGCTCAAGTGAGCAAGATAAAAATGACATAAAGGTAAATACTCAAGTGAGCAAAGCTGAAAATAGCATGAAATGTAAATGCTAAAATAAATGGTGCTTAAAGTAGAAGCATAAAGTAAAAGCTTAAAAATAAAAGTCAATTATTATAAATTAAAGGTTAGTTGAATGACCATCTTGAAACTTGCATTTGAAAACTCATTAGAAGATTGATAAAATAAAAGCCTCTCAATAACAAGTTTCATTTGCTTTTTGTCAAGTATATCTCTCATTTCAAAATCTAAAGGCAACAATGATTCACATATTTGCTTATTGTCCAAACAAATCATCTAAACACTTCATATATATCATATAGAAACTATCCATACCCCTGTTTTCTCGCTGTAACATCATTTTCATCATCCACCATTACAACTTGACTTGAGTAGACCAATCTAGACATTTTCAAGGCAAAGTAAAAGTTGCAACATACTCACCATGATTCAGGAAGCTAAATCAATCATCATATTGCTTCTGCAAGTCGTGTAGAGGCCATTGAATTTTTGCATCAAGAGGTAAGTTTTTCTAACTTTGAAATCTTGATTCAAGCATCATTTGCACTTACTTTGAAAAGATAAAATGTAGATATCATGTTTATGAAGCTAACCATATCCTTAAATTTCATTTTAATTGACTGTGGGATGAGAATTTTGAAACTGAATTTTTTAGACATTTAGATTTTCAGTTTGGTACAGGTAGAAATTCGTGATTTATAGTGGGAATAAATAAAAACTAATTACATATTTTAAATCCTTGCGAAATTCTAAGCAAGTTTTATTTTTAAATTTTTGAATTTGGTTGAGAAATGAGGAAGTTAGAGTTTTTTTGAAAAAAATGGAAAATATTGTTATTATAGTAACTGTTAGCGTGCATGAGGAAGAAGAAGGAGGGCTCGGCCATTTTCAAATTTTTACATCTAAGTTCATTTTATATTTAATTATTGTTGTTTCACTAACGGATGTAATAGCCACCCCAGTGGCAAGCAGCGCGTGTTTCATGTCACTTTTTATCCTAAGGGCGCGGGTTTGAACCATAGTGAACACCCCTTTTGCATATTTTGTGTTATTTTTATGATTTTTTGTGATTTCAGGAAGCAATATTTTGATATAATATCATGCATGCACATGGTTAACAAGCAAACACACCTAGCCTAGTGGTATTTTTTTGAGCCAGCAACCTAAATATCTTGAGTTCAAGCCTTGGCAGGACCAAAACCTTATTTTTATCACTTGACTCATTTTACATTTTTAACAAACTTCAACAATTTATTTAACCCATCAAGTTAACTTCTTTTGAACTAATTTTTTGCACACTACTATTTTATTAGGTCTATTTTATGAATATATAAAAATCTCACCAAAAATATTTTTATTTTCGTTATTCGTGGTTTATTCAAAGTAGCATCTTTTAGGTTTTTTTTCTTTATTAAAGACAAAAAAAAAAACATTTTTCTTAACAAATTTCTTTTCTTGATTAAATTAATTTTTAACTTAGTTTTTCTTTGAATTTATTTTCTAATTAAATCAAATTAGAATTTATGAATTTTAATTAATTAAATTCTTTCTTTTTATTAGTTTAATTAAATCAACACTTTTCATAAACAAAAAAACAATTTTCTTTTCCTTTCACATTGCTTTTATATTCTTGCACATTTTATCTTGCAATATTCAATATGGTTGTAATAGTATAATTAGAACTTTATTGCTTTCATCTCTCATTTGTAAATTGTGTCAACATCCCCAAATGATGTAATAGCGTAGAATTTTACATTTCCGCAATTTATCGCTTTCAATATAAATGTTAGTAATTATGGTTTGTATGACAAGACTAAAATCAACAAGTAGCAAACTATAATTCAAGATAAACAATACATGCAAATCAAACACACTTACACCTCTAGGGTTAACTCCACTTGTTGCCTAAAAAATAGTCATGTTATGCATGTGAGACGTCTTAGCAAAAACCATCAAAAATACAAGATCATAGTCCCTCGATGACGCTTCAAAAGTTGCCTTTCAAATGATCTTAGTCCCTCAAAGAGAAATGGTAAGATATCTCACAACATTGCTATCATGACTATACGATGACCCACGCCTGTCCCTTTACATCCAAAGATAAGGCTTCTTACCAATCAATGGTAAGATAGCAATATCAAAGGAAGAGAGAAATGAACAAAAAATACTTTTGAGTAGGTAGAAATGTTCTTAGTTGCTTGCTCACTTTCAAAACAAACACCAAACACTTTCAAACATGAAATATTTTCAAAAGTCCAACACTTTGTATACGTTCTTACAAAACGAGAACCATTATAAAGTTTGCCTAAATGAAGGCGCATTTTCAAAAATACTTTCAAAACCACCACAAAACACATTTTCAAACAAAGCAAGTGATCTAGCAAGCAACTAAGATCCCATAGATAAATATGGATGAAAAGGGTGCTAACACCTTCCCTTTTCATAATCTACCCCCCCCCCCCCCCCCCCCCCGAACTCAAAAAATAATATCAAAGGTCTTTTCTGTTCTTTTCACCCTTTCCTTTATTTAGATAAAATAAAAGTCGATGGCGACTCTTGCTAACCGCAAAAAATGTGATAAACGCAAAACATACCAAGTCATTTCTCCCACAGTATTACACAAGCTAAAACTGAAACATGATTTTGCATGGATTTTTAATTAACTAACAGGAACGATGTGGCATCCAAGTGTTGTTCTTCTATGCAGGTAGCAAGTCGTGTTAGTCACTCTCCTAGTCATAATCAACCAACCTTGTCTGCCATTTCAAAAATCATCATCTCTTTAGAAGTCACCATGCACCAAATCCCAGCAAGCGAGGAACTTGGGGCATTGTTCAGCACAAAATTCCCAGTGATGTAACTTGGGGCATATCAAGTTCATTTTTCAGCAAAACAAGTCCATAGATGTTTGACATCTAACCTTCAGCAAAAATTATAACTTGGGGCATTCCAGATGACGTTCAAAAATGTTATTCCCATAAATGATCATTAATCCCCAACTGTAAGGCAGAATTGGGGCATGGTTCATCATGCGCATTCAACACATAATTCCCCAGTAGAGTAAACTTGGGGAACTCGAGGAGTTCTATATGGTTTAGCATGTAATCCCTACAAATGACTGTCACCTAATCTCCAACAAAGAAGAAAACTTGAGGAAGTCGAAAAGGTTCATGTTCGTCTTCTGATCCCCAAGCAGTTCAAAGTGTATTTCCCCAAAATGAAATAGACTCGGGGCATCCAAATAAATCCAAGTGATGTTTAGCATGAAATTTCCCAACATATTTATGTCTAATCCTACTGTCCCCAGGAAATCCAGGATGCACAAAAATCAGAATAAATTACTTCCTCCCTAGCGAGTCTTCACCATGGATCATCTTCAGGAGTTTATTTCTCCCCGAGCAAAACTACAACTCTTCCCCATAGAGCCTTTCATTATCCCCAGTGGAGTTATCAATGATCTTTGGTATTCAATCCTCAGCAACACCGATCCATATTGGTATCTTGAGACAACAAGCCACAATTCCTGATGAATCGTTTCTCTTCTCTTTCCTTTTCTTTCCATATTGGTATCCATTTATGTGGTTCATTAGGCATTAAAAATAAATTCAAACATTCGCACAAAGCATAAGCCAGATTTAGAACCTTGCATGAAAGCCTAAATCATTCCTCCACCAAAACAATGATAAATCCCCAATGGATGTCCTTAACTACATCACAATTCCCAGTTAGCGGTGCCAATACCTTTTTTATCTTGAATCCAAGCAAAGTCAAATACACTTTTCCGAACACATATGTGTCTAGTCGTTGTGCTGTAATAAACTTCCTCCAGCAGATTTTTGTTTTTCGGGAATGCCAGATCCTACATGATAGCTACTTCCACTCTCATCGATCTCACCCACTTTCCTTTCGGGAATGCCATATCCTACATGATAGCTACTTCCACTATCATAGATCTCACCCATTTTCTTTTCAGGAATGCCAGATCCTACTGATAGCTACTTCCACTATCATCGATCTCACCCACTTTCTTTTCGGGAATGCCAAATGCTACATGATAGCTACTTCCACTATCATCGATATCACCCACTTTCATTTCGAGAATGCCAGATCCTACATGATATTTACTTCCACTATCA
This sequence comes from Vicia faba, assembly GCA_948472305.1. Classification (NCBI taxonomy): domain Eukaryota; kingdom Viridiplantae; phylum Streptophyta; class Magnoliopsida; order Fabales; family Fabaceae; genus Vicia; species Vicia faba. The sequence goes on from OX451736.1 coordinate 502,341,315, forward strand.
TCGATCTCACCCAATTTTCTTTTCAAGAATGTCAGATCCTACATGATAGATAAGTCCACTATCATTGATCTCACCCTTTAACTTTCGGGAATGCTAGATCCTACTTGATAGATACTTCCACTATCATCGATCTAACCCTTTATTTTTCGAGAATGCCAGATCCTACATGATAGTTACTTCCACTATCATTGATCTAACCCAATTTTCTTTTCAAGAATACCATATCCTACATGATAGATACTTCCACTATTATTGATCTCACCCATTTTCTTATTGGGAATGCTAGATCCTACATGATATCTACTTCCACTATCATCGATCTCACCCACTTTCTTTTCGGGAATGCCAGATCCTACATGATACCTACTTCCACTATCATCGATCTCATCCATTTTCTTTTCGGGAATGCCAGATCCTACTGATAGATACTTCCACTATCATCGATCTCACCCATTTTATTTTCGGGAATTCCAGATCCTACTAATAGATACTTCCTCTATCATCAATCTCACCCTCTATTTTTTCCTTCAACAAATATTTCCTTTGAGAACCTCTGTATTGGAATCTTATCACATTACAAGCTATCATTATTCAATCACACTTACTCACCAGAAAAAACACATTTCTTTTCCCAACAGATATTACAAAAAATAATAATAATAAAAAACACCACTTCCTCTTTCGGATAAATTCTGGGAATTTCGTATTTAATCTTCTTCTATCTTAAACATTAGAAAGGCTAGCACCAATCTCACTTTCAGGTTTAAGAAGTTTAAATAGGGGCAGCTGTCATACCCCAAATTTGTCCTACCGTTATATTTTCATCTGGCTTATTGCATTGCATTTGCATACTTACCATTAGGACATATTCATTGCTACATTCATGGGGATCAAAGTTTTAGGATTTCTCCTGGCTCAAGATTATCCATCAAGCAAGATTGGGTTTCTCAAAGCAAGTTGTGTTGTACCTCATGATCGTGATCTTCTTATTGATTCAAGTTCATTGGCTCCTTGAATTTCTTAGGAATCTCTAGGAAATAAGGGTTTTCTCCTCAGTTACCATCTCCTAAGTTGTTCAGTCAGAAATTAGGGTTTTGGCCCATTTCAAGTTGTGTGCTTCATTTTCATCAAGACTAGGTTTCTATTATCATTGATATCCCAAAATATAAATTATGGCCATTATATTTATCACAATATCACTCAAAGCATTGCACTGGATGACTGGTGAAATTTTGACTTTGTTAACTAAAAAGTCAACTTTCTGACAAAGGCATTTCTTGACATTTTTTTAGAAACTTAGTTCTCAATGATTTGATTATGACTTAAAACATCCTCATTTGGATTGTGGATCCTTGGTTATCATTGTTGAAGTTCAATTGCTTAATCTTGATTATCTGGTCATTTGAGCAAAAGTCAATTGTTGACTAAGTGGACTTTTGGTCAAAGTTGAGGTCAATGATAATGTTTCAACATCATATGGTCTATGGTTTATGAAATTCAAGAGAAATATTGGTTTTGAAGCTAACTTGTTCGTGAAGGTATCTTATTGAAGTTGGAAATTTTTCTTAGTACGGAAAGTCATAAAGCTAAACTTCAAAAATTCATAACTTCTTCATTTCTTATTGGAATTGAGAAAACTTTACATTTCTGGAAACAGAAAAATAAGCTCTAAAACTTTGTCAATGTGGTCTCGTACACAAAAAGTGATTATTTTGAGATTTATGGAGCAAGGAATTATAGGTCATTTCTTGGAATTATGGGTCATTTTTCAACTCAGCTAATTTTCGTGGGCAGTTTTGGAGATCTTAATGGATTCAAATGTAAATTCTTCCAACATAAAAGTTGTAGGAAATATCAAGACCTTTCCAAAAATTCAAAGTTTGTGACCTAAATTCAATAATTGAGTAAGTTACACCCTTTACATTGGGACTGCATTTCATTGAATTTTGCCAAGTCAAATTTTACGATTTCTCAAATTCTTCAATTGTGGCCATTCTTTTTGACTCCAATCAGACCCATAAGATATTTGGGTAGTGAATTAGAGGATCATATCTTCCATTCACACCCATGCATACATTTTTATCCATTTTGTACAACAAACCTTAAAATTGCCAAAAATAGCCAATTCCATATTTCTCTCTCCACACTCCACTAACTAGTACCATCTTTTGAGTACATGCTATTGTATATATGAGTTGTCTAAAACAACCAAGAGACCTCACCATCTCTTCATAAAATGCAGCCTTGGTCACCAAGCTATATTTTAGCCTAAACTTCCATTTATACCCTCCAACGGTTATTAATCCCAAAAGACCACTCAATCCTCACTCTTGGGTTCTATATAAGAGAATCCTTTTCTCTATTCATTCACACAGTCGCAGCTTTGAGCATTCTCACAAAAAAAATCCTAATCAAGCCTTATCTCTCTACCTCCAAAACAAAGCCTCTTCTCCAAGAGTTTCCAACATCAAAGCTCTTTATTTGAGCTTCATTAAGAAGGATAAAGAGTCATTTCTGGATTTCTATACTCCTCTCAATCACAAAGAGGCACAAAACCAATCTTCCACTAGGTAACCCATTAAAACCCTTGACTTTGATTTTCTGGATTTGGAAATTATTTGATGTTGTTGTTATGTTATTGGTGAACATCTCTATTTAGAACTTTTTCATTTATATTAGTTGTATTTTGAGTTATTCAGATCTGAAAAAATATGTGACATGATTTTTTAGCTCCATTCTCGCCCAGATCTCTCTCTCTCTCTCATTTCTCAACCTTTTGAAAAACTTATTGAACCAAATGTGTAGATCTTTTTGAGATCTACAACTTTGATGCTTACATTTTTTAATTTCATCAAACAATGAGTGAGATATTTGGGTTTGAAGTTGGCTGAAAAATCACAAATTCTGGGGTTTATGGATGAAAAATTATTTATATGCCTTCTTCATGTCCAAATTTCTCTCTCATCTCTCAACCATTTCAAAAACTTCTTAAATCAAAGTTGTATTTATTGTTTAGATCTACAACTTTGATCTTTACAACTTTCAGTTTCATTGAGAAGCAAAAGAGAAAATTAGATGGTAAGAAGTCATGAGAAACACGGGTTGGGCATCAAGAAAGTGAGAAATTTTTCTTTTGCTCGCTGCGTGTCACCGCACGATTGGTCTGTTGCATTTTTTGTCTTTTTCCCACACCAATCATTGGCCTTGCATGTTATTGGTCTAGGTTTCTGAACCTGGGTCCCACTCTTGGTCTTGTTTGACTCTCTTTTATATTTTTCTTTTATTTTGTTTATTTTATAACTTAATTTTCTTTTGTTTCTTTTTATTTATTAAAAATAATTTTATAATTTCAAAAAAATACAAAAAAATATGGGCTAAAATATAATTGAGCCTACTATTTAATATTATTTTTAATTTATTTTTAACATTTGTTTTCCATTTATCATATTTTTCTTGATAAAAAGTGTTTTTAATTGTTTCATTTTGCATAGTTTTTGTATAAAATTAATTTTGTCATTTTCAGGAACCATAAAAAATCACAAAAAATATTTTTATGTACCTATGAGTTTTCTTGAATTATTTATGGTCTTAGATCTCATTTATTTTAAGGTTTTCTTTATTTTTAAAAATTTGGGAAATGATTAAATGGTTTTTGAGATTTTATTGATTCTTTTTGAAGTTTCAATATAATTCACTCATTTCCGTTGATTCTAAAAATCTAAAAAAATATGCTTGAGCTTATTTAATATGTTAAGAACATATTTATTAATTTTGTGGAATTTTAGTTCTGATTTTTCTATTTTTGAAAAAAATTTCTTGCTCAATGGTCTTTTTGACCTAATTTTGAGATAGTTTGTGTTCTATAATTTAATTTTGATATTTCCATGAACTTTTAAGTTGAGAAAAGGATGTTTCTGACTTATAAGAGACTTGAGATCACTTAAAATTTTTTTTTGGATATTACATCTTATTTTTCTATTTTTCATGGAATATTGAGGTGAGCATGTCCCTTTGGCCTAGTGTAGTTTAGTCAAGCTTCATTTCAAAAGCCTATGGACATAATTTAAGGCTAATATTGGGATATGTGATTATAATTTTAATTATTTAATGATATGTCAATATTTTTTATTTATTGGAAATTATATATTGATCATTTGGTTTTTACCTTCAGCGTAAAGTTTGTGTGGTTTGTAAAAATCCTAACTTGGACTCATTTGATCTTTAAAATTTTTTTTTATGAAATATTTTATTTTAATTGATGATTAAAGATATTATAAGCTCAAGGATAGTATTCTAAACACTTGAGAGACATTTGACTTCAATTGATCATCTTGATCCTTCTCTTTGAACATGATGCATTCTGTGTTTCTTTGGCTTATCACTTGCCCTTAACTTTTCAAATTGATGCTTTCTAAATCATGCTTGTTGATACTTAGTTAACTTCTTACTTCTATAAGGCTAAGGATTCTTGTACCTTGCTCCTTTTATCCTTGATTGATACTCACTTATCAATTCAACATGGTGACTATTTAGGAGTTATAACTTGCTTTTTCCCACCTTGTTTCTTTCTTCTTTGATTGGCGAGACCTCTAGGGTTAAGGATCCATGTTAAACTTGAGTATTTGAAGCGTGTTCTCAAATATGAACCATATACTACTTTCATTTATCTTATTTTCTTGCTTGCAACACAAGTTAACTCCTATCTTGGAGATTGTTTTAAAGTTTTCACTAGTCAGTGTTGTATCTTGAGCACCATCACTTTGTGTATGCCGTGATAGATACTTAAGTTTGTATTTCATTTATATTTTTCATTATTTTGTTTCTTGCTAATTACTTACTTGAACCTCTTCTTTATTTTCCAAGTGCTCACTTGCTTATCATCTTCTTGCTTCTACTTTCTTGTGTAAATAACATGTTCCAATAGGATGTTAGTTTCATCTTCTTTAAGATACGAACTAACTAGACCTTAGGCTCTCATTCATGTATGCCAACTTAGGTAGAAGTTTCCCACTTTCAAACTTTAATATTAGGACCACCATTGTATGATAACATTAGGACTATAAACTAGGTTAGCCTCTCTTAGACTTTTTCATTCCCCTTTTTTGCATTCTTAAAACTAAAACTTATTTTTCTTTATCAACTTCTCATAAAACACTTTATCATTAACAAACCTTTTTCCAAGTAAAAAACACAAAACAATTCAAACTTCTTTTCCCACTTGGTTTTCTTTTGAAAACTCTTTTCATTAATAAATGTGTTTTAGCCATTCCAATACAAAGCAAACTCAACGACTTAAGCCTCTTCAAACGAGCACCCAACAAGTCAACGTTCCAACTTTTGGAATGTCTAATGCATCATCCTTATAGAAAACACACAACAAACTAAAAACATTTTCTAGAAGAACTATGAGTGCACTGATCCCCCACTGCACGAAGGATGGTACGTAGGCACTAAAGGTTCACAACTGCGACGGGCACAACTAATAAAAACCTTATTTTTTTTATATACTTTGCATTGCATATATTCCCTTGTAACATTTAGCTTTAGACTTAGATTTTTGTACCCTTAGATTAGAACAAAACTTGAGTGGATCCCGTGGAGTGTCACGGACGTGAAGGATACTAATACCTTCACCTCGCGTAATCGACTCTCTTACTCTTTTCTCTTGGTCATAAGACCATGCTCTTTCCTCCCTTTAGGTTTATTCAGTATTTCCTTTTCCTCCCTTCGAGATAAATAACATTGATGAATACTATGTGTTCTACCTATCATTCGTGCTTCGATTGAAAAATCCCATACGCGACAGGAAGACCACGAGAGTATAGTCTAAAATCCCGACAATAATCATAAATATTTCATTTTGCATGAATCTCTTTAAGCTTCATCCTTGTTTCACCATTAAAACCATAGCAATTATTGGATGAACTTGAAACGCATGCATTTGCATTAAAGTTTCTAAAACTAGTTATAATTGGAGTCTTTGACCAATCAATCTTAACTTTCCCTCATCTTGTTTCCCATGAATCTCTATTCTGAAATGTTGTGTATAGTCTCATTGATTGTCTTGTTGGAAATGCAACACCAATGTTTTGTCTATTATGCATTACTCTTATTGGTATGTTGTCCACCAATATTCTGCAAGCACATGACAAACACATGATATAAAAATTGATTAGATTATTTACGGTCACAAATCACATACATTCACGTAAACATATCGTTTATTGTTTGATTAACATCATATATTATAAATTTTAAACTCAATAATTTCAAGGGCAATTTAAAACTATTATAAATTTAGATAAAATATTGCATGTATGAGAATATTGTGAAAAAAATGCATACACTGGTTATCGTTTGATCGAGATCATATATTATAAATTTCAAACTCAATAATTTCAAGCGCAATTTAAAACTATTATAGATGTAGATAAAATATTGCATGTATGAGAATATTGTAAACAAAATGCATACATAATATGGACTTGCAAAAATTTAGTTTGCATGTCAAATTTTTCAAACAAATATTTATTTTTTATCCTATATCAGAGCCCGAATATTTATCCATTTCAAGTGTCATAATATTCTCACTATTTTATATATTAGCCCTATTATCTTCAAAAAGAATGTTAAAATCAGTGTTAAAATTACCACCAAATACAATTATGCTAAAGTTTAAGCATAGATAAAGCAAGAAAAAAACAGAGTTATTAACATATGAAGAAACCATAATTAATTAATGTTTCAATTGGTGGCATAATGAAATTTGAAAAGGATATTTATATTGAAAATTGTATTAACAAATAATTATAATTAGTGTGAACAAAAGAGAATTCAAATCAATTTAATTGTTTAGTGCGATTGTGACATGTCATAATTATAGTTGAAATTACAACTCAACCATATTGAAGAATCAAAGTAATTTTTTAATTTTTAATAGCAAAAAGTTAGCAATATTTTTATGACAAAACTCTTTTTACTTTGGGCTTTGTATGAATGTATACAAGTCACAAGCCCAAAAATAGGTCAATTGACTATACTTGTGAAATAGAAATATCATTGAAAAAGTTCTTTGTTTTTTGGCACGTGTTTTGCTCAAGTCATTATTTTCTTTATATCATTTTGATTTTATTGACTTGTTTTATTTTAAAAGATAACCTTATTTTTTATTTTTACTAAACGCTTCAATTTTATTTTTTTCAAAATTTTAAAAACATATTTTATTAAATGTAGTTTATAGTTATTAAAAAAATTACATTTAATTTATAATATACTTAAATGTATTTTTGTCTCTCTATTTTTATATTGATTGCCTAATTTTAATTTTTCATGTGTTTTAGTCTCATATCTCATTTAATATCAATTTTGTTGTTGTGACAACACTTAAATGGACAACTTAATATGATATGTCAATCAAATTGTCTCCAAATATGATATGGATATTAAAATTTTCCACTGGGACATTGCAATGTCAGTAAAGTCGGTCCTAAAATAGAGCAAGGGAACAAAAATTAAGAAAAATCGAAACTGTGGAACAAAAAATTGGATTTTAAATTACTCTATCTAAACTTCATTTTAAAAAATAAGGGGTGTAATGTGAATTTAAGCATTAAAATCTTTGGTTCCGAGCATCCCTGACTAAAAAGTATTAGAAAAAGGATTATAAAACATCATCTGATACATCGATCAATAAATTAATCTAAGAAAGCATCATCCAATAAAGCACAATTGTGTTGCCTATAGAATATCATTTTTCATGATCCTATTGTCAATGCTACATCAATAGTCAACGTTTATTGTTCCACTTATAGAGGACCAATAACTATGCTCTAAAGATTAAAAAGTTGACCCTTTATTAACTTATTCAACAATAATGCAATCAAATCATTCTATATAATAAGGACTCAATTGTAAAGAAAAGTAGATAAATTTTGTAATATGCCTTAAAATCACGAGTGAAAAAATATTTTTTTCTATACTGCTCGTTTTTTAGGCTTGTTTGCAGATCCATTTGTTAATGGGTCATATCTTGAACCAGTTAAGATTTTGGTAGGTGTAAATATGATTCTATCTCATTTTTTGTTAACAGATGGTGCATAAGGTATCAATCTTAGGGAGAAGCAAAAGATATACATTTCTAGGATTTTATTCTTAGGGTTTGTAAGCCTTTTGGAGTTATCAAAGAGATTTAAGAAACACTTTAAACTACTTGAATTTATGTGATTCTTATATTGGGAGTTGAAGAGATTGGGAAACATTTAGAGGGTAGAAAATATAGTTTATTCTTGGAAACTTCAAAGGCGGTTTTTTATAACCCATATTTTAATCTCTTTAATAATATTTTGGAATATAACGAATCAGAGAATATCTTTCTCCTCTAGACGTAGTTCGCTTTGATCAAATTGGGTAAATAATTTTTTTGTGTTCTTTCCTATTATATTTTGATTGCTTGAAGTCATTCTGATGGTTAAAATTGTTCTTTGTACCACACATGAAAGTCTTTGTGTGCTCAAAATTATGTATACTTATTTTCACAATAAGAACTTTTAAAAACACCCAATTGTGTAAACAAGGACTTTTGAAAACAAGTTCTATTCAAACAATTATGTATACTTGTGAAATAAAGAAAGAAAGAAACATTCAAAGCAAAAAGTCATAAAAATTTCATACAATTTCTTAGGGATGTCAGTTTGGACCTGTTAATGGGGATCCCCGCGGGGAACGCCCCGTTCGGGGCCCCAAAGATGGGGAATTTTCCCCCGTGGGGGCGGGGATGGGGAGAAAAATTCCCCCGAGAGCATTTCGGGGACGGGGACGGGGAATACACCCCCCGCCCCGCGGGGACACCGCCCCGCGGGGACCCCGCCCCGCCTATTATTTTAATATAGTTAATTTAATATATATATTTTAGATTAGGTTTTTTAGTCATTTCCTTTATGTTTATTTATAAAAATAAATAAATAAATATTCATGTATTTATTAAGAGAGAGAAATGTAAATATTAGACCCTAAAAAAGTTGAAGCGTTTCATTTTCTTCTGCCAGACATTTAGAGTCTCACACGTTAGACTCCTTTTTTTCTTCTCCAGTCAAATCTCCATTCATCTTCCTCTTCCAATTCCATCTTCTCTATTTGGTGTGCTTCCATTATTCACAGCTCTTACAATTTCATCAATAAGGTTTGATTTTCATAAATTTGTTCATGTAATTATTTATAGGAAAAAATAGATTATTTCTCTTTGATTCTCATAAATCTGTTTATATTATTGTTTATAGAAAAAAGTAGATTGTTTCTCCTTGATTCTCATAAACCTGTTCATGTAATTGCTTATAGGAAAAGTTGATTATTTTGATTAAATTTAAATTAAATTATTTAGAAATTTTAGAGTTATCAAATCATTTGCATATTAAAAAAATATAAAATAATCAAAAAATTACTCATTTTTATCTCCTTTTAAATATTTTTGTGTTCATTTTTTATCTATACTATGCATTTGTAATTAAAATAATGTCGTCAGTTTTTCCTTAAAAAATATTAAAATATATTTTTCCTATTTTTTATTAATATATCACACTATAATTTAATTTTCTATATTAAACAAAAAAATATTACTTTTTAAATGAATCAATATATCATGCTATCACGGTATCACCCATAAAAAAATCCAAATATCTTATATTTCTAATTATTAATGAAATAATAACATATAAACAATAATATATCATGCTATCACCCATAAAAAAAATATATATCTTATATTTCTAATTATAAAACCAAAGCCATTAAGTGAAATAATAACATATAACTTTTTACACGAGTAAATATATCATGTATATAGGTAAATAAATGTATTCTCAATGTATATAATTAATTAATATATGTTATTATTTCTAATTGAAAAGTTACAGTAAATAAGGCATATTTAGAAATATGTGTAATGCATCATATATTTAGAAATATAAGATTTTTCTTATTAATTATTTTTTGTGTGAATTTCATGTATTTACTATTTCATTTATTTATTATTTTTTCATATATTTATTATTGTTGTTCTACTTCCATGTAGCCTTTTAAAATTTGTGTTTGTGTGTGCCAGGTTTTTGGTAAAAGAATGGTTGGTGAAGTTCAATCATCTAATAGTCCTAATGTTGCTTTGGAAGGGAATGAAGTTCCTATAGAAAGTAGTGGAGTTTCACTCACACAGGAAGTTCAATCTACTCCAAATGAAATAAATATAGAAAATCAAGATCCTGAAGCTCCCGTTGAACCCACTACAAGTCCTAACAAAAGGGGATTAAAATCAGATGCTTGGCCCTATTTTAAAAGGAAAAAAATAGGAGGCATTTGGAAGGCTATATGCAAATCTTGTGATAAGAAAATTGGTGGTGATACAAAAAATGGTACTAAACATTTATTTGATCATATTAGCATATGTCCAAAACGCACAGAGAGAGGTCCAAAACAAGCCATGCTTAAAGTGACAGAAAAAAAATCTGGAAACAGACATGAATCATTTGTGGTTGGAAATTATACATTTAATCAAGATGTTTCTAGGAATGAACTCGCGAAGATGATTATATTGCATGAATATCCGATCATGATGGTTAACCATATTGGTTTTAGAAATTATAGCCATTCTCTTCAACCTTTGTTCAAGATAGTTTCTCGCAACACCATGAAGAATGATATAATGAAGTTGTATGAAAGTGAGAAGTCAAAGCAAATGAAAATACTTGCAAAGAATAAAAGCCGCATTGCAATAACTACTGATATGTGGACTGCTAGCAACCAGAACAAAGGATATATGTCTGTTACAGCTCATTACATTGATGAAAATTGGATTTTGCAGAATCGGATCATCAGGTAACTTCTCCCTTCCATTTACGTTATTATTATAATATAGTTATTTTATGTGATACTTATTATAATTTATTTTTAGGTTCATTTATGTCCCTACGCCACATACTGCTGAGGTCATTTGTGATTTTTTGGTAGATTGTTTGATGGATTGGAATATTGATAGAAAATTGTCAATATTAACCGTTGATAATTGTAGCACCAATGATGCTCTGATTGACCATTTGATTGATAAGATGTCACCTTCTTCTTTTATTTTAAAAGGGAAATTGTTTCATATGCGTTATTGCGCCCACATATTAAACTTGATAGTGAAAGATGGCATGCAAACAATTTCTAGTTCAATTGAAAAGATTAGGGAAAGTGTCGGTTTTTGGGTAGCAACACCAAAGAGGGAGGAGAAATTTAAAGAAACTTGTAATCAATTGAACATGACTTATGAAAAGAAGCTTGCACAAGATTGTAGAACAAGATGGAACTCTACTTATTTAATGCTTGCTTCTGCATTGCCTTACGAACAAGTTTTTAAACGTTTAAAACAACGCCGTGATTCCCAATATAAGTGTGCACCAAGTGAAGAAGATTGGAAAATGGCAAGAGAAATTTGTGACAAGTTGAAATTATTTTTTAGTGTCACTGAGTTGTTCTCGGGTACTAAGTATCCAACATCAAACATTTATTTTCCCAAAGTTTGTCAAATAAGATTAGCTTTAAGAAAGTGAGAAGATTCTTCTAGTGATACTATACAAAGTATGGCAAGAAGTATGATAGTGAAGTTTGACAAATATTGGAGTTTGATTAATGGGGTGATGGCAATAGGGGCTGTTTTGGATCCTAGATATAAAATAACTTTGTTGAATTACTTCTTCCCACTTATGTATGGGAATAATGCTCCCAAAGAATTGGAAAAGGTAATACAAATGTGTGAAGATTTAGTTGAAGAATATCAACCAAATAATGATATGGTTCCTACAAGTAGTGAAGTTGGTGCATCAACATTGGTAGATGACATTGATGTCACAAGTCAAGATTGGGAGAAGGCTTATTCGGAATATGTGATGGAAAATACTTCAACTACAAATGTCAAGTCAGAATTTACTTCCTACTTGGAAGATGGTGTCTTGCTTGATAAACAAAAAAAGGAAAATTTTGACATCTTAGGATGGTGGAAACAAAATGGTTTGAAATTTCCAACTTTGCAAAAGATTGCAAGGGACTTTTTAGCAATTCCTATCTCTACCGTTGCTTCAGAGTCCGCCTTTAGTACTAGTGGTCGTGTTTTAAGTCAACAACGTAGTAGGTTGAAGGAAGACACTTTAGAGGCTTTGATGTGCACTCAAGATTGGATCCGAAAAGATATAAAAGGTAATATATTTTTATCTTTTACAAGATTAATTGAAAAGGATTTTTAAATTTTAATTTAGCTATTTGTTTCTTAGGTTATTCAAAAACGTTGACTCAATTCGAATGTGTGGATGAAGATATGGATGATGATGATGATGATGATAATAAGGTAATTTACATATTAGTGTTGATTACCTTTTAGTTTTTAAAGTATTTTTTTAAGTAAATATAATTATTGATTGTTTACTTTTCGTAGGAAAAAGAAAGTCATATCTAATTGTGGAATGAGGAAGAAGACCTTGCAAGGAGAAGTTGGAAAGAGAGACATGATTGATCATTACTTGTTTGGATATTTTGCTTAATATTTTAGTTTATTTATATGTAACTTTGTTTTAAGTATTTTGATATTTCTACTTTACGTGTGTTATCAATTGAGCAAATAGAGATATGTTGACTTTTGCTTTTAGTTGACTTATTATGAAGTATTTTTTAGCTTTTCAAGCATACTCATGATGCTAAATTTTATAATTATCCCTTATTAGTTTTGATGAAGTATAGTTTTTTAAGCATAATTATGTTGTTGGATTTTTTTAGTTGTTTAGGCATATTGTTACTTTAAAAAGTATTATAGTTCATTTTGTTGAATTTTATAGCATTTTATAGAAATTTATAAAAAAAATATTATTATTTTGTGTTCCATTAGTATTTTTAATAAAAAATAATAAATGTCAAATACTAGTATTTTTTAATAACATAATAAATATGTGAATTCTTTGTGCTTTTTATTTTTATAGAAAATATAAACATTTTAAAAAAATAAAATATTAATGAATAAATGTAGGATATATGGGGATCCCCGCGGGGAACGGGGATCCGCGGGGAACGGGGATGGGGATAGAAATTCCCCCGTGACGGAGATCGGGGACGGGGACGGGGAATGAATTTGATGGCGGGGAAAAAGATGGGGAAGTGTCCCCCCGGCCCCGCCCCGCCCCATTGACATCCCTACAATTTCTATTGAGGGAAAATACATGCATTTGGACTAGAAGTTTTTGTTACCTTCCCCTTAAGAGTTAAGTTGTAAGAACAAAACACTTTATAAGTTCAATGATTGGAGTTTCTTCAAAGGGTTGGATGTAGCTAGATTCTTTAAAAAGACAAAGATACTAAATTGTAATTAGATCTTTATGTTACAAAATCTCAGGTATAATCTATTTGATTATGATATAACTTAGTGATTTAAATTAGTTGGATTATAGTGAAGAAAATCTCTCACACGGGAGAGGGACATAGCTACCAAATTGTAGGTTGAACAATGATGATTATTGTGTGTCAAATCTATCTCAACTGAAGAATTTGAGGAAATTTTGAATCTGCCCAATGAGGGCACCCTCTACTCTTCTAACTCACCTAATGATTTGGAGGAAACCTTTTAACCTTCACAATTTTAACAATTCTTGTCATCTCACATGAAAATATCAGATTGCTTCGCTATCTGACTGCCATAGTCGATTCATCACATATCACTTGGATGATATAGGGGTTGAAGTTCTCTTGAGTTTTAGTGTCTTGATGATGATGGTAGCGGTGTTGAGTAGTAGCCTTCTATATCTTTTATCTTTTTGTATTAATTTTTCTATTTCTCTAGTTTATCTTGTATTTTCTTTTTTAATCTATATATGAGATGTTCCCTTGATAATTTCTTCCTTTTCTTTGCATGTTCTATGTGCTGGTTATGTGTTTTTCTATTTACCAATATTTTGATTATGCAATAGGGAGAGAAGTATACTCTGAATAGGAGTATACTCTCTCTATATATATTATATTAAGTTAAAACTCGAATATTTCTTTTTCATCTTAACTTATTTGTTTTTGTCACCTATCTGAGAGATGCGTTGTCATCATCAAAAAGAGAAAAATGTGGTTTTGTATGTTGAAAAGTTATACTTGATTTTTGTAATAACCGGCAAAAAATATAGTCTTCACCATTAATTTTCATCCTAAGATTAAAACATAACGGAATAACCCTAAAGTTGATACCGAGATTCTATGTTTTTTGTCTCGCTTTAGACTAAGGAAAGGTATTAGGCACCCTTCATCTACCTTGTTCACAAGGATACTAGGATTTAGGTTTAAAGGTTTAAGAATAGAGTTTTAGTTTTCAATTAGGGGAACTCACCATGATTTTCAAGTCGTGTGCCTATGTATCCTCTCATGAGGAATCAGAGTCCCAATTTGTAGTTCGTAGTGTTGGTTGGTGTTTTTTATAGGATTACATAGATTGATGTCGAATTATCCTTGAACCTTGTCTGGGTTGTAAGTTGAGTGATCACAGACGCAGTTCACAGTTAATTTTGAAGGTAATTCTATTCAATCCTTTTTTCGAAAATGTCTTGGGTTTTATTAGGTTAGTAGAAAAATGGTTTGATCGTTGGTTAGCTATTTTAAGTGTTTGATTAAAGAGTATGATAAGACACAGAGCGGGGGAATTCTGATAAAGTCTTCTTCCTCACGTGGTCAGATATTGGTCACGTGTTGCTCGTCATGAAGGATACGGAGGGAGTCTGATAAAGTCTCCCTCATCACATGACCAAATATTAGCCATGTGTTACTCGTAGATGGAGTATCTGATGAGTTGAAGAGATTTTAATATCTTTGTAAATTATTGAATTAATTAATTGAGTAACCTAATTTTTAAATGAAAGAAGAGAATTAAATAAATTTATTAAATGACGTAGATTAAGTAAGTTAGAAGAGGTGTAGAAATAAAATTTGGGTTGCCAAAATATAAAACATGGACCTAAGGCCCATATCTATTAAAATAAAAATAAAAATTAATGTTAATATTGGTTTTTCATAACATCACGTTAACCACACCCGTTTCTCTCTTGCAATACCACTGTTATTTCACTTTTTCAGAAGCAGACTCCTTATTCTCTAAATCAACACAAACCTAATAATTTTCTCTCAAATAGAAAAATAACAAACAAACAACAAGCAAAGAGGTATCTGAATCAAAGACAAGAGATTATTGGAGAAATGATTTTGCGACAGTTACCAGAGGAGCTTGACTATTCGCGGTTGTTTCAACGGTTTTTCTTCTCCTTATTTATGCATAAAAACAAACAAAACTTATACAATATTATGAATTTTACTTTTTTTTAATTCTATTGTTTCTATTTTCGGTTTCTCTCCCGATTTTTTCCTCTGCTGTTGTTGGTGACGGTGGAAGCTAGCAGGGCAGAGGGCTGGTTTTATTGTGTTAGTTCCGGTTGTGTTTGTGAAATAGCAGTTTGGCGGTTGGGTCGTGTGAGTGGTTATGAGTTGAATGTTGAGTTTTTGTGAGGTTATGAGGTTTAGTAGTGAGATGTGTTATAGTTAGTTGAAAGAAGATTGAGGGATTGTAACAATGGAGGGTGGAACGGCCTTGAAGGTAGAAGAACAAAGGGAGAAGGTTTTGGCAGTTGAAGTGCAACACAAGAGATTCGAACTCACGACCTCATACCAAGCTTCATTCCTTACCAATTGTGTAATGTTACTTATTTGAAGGAAAAAAAATAATTGAAAGTATACGAAAGCAAACAAGTATTTGTTATTTAAAATACAAATAATTTGAAATAAACTATTATACATTTTTAAATGCGCGAAATAAATTATTGTTAAAATGTTAGTAAAATTGAACCAAAGAATATTATAAAAAACCAATGTTGAAAATATTTTTGACTGTAGAAATAAAGGGCGAGCAAATTTGGGGTATGACAGCTGCCCTTATTTAATTATTCTTCGATTGAAGGGTGCGAGTATACAAAGTTTTGCATATTCGGATCGGGGAGTTATTAAATAATGGAGGACCTCAAAATTTGAACAAAGGTTGGCTAGATAAGGATACATTGTAAAGCGTTCCCAAGAGTATGAAAAAATAGGCAAAGATGATGATGCATCATCCTACCACAGTTTGGACAGGCAGTATGATTGAAGAGTAATATTGACCTAGATATGACGATACAGATAACTCGCCAATACCTAGAAAAGAGATCATAGACTTTGGATATTTATTGTAACCTAGGAGGTAAATAACACAAGTTTGAAAATTAACTTACTAACGCTTCGAGACAAACATAATAAGCTTAACGCATATTTTGTATATTTATCACATCCTAGGGGATGAATAACACAGAGTTTGGTAATCCATTGTCGCATGGAGACTCAACATAATGAATTATATCGTAGAGAGACGGATAACCTATTGCTGCTTCGAGACTAACATAATGAGTTATATCGAAAATTTCGTATATTTACTACAACCTAGGGAGTGAATAATTCAAATATAGGTTTGTGTATTTATCATGACCTAGAGGATAAATAAAACAGACTTGATATTTCATCACCGCTTAGAGATTGACATAATGAACTATATCACAAATTTTCGCATACCTACCACAATCTAGAGGATAGATAATACGAGGATAGACTTGTGTATTTATCACGACCTAATGGATAAATAACATAAACCTGATAATTCACTATCACTTAGAGACTGACACAATGAACTATAGATTTTCGCATACCTACCACAACCTAGAGGATAAATAATACGAAGATAGGATTGTGTATTTATCATGACCTAGAGGATAAATAACACAAACCTGATAATTCACATACCTACCACAACCTAGGGGATAGATAATACAAGTTAGATATTTGAAAAGTGTTTTGATAATGGAATCTTAAATAACTAAACCAAAGATAAGATCGAAGTTTACTGGTTGTGTTTGTTCTCAACCAAGGTGTTCGTTTGTTTTGAGGACAAGATAGTTCAACAATAGGCCCCAAGAAAGTTTTTTGTTTAACCAAAGTAGATTTGAAAAATGCCATGCTTGATGTATATGCATAATGCCCTAAATTGACATGGAAGCAAAATGTATATGCACTGAATATTTCGTATGTTCTTGATACTTTGATATGGTTATATGCTCGTTATGCTTGATGTAAGGCTCTTAACAGGAAATTTACTGTCGAGATTTCCAAGGAATCTACTACCGAGATTCAATTAAGGACTATCTACTGTCGAGGTCTTTTAGAAAATCATCTGTCGAGATCAACCAGGGGAATTTACTGCTGAGATTCAGTTGACAACTACCTTCTGCTGAGGTCTTCTGGATAATCATTTGTCGAGATCAACCAGAGGAATCTATTGCTGAGATTCAGTTGACAACCACCTTCTGCCAAGGTCTTCTAGATAATCATCTATCGAGATTAACCAGGAGAGTCTACTTTCGAGATACTGTTAACAAACTACATTCTACCGAGGTTTTCTGGATAATCATCTGCCGAGATTAACTAGGGGAATCTGTTGTCGAGATTCTACTGACAAACTACCTTCTACTGAATTCTTCTATATCATCAACTACTGAGATCAACCAGGGGAATCCACTGTCGAGATTCAACACAGAACTACCTTCTGTCGAGGTCTTCTGGATAATCAACTGTCAAGATTAATCAAGGGAATCTACTTCCGAGATTCAATGTAGAACTAGCTTCTATCGAGGTCTTCTAGATAATCAATTGTCGAGATTAACCAGAGGAATCTACTGTCGATTTTCTGCATAGAATAGATAACTTGATTGACAATGATGATTGTCTTCACATGAAACATGGTTTTATGTTATGCGTGTACATTTGATTAATGCGTGAAATGTAATGATTGATTGATGCATGTAATGAGTGACTTGGATATGTATCAATGGATGTTGGATTTTTAAATTCCAATGATTAATTAGGCTTCTTGAGATATGCTTGATCCATGCTGTCGAAATTCATCAAATGGATAAGATAATAAGTATAGCTTGATTCTGGATTAAAGAGTCATAATGAATGATTTATGTAGCCTCGTATGCTTTTGAGGGGTGTCCTTGTGAGGGATCATAGATGGTTAACACGTAGAGAGGTTGACTATATAACAAGGATGCTTGTCCTATGATAGTTGGATGTTATGCTAACATGATTTCTTGACACTCGTTTCGAACACAAAGATTGTTGATGTAGAAGGAGAGTTTCACCGGGGATAGTGAAAGTATGCAGAGAGCTTGCCCCTTTGTGGAATGTCTTGCCCCAATTTTTGGTGGGGTCTTGGAGAGATTATTCTTTATATGATTTTAGAGAGTAGTTTTATCATAGTATGAATGTCCCTACTATCTTGGACTTTGAAACATTATGCCCTTGATGAACTGATTTTTAAATTAATCTCCTATTGGTCGAGCCTCGTAGTGGTTTGTCTCAATATTTGAATTTTGAAAGATATGCCCCCAATTTCAAGAATTTGGAGGACGTACTCTTGGATCTCCATGATATAAATTCGACATGAATTACCCTGAGTATTTGAATCTTGAAAAGTTTGTACTTGAAGTTGCTTGAAGGGACCTTGGATCTTTACATGTTGTAAGATGAACTTGATGTGCACTGCCCCAACATTTGAATCTCGAAGGTTTCCCTCTGATTATTAGTCCTATGAGAAGTTGTTGAAAGAGGAAACAAAGTCCTACAATGTTGTAATATGAACTTGATTAAGGAATGCCCCTTCGAAAGGTATTTTGATGATTGAACGATACTTTGAAACATGATCTAAGTTGATTAATCCTCGGAATGATCACCCATTGCCAATAAGATCTTCATGTGATATACCTCTACTATAATTAGTATGGCTTATGGTTATAGGATTCTTCTTTAGATGCCTTTCCCCTAGTTAGGAGCTTCCTGGAAAGGATCGCTTTTGATTAAACCAATTTTGAGATCTCCATGATGCAAAGCATTGATTCGTATATAAAAGTGTATGCTTTGAAAATTAGTTCTTAGTAATGCACATGCAAGTTTTGAAATCTAAGTTTGAATAGAAATGGATGATTAGAGATGGAGATTCAAAGAGGCGAAGTGGTTAGTGTGATACGGTGGGAGAACTGACTTGAGGTTTTGCGTTTGTATTCGCACTTGTTCGGTTTAGCAAGAGTCGCCACCGACTTTTTATTTTATCCTAAAGGAAAGGTTAAAAAGCACAGGAAAAACCTTTGAGATGTTTTCGTGGGTTCGGGGGGTAGATTATGAAAATGGAAGGTGCTAGCACCCTTTTCATCCATGGTTATCCATGGGCTCTTAGTTACTTGTTTTAGATCACTTGCCTTGATTTTCAATTGTTTGAAATGGTGTTTGTGTGTGTGTGGTTTTTGAAAATGTTTTGAAAAAAGATGCCTTGCCTAGGAAACCATTGTAACAATTCTTTACTCGAATGTTTTACAAAGGTGTTTGTCTTTTTGAAAAGATGTTTCAATGTTTTTTAAAGTTGTTTTGAAAGTTGTGTTGTGGAGTGTGTTTTGAAAGTAGGCAAGTGTGTTTTGCAAGTTTGGTCAAGTAACCAAGAACTATCTACCCTAAATTCCTCAAAGATCTTTGCTATGTTTTAACCCTTTTAACAGTATTGTTCCACCATTGTATTTGGTGGACAATCTTGTGTTAGGATGTTAACGGGATGGGCGCGGGTCATCGTATAGACCATGAATGCAATAGTGTCAAGTATTTTGGCAATTTGCTTGAGGGACTATGATCATTTTGTTTAGGCAACTTCGAAAGCGTCATCGAGGGACTATGATCATTTGATTTGTTTTTGTTTTGCCAAAGAACCCAACATGCAAACATGGCCCATTTTTTAAGGCAAAAAGTGGAGGGACCCTAGGGGTGCAAGTGTGAATTGTGTATTGATTTTCATGCATTTGTCTTGTATTAGGTTATCTAGCGGTTGATTTTGAATCTTCGCATACAAACCCTAATTACTATACAGTATATAGAAAGCGATAAATTACGGGAATTTAAAGTCTAAGCTATTACAAATAAGTATCCGGGGATGGGGGTACAAATGTTTACAAATGGGGATGAGTCTTATCAGGATAGTAGTGTCCAAATAATATTTTACAACCAAATCGAATAGCATTCTCAATGTAAAATATAGCAATGTATAAGAATCAAAGAGAAATAAAAGTATTGTGCAATGTATGTGATTATTTACAAATGATGCAAATATTAACCTAATGTATTTATTAAGTATTTATATTATTCTTTGTGTTTTTGTTAATTATGTAAACCAAAGTTTTAAAGAAAAGAAAAGAAAAAATGTTTAAGAAATTCTATTTTTAGGTATTTTAGTTAATGTTTTTATGTATAAAAAAGATTTATTAAAAAGAGTTTTAAGACAAAAATCTTATTAACCTAATTAAATCTAATATTTACATATTCTTGTAAAATGTAATAAACATTAAGAATAGTTTTTGTACAAAAATAATATATTGTTCTATTTAACAAAATAAGTTATGTTATATAAAAAGAAAATAAATTAAAAAAACAGTATTAGTTTATAAAAAGAAAAAAAAAAGGTTAAATGGGCTTGGGATTATGTACATGGCCCAAACAAAAAACAAATAGGTTTGCAAAGGGGGTGTAGAACTGAAATGGGCTTAGAGTTCGCGTGGGCAGGCCCAATGTTTGACAAATTTGTTTAGGGTTTGTTTTGTATTGTCTCAGAATAGGGTTGCAACGCTTAGAACGGCGCCGCTCCCATCTTCTTCTTCGTTGTCCTCTTCATCTTTCTTTAAGCAATACTCCTGAACGAACTCCGCTTATGGCCACTAGGCGCCACCTCCAACTCCTCCTCCCTTCATGGTTAAGCAAGGTGGCGACACGAAAAGGTAACGATTTCTTTTTTATGTTTTAGGGTTTTGGATTTTAGTCTTGCTCGTTATTGGTTTTTGACACATTCTGATCTTCTATGTTATTATTGTCGTGTGAGGTGTTAAAGAAAGGAGGACAATACCTTTGTTGGAGGGAAGGAGGAGAGCTTGGACAGGAGGCTCCTTAGGCGGCCAAGGCGTGGAGTGATGATGCTGATGAGCTTGCTTCCTGGTATTTTTGTATCTTGCTTGCCTCTTTGAATGGTTTTATGATGATAGCTTTCTGAAAACCCTAGCTTGTTTGCTTCTTTTCCTCTTCTGATCGCTTGCCTCTGTGAAGATGATATATGAGATGCTTGTTCCTCTTCTGCTTGCTTGCCTTGTTATTGTTTTTACTTCTGGATTTTTTCAATGATTATTCTGAGATGGCTTTTCCTCTCTCTTTTGGCTTTGATTCTGAGTTGGATATGCTAACCCTATGATGAATTTGATTCTGAGGGTTTTTGTTGGTGTTTTGGTTTTGATGTTGTCCCTATGATGAAGTTGTTCTGAGGGCTCTTTGAATGCTATCCAGTTTGTGAGTTTGACTCGTGTTTGACAGACTCCAAGGCTTATGCAGGCTTTTGGATGAACAAGCTTTTAGGCTTGCTTCTGTTATGTTTTTGACAGGCTTTTTGATTGCTTGTTTGAGTTTTGTTTGAATAAGGCTTGAGACAGGTTGTTTGGGATTTGCTTTGACAGGCTTGCTTTTACTGGTTTTTAGATAGGTTTATGAGTTTTAGCAGGCTCGAGGTGTTAGCAGGCTTGAGGTGTTAGTAGGCTTGTGCTGTTATGTGTTTTTTTGATACAGGCTTAAGGCTGAGTTTTGTTTACAGTTTGTAGCCTATGCAGGTTGATATGTTTGTTGCTTGAAGGCTGGAACAGGTTTAAAGGCAGGCTTCCATGCTGTAACAGGTTTGAGCAGTTTGAAACAGGCCTGTGCTTGTATGCAGGCTGGAGGTTTGCTTGCTGAAGCTTATACAGGTTTGAGGCAGTTTTAAGCTTGTTGGAGGCAGGCTGAAACAGTTTGTAAACTTTGAGCTTATGGTTCTGTGTTTACAGTTTGTGTTATTTTTTTTTCTATATGTTCTTCTGCCTTCTTTTTGAACGGTTCTGGTATATCTTTGTTTTATATCTCTAGCCTGGCTGAAAAAACTGTAAGCCTCTTACTTTTCTCTCTCTTTCTCTCTCCATAGAAAAGTAAGCATATTATATTGCTTAGAGTGTACTTATTCTGAAAAAGTGTTGGTTGGGAAATGATGAAGGAATTTGAAACATTGCTTGCATATTGTCTTTCCTCTGCATATTGTACTTTCCAGATTTCCTGCATTGCTTTGATATCTTCTTTGGAAAGTTTTAACAGCTTTGACAGTTTTTGGACAGTTTGGTTGACATTTTGAATTTGTGCAACTTGGTTTTGGCATTTCAGTTTGGTTTGCCTTTTCAGTTTGCAATTTGGTTTGAAATTATGCAGCTTGTTTTGGCATATTCAGTAGCTTGTCCCTTTTCATGTAGCTTGTTTGGCATTTCTTTATGCAGCCTTGTATTAATTCATATGCTTGCAAACTGTATTTTCTTTCCCTCTTTGTGAACCAAGAGTCTTCTTGCGATTTGCAGAGAGGGCGAACAAACTGATTCCGGCCAACACTTTTAATGATGAGTTTTTATGATTAACTGTCTGAGAATGCTTTTCCAAATTTATCTGTATTGACTTTTTTTTCTTTTTTTTTGTCTTTGCAGATAAAAATCAGTTGAGTAATGGGGAGCAGCAGTAGAAGATGAAGACTTCAAGCAATTTAGAATGTAGTTTTAATTTACTTTTAATCATTGTAATAATATTATTGTAAACAAACTGTAAATAAATTTACAGTGTTCAAATAACATTTGTAACAAACAATTAAAAGTGAATAAAATTTTTTTTGTCAGTTAATCCTTTAATTCTTCTGCATTTATTTATTTAATTACTTAAATTTCTTGAATTATAATAATTGGAAATTATCCAATAATTTTAACTTAGAAATTATAAATAATCAATAAACGCCCGGCGTTCCGAATAAACAAAAGCAATGCACAGTTAAACAAACAAACGTCCATATGCCCTTCCTTTTACTGATTAGACCAATACTTCAAACTCTCAATCAACAACTTCAACCCATGTCCCAGAGTCAATTGAAAAGAACTGCAGAATCAATTCCTTCTGAGAATGCGGGCGCAAACCCTAATTCTTGATTTATTGTCAAAGAAACGTCCGCCTGATCAAACCCTGAGCCAAACTCAACCAAACCCTAATAATCTGCTTGAACTGATTCAAAATCAATAGAAACCCTAATTTTGTCTGACTGATGAGAAAAGTCTGTTTGACCGATTCTTAAACCAATCTGAAAAATCAGGAAAAGCCCGAAGCTGTGATTTCTTGTGGAAAAGAGAGGGCAAATTTTGGGGTACAACAGTTGCCACTGTTCAATCTTTTTGAACCTGAAGAGTTAGATTGGCAAGTTTGCCGTTCACGACTCGAAGGTAAAAGGAGATTGGACACTAGAGTGCCCAAAAAATTTGCACTCGGTGATGTGATTGAGGGAATGGGCTTAAAGATGCCATTTGGTGATGGGCTTAAAGATGCCATCTGGAGATGTGACAGGGGGATGGGCTTAGAGATGCCATCTGGAAATTGCTGGTAGGAGGATGGACTTAGAGATGCCATCTGGAAATGTTTGTTGAACTGTATGTCATTGGTGAGTGGGTGAGTATCAAAAAGGTATCCATGTTTTGGAACATCTCTGAACTGGGGGTCTGAATAAGCAATAGATTTTCATCCGTATCTGGAAGCATCCGTAAACTGTCTTCAAAAGTTGAATCTGAACAAGCGATAGATTAACATCCGTGTCTGGAGAATCTGTAAACTGTTTTCAGTAGTTGAATCTGAACAAGCGATATATTAACATCCGTGTTTGGAGAATCCGTAAACTGTTTTCAGAAGTCTTGAAGTTGAATAAGGAACCGGTGTAGGGTTGCCTGATGATGAGTCTGTGTAAAACTACATCTTGGATTTTGAAAAAAAGCTGTCGTCGACCTTTTGCTGAAAAAAGGTAAATTGTTAGTTGAAACACAAAGTTATGTTGCATGAAATGTATGATGCAATGAAATGCGTTTCTTCAATGTTTATGATATATGAATGTAGTGAACGCGCATGTAAGCGGATGAGCTGTCTTGCTGAGGATAGATGAATCCTGGATAGCCGGAGATAATAGAATCTTGACTGCTGTCGGGGAAAGTGAATCCTTGACTGCTGCAGGGGATTGCAAGAATCACTTGATCGTTGAAAATGAGAAGTCCTGGGACCACCGTTGGGGAATCAGGAGCTTGGGTTGTATGCCAATCTACTGGGGATTCCTGTCTTGAGGAGATCTTCACTGGGGAATATCTGAATATCCCGTGAGGAATTGAGAATGAGAGTCTTCATTCTGCTTGGGGATTGATAGTTGGAAGTTTTAGCTCCGCTGGGGATTACGAGAATCTTTTGATTGCTGCAGGTATTGATCTGGGATCTTGAAAAGGTTGGTCGGTGAGATAGTTGTCCTGGCTGGTTTCAGGTATTAATCTCTGACCTGAGAAAGAAAGATAGTTTTCCTGGCTTGTTACAGGTATTAATCTTCAATCTCTTCATGTAGATAGTTTTCCTGGCTGGTTTCAGGTATTAATCTACAATCAGTCGTCCACAGATAGTTTTCCTGGCTTGCTACAGGTATTAATCTGGAACTTGGGTTATACGCCACTTTGAGAATGAGAATCTTCATTCTGTTGGGGGTCAGAAATTGGGAGTATACCAATCTTCTGAGGTTTTAAGGATGAGAGTCTTCATTCTGTTAATGGTCAGAAATTGGGAGTATACCAATCTTCTAAGGTTTTAAGGATGAGAATCTTCATTCTGTTAACCGTTAACTGCTATCTGGTTGATCTCCAGGCTTTCACAGAAACTTGTATTGCTATCTGGTCGTAATCCAGGTTTCACAATAACTTGTTGGGGATTCAACTATTATCCGGTCGAATCCGGGCTTCACAGCTTGCTTCTTAGGAGATACCACTATCTGGTCGTAATCCAGGCTTCGTAGTAGTCTATTACTGTAACTAGGATCTGAACGAGTGACAGAATGGCTACCATGTTTGGAGCGTATCTGAAACTATATCTTGGAGTTGAGATCTGTATGAGTAGCAGAATGACTTCCGTGTATGGAGTGTATCTGAAACTGTAACTGGGATCTTGAATGAGTGACAGAATGGCTACCGTGTTTGGAGCGTATCTGAAACTGTATCTTGGAGTTGAGATCTGTATGAGTAGCAGAATGACTTCCGTGTATGGAGTGTATCTGAAACTGTAACTGGGATCTTGAATGAGTGACAGAATGGCTACCGTGTTTGGAGCGTATCTGGAACTGTATCTTGGAGTTGAGATATGTATGAGTAGCAGAATGACTTCCGTGTATGGAGTGTATCTGAAACTGTAACTGGGATCTTGAATGAGTGACAGAATGGCTACCGTGTTTGGAGCGTATCTGAAACTGTATCTTGGAGTTGAGATCTGTATGAGTAGCAGAATGACTTCCGTGTCTGGAGTGTATCTGAAACTGTAACTGGGATCTGAATGAGTGACAGAATGGCTACTGTGTCTGGAGCATATCTGAAACTGTATCTTGGAGTTGAGATCTGTATGAGTAGCAGAATGACTTCCGTGTCTGGAGTGTATCTGAAATTGTAACTGGGATCTGAATGAGTGACAAAATGGCTACCGTGTCTGGAGCGTATCTGAAACTGTATCTTGGAGTTGAGATCTGTATGAGTAGCAGAATGACTTCCGTGTCTGGAGTGTATCTGAAACTGTAACTGGGATATGAATGAGTGACAGAATGGCTACCGTGTCTGGAGCGTATCTGAAACTGTATCTTGGATTGAGATCTGTATGAGTAGCAGAATGACTTCTGTGTCTGGGGTGTATCTGAAACTGTAACTGGGATCTGAATGAGTGACAGAATGGCTACCGTGTCTGGAGCGTATCTGAAACTGTATCTTGGAGTTGAGATCTGTATGAGTAGCAGAATGACTTCCGTATCTGGAGTGTATCTGAAACTGTAACTGGGATCTGAATGAGTGATAGAATGGCTACCGTATCTGGAGGGTATTTGAAACTGTATCTTCCAACAGGTGATGAAGGAATTTGTGATGTTGATCATAACTTCCAGCAGGTGATGAAGGAAATTTTGAACGACCTTGAGATTGACATTCGAATGCCCCAAGTGATGATGAGGGAGACTTGCCCCAAGTTCACTGAACTTTTGAGAGATTTATTGAAATCTTGACTGGACTACCCCAGGTTAATTGAACTTTGAAAGATTTGTGGAAATCTTGACTGGACTGCCCCAGGTTAACTGAACTTTTGAAAAATCTGTTGAAACCTTGACTGGACTGCCCCAGGTGTGCTGGATAGTGACATGTCATGCCCCTTTGTTGATAGGAGATTTGCAACGGAAGTGTCATCCTTTTTGAAGTGATTTTGTTCACTGAGAGAGCTTTCGTTCACTGGATATTCATTGTGTGAATTTCTCCCCTGTCAAACAAATAACCATGTGCAAACAACGATATTCAAATAATGCAAAGTTTATACTTGTCTCGAAGTTTTGAAAAATGCGTTTTTTAGCAGAAAACTTTTTATAAGACAAATTCAACACAAGACTTAGGGCAAAGCCTTACAGGAGTCAGGATACCTTTTGTAACAGTATGCTTTTGAACTAACCCATGCTTCAGTTAGGACTTTTGAAGGGTTGTAACGTGGCTTGGTTCACGGTTTAAGAAACAAAGGATAAAGGCTCAAAGTATATTTGTATCCACCCGCTCTTCGTGATGTTCTTCAATCCTAAGCTCAGTTAATTGTTCGTCAAACTCTATTCGAGTTTGGAACGACTCTTTTTGGAGATGGTTCACACAAGTTGAATTTGGAAGGCAGTCATCATCTCCTTTTTCTTTTGCAACATTTTTTTCATGTTTTTGAGGATTTATAATGACCTCTTTCTTTTGATTCGTTATCCCTAACTTTTGCCTGACTGTTCCTGTTTTCGAGATTACAGTCAGCGGGATGCCCCAACTTTATTAAGCCTCCTTTATAGGTTTTGGCTTAGTGGGCTTTTCTCTTTTGAGAGATTGACTGCCTATGAGATAAAGAACCATCACTGTCTTTTGGTTCCAAAGGAATGTTTTTGATGTCATTCGTTGTATTACGAACTGAGAGTTTGCGACTTCAATGCACATTTTTTTGAATTAACTGAGAGACTACCCTGCCCCAGGTTTAAATCAAAGGTTTCAAATTGTTTAGAGCAGAAAACTCCTACTTCTTTGGCTCGAAGGGGTTGACTAGGGATTATCTTTCTTATAACTCCAGTGTTTGAGAATTGAAAGAAATGCATGTACATCATCAGCAAGGTCTGTTCAAAAGCATACTGTATGAGATTATGGTATTGTTTCATCATCCTCACTCTAAAGGCTTGCAACTTTTTATCAAGAGTTAAATATTATAAAGAAAGCATAAGAGTAGTGAAAACGAATGGATGAATTCAAGACAAACATATTCAATGCATTAATGAAACAGAGTTTGACATCAACAGATAATTGTTTGAATCACAAAAGAAATTACAACTTTGAAAATTCAAATGGAACAAAAGTCTCTCAGTTCGAGCTTTGTCACTTCAGGTGGAGAAACCCTTAACGGAAGATTTTCATCTCGCCATCTGGCATGAATCTCAGCACTCCAATGTCAATCAGATCTTGAATCTTGTTCTTCAAGGCCCAACAGTCGTCGGTGTCATGTCCCAGACTATAGGAGTGGTATACACAAAATGCGTCGGGATGATAGCTAGGAGCGGAGGTATTGGGCTTCCGAATAGGATCCCTCAAAGCAGTCAGATTGACCTCCAACAAGCACTCCAGTATTAGAGATGACGGTATGTCAGTCTCAGTGAACTGTCTTCCCGACGTATTTTGCTTACGCCGATTACCCCATTGACGCTGATGCGGTTGTTGATGGTCTTGGGACCCTGAAGAAAGTAGAGGAGCCTTTCCCTTGTCTTCTTGTCTCAAAGGGGGTTGAATGATGACTTGCTCTTCAACCTCAGATGTTTGCCCCACTTGGTTGTCCCGAAGCAGTTGGTTGACGAGAACTCTGAGCTCCTCTTGTCTTTGAGCCAAGTCCTGGATGAGAGCCATCTGACCACCAGTTGTCCCATCATCTGGATCTTCATTATAGCCAGCTCAAACTGCAGTTCCTACAACTGATCACTCCTGGAATTGCTTGAATTCCCCTGGACCATGCCCCTTGTGAGGAGAGCTTTCACTTCTTCTTGCCCCAGGGACAGGTTCAAGAACATTTCTTGAAGTTGAGCATTTTGATCCTGGATATCTTTGACAGTCCTCTCTAGAGCCATCTCTACTGAAATAAACAGTAGGAGAATAAGGAAACCTGAAAAGGAAAAACTGTTATGATTCAACGCATGATATGTGAATGCATGTTTTCAAGGATCTCTCGGGGTAAACACGAGAAAATGTTAGAGGTCGAACTTTGGTCAACATCTTCGATTGGAGAGCTTTGTAACGGTGGATGTCTTTCCACGAGAATCAAGCTCACCATGTCAAGTGTGTCATAGCCCCTGATTCAAGTTGTTGCACTTGATCTTTGATGGCATTTGTTTAGAGGAGAAACCTCTTGCCCCTTGGTAGACGTCTGGTTCAACGTGACCCTGCATCAAAAGACCCTCGAGATCCTTGAAATGGTTATTGAAAATGTTATGGTATGATGTTATGATGTTATGTACATGTATGCAAAAGCAAGTAAGTGTATATACAAGTAATCATATTCACATAAAGCAAACAAGTCCTTAGGTTTAGGCTTGCATGGGGTTTGTAGGTAAGTACCCTCTTGAAGTTAGTTGGCTCATCCTGTCCTAAAATAGAAACCGGGTTCTAAGGAGCTCAATATCACTGGATTATTTTCCGTGTTCATTGTTTTGGTTTAGCCACTTAACTGGCGACCAAAATATTCCAAGAAAACAACCCTCAATGAGTGTAGTATCGAGTATCTACCAACTTCGGACTGCACCAAAGTCGGTCATCTCACTACCCCTAAAAAGGCCAAGATGGTCAATTAAGGTTCTAAGAGTTCGTTAGTGCTTCATGACATCACTCAGCGGCCCCGTGTTCTCCTTGACTACTCAAGGGCTACCGGTACTCACAAATATGTCACACTAACATAGCTTACTTCTTCAACCATGTCGGTATACCCCGCACAGTTCCCTCGCAGTTTATTGCTATTTACCTAAAAAGGTGCCCCCAAATCCGGGTGTAGGATTTACAACAAACCCAAACAAGGACCCAAAAAGTAAAACAATCAAAGCAATCAAAGCAAGTATGTAAATGTGATCTAAACCCTAAGGTAACCCCACTTTTAAATAAATCCCCAGCAGAGTCGCCAGTTCTGTGATACGGTGGGAGAACTGACTTGAGGTTTTGCGTTTGTATTCGCACTTGTTCGGTTTAGCAAGAGTCGCCACCGACTTTTTATTTTATCCTAAAGGAAAGGTTAAAAAGCACAGGAAAAACCTTTGAGATGTTTTCGTGGGTTCGGGGGGTAGATTATGAAAAGGGAAGGTGCTAGCACCCTTTTCATCCATGGTTATCCATGGGCTCTTAGTTACTTGTTTTAGATCACTTGCCTTGATTTTCAATTGTTTGAAATGGTGTTTGTGTGTGTGTGGTTTTTGAAAATGTTTTGAAAAAAGATGCCTTGTCTAGGCAACCATTGTAACAATTCTTTACTCGAATGTTTTACAAAGGTGTTTGTCTTTTTGAAAAGATGTTTCAATGTTTTTTAAAGTTGTTTTGAAAGTTATGTTGTGGAGTGTGTTTTGAGGCAAGTGTGTTTTGCAAGTTTGGTCAAGTAACCAAGAGCTATCTACCCTAAATTCCTCAAAGATCTTTTCTATGTTTTAACCCTTTTAACAGTATTGTTCCACCATTGTATTTGGTGGACAATCTTGTGTTAGGATGTTAACGGGACGGGTGTGGGTCATCGTATAGACCATGAATGCAATAGTGTCAAGTATTTTGGGAATTTGCTTGAGGGACTATGATCATTTTGTTTAGGCAACTTCGAAAGCGTCATCGAGGGACTATGATCATTTGATTTATTTTTGTTTTGCCAAAGAACCCAACATGCAAACATGGCCCATTTTTGAAGGCAACAAGTGGAGGAACCCTAGGGGTGCAAGTGTGAATTGTGTATTGATTTTCATGCATTTGTCTTGTATTAGGTTATCTAGCGGTTGATTTTGAATCTTCACATACAAACCCTAATTACTATACAGTATATAGAAAGCGATAAATTGCAGGAATTTAAAGTCTAAGCTATTACAAATAAGTATCCGGGGATGGGGGTACAAATGTTTACAAATGGGGATGAGTCTTATCAGGATAGTAGTGTCCAAATAATATTTTACAACCAAATCGAATAGCATTCTCAATGTAAAATATAGCAATGTATAAGAATCAAAGAGAAATAAAAGTATTGTGCAATGTATGTGATTATTTACAAATGATGCAAATATTAACCTAATGTATTTATTAAGTATTTATATTATTCTTTGTGTTTTTGTTAATTATGTAAACCAAAGTTTTAAAGAAAAGAAAAGAAAAAATGTTTAAGAAATTCTATTTTTAGGTATTTTAGTTAATGTTTTTATGTATAAAAAAGATTTATTAAAAAGAGTTTTAAGACAAAAATCTTATTAACCTAATTAAATCTAATATTTACATATTCTTGTAAAATGTAATAAACATTAAGAAAAGTTTTTGTACAAAAATAATATATTGTTCTATTTAACAAAATAAGTTATGTTATATAAAAAGAAAATAAATAAAAAAAACAGTATTAGTTTATAAAAAGAAAAAAAAGGTTAAATGGGCTTGGGATTATGTACATGGCCCAAACAAAAAACAAATAGGTTTTCAAAGGGGGTGTAGAACTGAAATGGGCTTAGAGTTCGCGTGGGCAGGCCCAATGTTTGACAAATTTGTTTAGGGTTTGTTTTGTATTGTCTCAGAATAGGGTTACAACGCTTAGAACGGCGCCGCTCCCATTTTCTTCTTCGTTGTCCTCTTCATCTTTCTTTAAGCAATACTCCTGAACGAACTCCGCCTATGGTCACTAGGCGCCACCTCCAACTCCTCCTCCCTTCATGGTTAAGTAAGGCGGTGACACGAAAAGGTAACAATTTCTTTTTTATGTTTTAGGGTTTTGGATTTTAGTCTTGCTCGTTATTGGTTTTTGACACATTCTGATCTTCTATGTTATTATTGTCGTGTGAGGTGTTAAAGAAAGGAGGACAATACCTTTGTTGGAGGGAAGGAGGAGAGCTTGGACAGGAGGCTCCTTAGGCGGCCAAGGCGTGGAGTGATGATGCTGATGAGCTTGCTTCCTGGTATTTTTGTATCTTGCTTGCCTCTTTGAATGGTTTTATGATGATAGCTTTCTGAAAACCCTAGCTTGTTTGCTTCTTTTCCTC
Organism: Vicia faba; assembly: GCA_948472305.1. Lineage (NCBI taxonomy): Eukaryota > Viridiplantae > Streptophyta > Magnoliopsida > Fabales > Fabaceae > Vicia > Vicia faba. Next base: position 502,372,864 of record OX451736.1, read on the forward strand.
TTCTGATCGCTTGCCTCTGTGAAGATGATATCTGAGATGCTTGTTCCTCTTCTGCTTGCTTGCCTTGTTATTATTTTTACTTCTGGCTTTTTTCAATGATTATTCTGAGATTGCTTTTCCTCTCTCTTTTGGCTTTGATTCTGAGTTGGATATGCTAACCCTACGGTGAATTTGATTCTAAGGGTTTTTGTTGGTGTTTTGATTTTGATGTTGGCCCTATGATGAAGTTGTTCTGAGGGCTCTTTGAATGCTATGCAGTTTGTGAGTTTGACTCGTGTTTGACAGACTCCAAGGCTTATGCAGGCTTTTGGATGAACAAGCTTTTAGGCTTGCTTCTGTTATGTTTTTGACATGCTTTTTGATTGCTTGTTTGAGTTTTGTTTGAATAAGGCTTGAGACAGGTTGGTTAGGATTTGCTTTGACAGGCTTGCTTTTACTGGTTTTTAGACAGGTTTATAAGTTTTAGCAGGCTCGAGGTGTTAGCAGGCTTGAGGTGTTAGTAGGCTTGTGCTGTTATGTGTTTTTTTGATACAGGCTTAAGGATGAGTTTTGTTTACAGTTTGTAGCCTATGCAGGTTGATATGTTTGTTGCTTGAAGGCTGGAACAGGTTTAAAGGCAGGCTTCCATGCTGTAACAGGTTTGAGCAGTTTGAAACAGGCTTGTGCTTGTATGCAGGCTGGAGGTTTGCTTGCTGAAGCTTATGCAGGTTTGAGGCAGTTTTAAGCTTGTTGGAGGCAGGCTGAAACAGTTGGTAAACTTTGAGCTTATGGTTCTGTGTTTACAGTTTGTGTTATTTTTTTTCTATATGTTCTTCTGCCTACTTTTTGAACGGTTCTGGTATATCTTTGTTTTATATCTCTAGCCTGCCTGAAAAAACTGTAAGCCTCTTACTTTTCTCTCTCTTTCTCTCTCCACAGAAAAGTAAGCATATTATATTGCTTAGAGTGTACTTATTCTGAAAAAGTGTTGGTTGGGAAATGATGAAGGGATTTGAAACATTGCTTGCATATTGTCTTTCCTCTGCATATTGTACTTTCCAGATTTCCTGCATTGCTTTGATATCTTCTTCGGAAAGTTTTGACAGCTTTGACAGTTTTTGGACAGTTTGGTTGACATTTTGAATTTGTGCAACTTGGTTTTGGCATTTCAGTTTGGTTTGCCTTTTCAGTTTGCAATTTGGTTTGAAATTATGCAGCTTGTTTTGGCATATTCAGTAGCTTGTCCCTTTTCATGTAGCTTGTTTGGCATTTCTTTATGCAGCCTTGTATTAATTCATATGCTTGCAAACTGTATTTTCTTTCCCTCTTTGTGAACCAAGGGTCTTCTTGCGATTTGCAGAGAGGGCGAACAAACTGATTCCGGCCAACACTTTTAATGATGAGTTTTTATGATTAACTGTCTGAGAATGCTTTTCCAAATTTATCTGTATTGACTTTTTTTTCTTTTTTTTGTCTTTGCAGATAAAAATCAGTTGAGCAATGGGGAGCATCAGTAGAAGATGAAGACTTCAAGCAATTTAGAATGTAGTTTTAATTTACTTTTAATCATTGTAATAATATTATTATAAACAAACTGTAAATAAATTTACAGTGTTCAAATAATATTTGTAACAAACAATTAAAAGTGAATAAAAAATCTTTTGTCAGTTAATCCTTTAATTCTTCTGCATTTATTTATTTAATTACTTAAATTTCTTGAATTATAATAATTGTAAATTATCCAATAATTTTAACTTAGAAATTATAAATAATCAATAAACGTTCGGCGTTCCGAATAAACAAAAGCAATGCACAGTTAAACAAACAAACGTCCATATGCCCTTCCTTTTACTGATTAGACCAATACTTCAAACTCTCAATCAGCAACTTCAACCCATGTCCCAGAGTCAATTGAAAAGAACTGCAGAATCAACTCCTTCTGAGAATGCGCGCGCAAACCCTAATTCTTGATTTATTGTCAAAGAAACGTCCGCCTGATCAAACCCTGAGCCAAACTCAACCAAACCCTAACAATCTGCTTGAACTGATTCAAAATCAATAGAAACCCTAATTTTGTCTGACTGATGAGAAAAGTCTGTTTGACCGATTCTTAAACCAATCTGAAAAATCAGGAAAAGCCCGAAGCTGTGATTTCTTGTGGAAAAGAGAGGGCAAATTTTGGGGTACAACAGTTAGCAATAATTTTAACAAACATAGGAGTCAGTTTAACACAAATTTTGTCGAAAATGCTTTCATAGTTAACCTTGCTTCAATTAGGATTTTTGAAGGTTGTAACGTGGCTATGGTTTATGGTTTAATAAACAAAAGATATAAGGATTAAAATTTATTTATCCCCCTATTCTCCTTGATGTTCTCCAATCCTAAATCCAATTAATGCAACAGATGCGTTCAATCTCCAAGAGAAATTTTGTAGTCGCGCAGATGATGAGAAGCGTAGATAAAGTTTAAACATTGATGAGAAGCCTTGATAATTCTTAAGGTGACAGTCATATATAGTGAAATGATTCCTTCTCTCTTTAATTGGACTTATAGGACCAAGCTCATTTGAGTCTTCAATGTTTAATCTCCTCCTTCCATAATTTAAGACTTTCTCGAATTCCTTTATGAGTCTTGGAAAGTCAGCTAGCATGGATAATTAGATAAGGGCGAAACTGGAAATGCGTATGCAAATGTATGAACATGTATGCGAATGAAAATGCAAGGGTATGCAAATATTTTTAAAAGGGTATGCGAAAATATTTTCATGGAGACGCAATTTAATGTGAGGTTAGAACAAAGATAAACCTAAGGACCACCTATACAGATTGTGACAAACACAAGGAAAAGTCTTATGGATGACAGTTAAGAGGAGACCCCTACAAGCTAGGGGTTATGACACTCCTACGAAAACGAGTTTAAAGATAGACATGAAATTAAGGATACCCTATACTGACTTAGAGATTGAGACAAACACAAGGAACTCCTTAAGGATTATGGACAATGAAAGACGAAGAGGAATCTCTACAAGCTAGGGATTGTAACAGAGGAACGAGAATTCCTACAGGCTAGGAATATGTTATAGACCAATGGACGATTGAGATGAAGGTTGGGCTTAATGGAATAACGTGGAAGAGAGCACATGGTGGGTAACCAGTCAATGGTCACCAGATCCCATGGCCTGATAGAAGCCACATGGCATGCATCAGCGAGGACATCCTTCGTGGGAAGGTGAACAAGATCCTATAAAGGTTCTAAGGATATTGATGGACAAAAGGGGATCCCTACTGGCTAGGGATTATGACTAAATAGAAAACCATACGAGCTAAACCAAAGAATACCCCCTACGAGTTTAGGGTATAATAATGATAAAGGGTAACCCCATGTAGGTTTAAAATTACAATAGAATGTCCCTCGCGGGAAGGCTTCCTATGAAGGATGGGATGACAATAGTTTCCTTAGTACGTAGGTTCCTAGTTTCGGTCTACGAATATTCTACCCTCTCCATAAGGTGACTTCCTTAAGGGTATCCTTGATAACACTAGAGAGAAAGGCACAAGGGCCTCCCTTAAGTGGAGCCTCATTGTAGATTGAAACTTTTGTCTCTAAGGTCGTACAAGGTCTCACCACGAGATTTTGGTTTAGGGTTATACAAAAAGTCATAGGTTTCATTCCAAAGTCCTATCCCCCAAGAGGATACCTCTTAAGACATATTCCCTTTTTTGGAATTCCACCGACTTTAGGCAAAGTCGTCACAAAAACTCATATGGATGATATATCCCATTGGCCAATAGACAAATCTTCTTTCTAAAGTTTTGAATAATTTTGAATTTTATATCCCACCAACAATAAAATAAAATTTTAATAAAGATAATGTAAACAAATAATATAAATAAATAAATAAACCAAAAATGAAAATTATAGAAATGATAGCATACCAAAAATAGAAAAGAAACCTTTGAAAAACCCTAGACCTAAAAAGAGGGAAAGACTCTAAAACCCTAGGGTTGTGTTTACTTAGCAGAGTCGCCAGCTGTAATAACTAGAAAAAAATAGAGTCGTCACCATTATTTTTTATCCTAAGATGGAAATATAACGAAATAACCCTAAAGTCGATACATAGATTTTAAGTTTTTGACTCGCTTTAGATGACGGAAAGGTGTTAGGAACTCTTCATATACCTTGTTCACAAGGATACTAGGGTTTAGGTTTAAAGGTTTAGGAATAGGGTTTTAGTTTTTAATTGGGGGAACTCGCCATAATTTTTAAGTTATGTGCGTATGTATCCTCTTATGAGAAATCAGAGTCCCAATTCGTAGTTCGTAGTATTGGTTGGTGTTTTTATAGGATTACATAGAATTGATTTCGAATTATCCTTAAACCTTGTTTGGGTTATAAGTTGAGTGATCATAGACGCATTTCATAGTTAATTTTGAAAGTAATTCTATTTAATCCTATTGGATCAGTGAAATCGAGTGTTGTTGTTGTGCGTTTGGGTGGAGAATATCGTTAGAACGGAGCAATCTCGTGGGTGAGCGGTGGTCGTTACGGGCTTTACGCGGCGGATTTTGGCTGGTACGTGGCCATCGCGAGTTCGATCGGGATCTGTGGTTGTTGGTGAAGGCGGAAGCTAGCGGAGTAGAGGGTTGGTTGTACTGTGTTAGTTCCGGTTGTGTTTGTGAAATAGCAGTTTGGTGGTTGGGTCGTGTGAGTGGTTCTGAGTTGAATGTTGGGCTTTGGTTCCATGAGGTTATGAGGTTTAGTAGTGATATGTGTTACGGTTAGTTGAAGGAAGGCTGAAGGATTGTAACAATGGAGGGTGGAACGGTCGTTGAAGGTAGAAGAACAAAGGGAGAAGGATTTGGTAGAGGAGTTTTTGTGATTATTGAGGTGTGTTTTTTTTATTTGTTTCAGAGTTTTTGTTCATAAACCCTGTAATAAACCAAAAGTAAGAGAAAGATTAAGATTGTGAAATTGTCCATCCCATTATGACGGACAATAGTCCTATTTATATAGTTAAAATTAGGTTAAAAAACTTAAAAAGGAAGTTACCCAAAATACTGAAAAGCCCAAAGTATGATCTCTAAAAAAAGAAAGAAAATTAGTAACAAAAAATATAAAAAGAAAATATTAAAAGTGAAACACAAGAGATTTGAACCGACGACCTCATACTTGCAAGCTTCATTCCTTACCAATTGTGTTATGTTACTCATTTGAAAAAAAACAATTGAAAGTATACGAAAGAGAACAAGTATTTGCTATTTAAAATACAAATAATTTGAAATAAACAATTATACATTTTTAAATGCGTGAAATAAATTATTGTTAAAATGTTAGTAAAATTGAACCAAAGAATATTATAAAAACCAATGTTAAAAATATTTTTGACTGTAGAAATAAAGGGCGGGAAAATTTGGGGTATGACAATTTTGATGATGATAAAGAAATTAAGGAAAAAAATCCCAAATATCATCTAAAAAGGTTTAAGTGTGAATCAAATAAAATAACTAGAGGTTTTTGGTCATGTGTGCAAAGCAATCAAATGCTAAATGATCTTCACCAAGAAACATATTTTTTACTAGGGTGGCCAAAATAGTCCTACATTGCTTGAGAATTGAGGATAATGGTAGTTTATATACAACACTCATACCCCTTAATCCAATGAAGTATCTTTTATAAAGGACAGAGTCGTGAGTGTTCTCACACCTAAAGTAGACAATACATTGTAGCCGCAATGGTACATATACTTTAGGTTGACTGGAACATTATTGTTCCATTATGGAACCATAACTATTTTTGAATTAACGGGGTAGATTCTTGATGTGCTAGTGCAAATCTCCTATGTGGTTGCACGGGGGTGGGCTTGGAAGGTTAGAACCCAAACACCTAAATTAGCGAGTGAGTAAAGTGGGGTTGAATGAACTGTTTTTAGAATCATAACTTAGACTGCATACATGGTGGATTATATACAGTGGGAAATAATTGGGTCTATGCAATATTGGGCTTGTGGTCGGCCCAGAACAAGAGTCAATTGCAAAAAGCTCACATGTAATTGTCATCCTCTAAATTTCGCCCCATTTCATTTGATAGTTCTAATTATAAGTCGTTTGTTTAGGTCTTTAAGTCACTAAGTTATGTTCCATCTGATCCATAGTTATTTTACCTAAGTCAGTTGCACTGATAAGGTCAAAGGTCCACCAATGACTTAAAGTCAAAAGATGATCATATCTGCAAAAGGGATCAAACCAAATATGCAAAAGGAATCAGATATTTCTATTCAAATTTCCATATACTCAGAGAATCAGATTTGCACTACAAAAGCGTCCAAATACATGACTTAAACTGTAAGTCTAACAAAATTGAATAAAATCACAGAAAGTAACAAAAATTGAATCAAAATTTTCCTAATCTAATAAGTCTTTAACCTAATTCTAACAGTATAAAATCAAGACCCTAAAATAGTTTTTTGGCAGCCATGATTCACAAAGAAGAGCCCTAAGATTGTTGTACTTCACACTAAAGAACAACAACAACTAAACCCTAAAAAGAAAACTCCAGCCTTTCCATCCTTTTACATCCAAATTCAAGTCCCTCGTATCAAAAGACAAATAAAAAATAAGAAGTAAGAAGAAGAAAGAAGGAAATTCAGAAAAAAAGGAAAACTCAAGACTCTACCTTTTACCCACTGGGAAATTCGTCCTTCACATAGATTGGTAATCTCTTCCATTCACCCTTGCTCCTTTATCATGGATGTATGTTTGTATTTTTGTATGTAAATTGAATGTGTGTTTGTTAGTTGGATCTTGGTTCGGTTTAGGTTTCACTATTAGGTTTTGTTTTTTTAAAGTTTTTGTTTAGAGTTTTGAAGGATAGATTCGTGACCAGGATGGTCCGATCTGTGTGCTGGTGAAATTTTGAGTGTGTTTGGAGTAAAGAAAAGGTGGCTCTAGGTTTTTGTTAGGTTTAGGTGATCGGAGAAGATGAAGAATCATCTTCTCCAGTAGGTTTTTTACGGTCTGGTTATGGTGTTTAAGGTATAAAGTTAGGGTTAGTGAAGGTGGGGTGGTGGTTGTTCTGGGCTCGCTTGAAGGTGGGGGAGTTTTTAGGTTTCAGGTGTGGTGGTTTAGAGATTCCGATTAGGTTCAGGGTGGCACCACCGGCGAAAACCATTTCCATACTTTGACCAGTCTGATTGCACACAAACGCATAATAAGCTTATGTTGACTTTGCATCTTCTCCCTCCGTTTGGCATAATTTCTTTGAAATATACATCCAACGCATCAGATTCAATCTGCCCTAACCCAAGTCAATCCAACACCTATGATTTAGAGTCAACTTTTATCTCTCTCTCTCTCTCTCTCTCTGTGTGTGTGTGTGTGTGTGTTGACTAGCGGTTGTGCCCTTCCTTGGATGGGCTTAAGCCTATTTGCTTTCCACACCCCCTTTTATTCCTAATTCAACGCAATTTGCACCCATGGGTCCCTTTTATTTTTATCTGTTCTATTTTTTATTTGTTTTTACTATTTTCTTTTATTTTTCCTTTGTAAATATATTTAATTAGGTTTTTTTGTAAGTTAATTATATAGTTAACATAAGTCTTGTAGAAGATTAGGATTAGATGATTAGTTTGTAAATTAGGATTAGATGATTAGTGTGTAAATGGTATTTCTAAATAATTACTAACTTGTACATAATCAAAAGTTATTTTCATAATCAAATTTAATCCAATATTTTTAACGGTTGTTTCAAAGGTTTTTCTTCTCCTTATTTATGAATAAAAACAAACAAAACTTATACAATATTATGAATTTTACTTTTTTTTTAATTCTATTGTTTCTATTTTCGGTTTCTCTCCCGATTTTTTCCTCACTGGTTATTGTTTCTTATCTTCATACCAATCTGCAAAACAACATATACATGTAGTTAAAAAAACAAGGTGTCTATGATGGCTTCACAGAATTCGGGCGAGGGTTGGATCAGTGAAATCTAGTGGTGTTATTGTGCATTTGGGCGGAGAATGTCGTCGGAATGGAGCAATCTTGTTGGTGAGCGGTGGTCGTTCTGGGCTTTACGCGGCTGATTATGGCTGGGACGTTGCCACCGCGAGTTCGATTGGGATCTGATGTTGTTGGTTACGGTGGAAGCTAGCAGAGCAGAGGGCTGGTTTTACTGTGTTAGTTCCGGTTGTGTTTTTGAAATAAAAGTTTGGCGGTTGGGTCGTGTGAGTGTTTCTGAGTTGAATTTTGAGTGTTGGTTAGAAAGCTGAGGGATTGTAACAATGGAGAGTGGAACAACCGTTGAAGGTAGAAGAACAAAGGGAGAAGGTTTTGGTAGAGTTTCTGTTCATAAATTCTGGAATAAATCAAAAGTAAGAGAAAGATTGAGATTGTGAAATTGTCCATCCTTTTATGATCCTATTATGATGGACAATAGTCCTATTTATAGAGTTAAAATTAGGTTAAAAAACTTAAAACAGAAGTTATCCAAAACACTGAAAAGTCCAAATTCTGATCTCTAAAAAAGAAAGAAAATTAGTAACAAAAAATAGAAAAGAAAATGTTAAAAGTGCAATACAAGAGATTTGAACTCACGACTTCATACTTGCAAGTTTCGTTCCTTATCAATTGAGTTATGTTACTCATTTAAAAAAAACCAATTGAAAGTATACGAAAGCGAACAAGTATTTGTTATTTAAAATACAAATAACTTGAAATAAACTATTATACATTTTTAAATGCGCGAAATAAATTATTGTTAAAATGTTAGTAAAATTGAACCAAAGAATATTATAAAAATCAATGTTGAAAATATTTTTGACTGTAGAAATAAAGGGCAGGCAAATTTGGGGTATGACAGCTGCCCCTATTTAATTATTCTTCGATTGAAGGGTGCGAGTATACGAAGTTTCGCACATTCAGATCAGAGGGTTATTGAATAATGGAAGACCCCAAAATTTGAACAAAGGTTGGCTAGATAAGGATACACTGTAAAGTGTTCCAAAGAGTACGAAAAAATAGGCAAAGATGATGATGCATCATCCTACCAGAGTTTGGACAGACAATATGATTGAAGAATAAGATTGACCTAAATAGGACGATGCAGATAACTCGCCAATACCTAGAAAACAGATCGCAGACTTTGGATATTTATCGTAACCTAGAAGGTAAATAACACAAGTTTGAAAGTTAACTTACTAACGCTTTGAGACAAACATAATAAGCTTAACGCACATTTTGTATATTTATCACATACTAGGAGATGAATAATTGATGTTGATGATCCATTGTCACATGGAGACTCAACACAATGAATTATATCGCAGAGAGACGGATAACCTATTGCTGCTTCGAGACTAATGTAATGAGTTATATCGCAGATTTTGTATATTTACTACAACCTAGGGAGTAAATAATACAAATATAGGTTTGTGTATTTATCATGACCTAGAGGATAAATAAAACAGACTTGATAATTCATCACCGCTTAGAGACTGACACAATGAACTATATCTCAGATTTTTGCATACCTACCACAACCTAGAGGATAGATAATACGAGGATATGCTTGTGTATTTATCACGACCTAGTGGATAAATAACATAAACCTGATAATTCACTATCACTTAGAGACTGGCATAATGAACTATAGATTTTTGCATACCTACCATAACCTAGAGGATAAATAATACGAGGATATGATTGTGTATTTATCACGACCTAGAGGATAAATAACACAAACATGATAATTCACATACCTACCACAACCTAGGGGATAGATAATACGACTTAGATATTTGAAAAGTGTTTTGATAATGGAATCTTAAATAACTAATCCAAAGATAAGATCAAAGTTTACTGGTTGTGTCTGATGTCAACCAAGGTGTTTGTTTGTTTTGAAGACAAGATAGTTCAACAATGGGCCCCAAGAAAGTTTGTGGTTTAACCCATGTAGATTTGAAAAATTCCATGCTCGATGTATATGCATAATTCCCTAAATTGACATGGAACCAAAATGTATATGCACTGAATATTTCGTATGTTCTTGATACTTTGATATGGTTATGTGCTTGTTATGCTTAATGTGAGGCTCTTAACGTGAAATCTACTATCGATATTTCCAAGGAATCTACTGCCGAGATTCAATTAAGGACTACCTACTGGCGAGGTCTTTTGGAAAATCATCTGCTGAGATTAACCAGGGGAATCTACTGCCAAGATTCAGTTGACAACTACCTTCTGCCGAGGTCTTCTGGATAATCATCTTTCGAGATCAACCAGGGGAATCTACTGTCGATATTCGGTTTACAACTACCTTCTTTAGGGGTCTTCTAGATAATCATCTATCGAGATTAACCAAGAGAATCTACTGCCAAGATACTGTTAAGAAACTACCTTCTACCAAGGTTTTCTGGATAATCATCTGCCGAGATTAAACAGGGGAATCTGCTGTCGAGATTCTGTTGAAAAACTACCTTCTACCAAAGTCTTATGGATAATCAACTGCCGAGATCAACTAGGGAAATCCAGTGCCGAGATTCAACGTAGAATTACCTTCTACTGAGGTCTTCTGGATAATCAACTGTCGAGATTAACCAAGGGAATCTACTGCCGAGATTCAATATAGAATCTACTATCGAGATCAACTAGAGGAATCTACTGTCGAGTTTCTGCATAGAATAGATAACTTGATTGACAATGATGATTGTCTTCACATGAAACATGGTTTTATGCTATGCGTGTACATGTGATTAATGCATGAAATGTAATGATTGATTGATGCATGTAATGGGTGACTTGGATATGTATTAATGGATGTTGGATTTTGAAATTCCAATGATTAATATTTTGTTTTTGATATTATTGTTCCCCTTCTTTTGATGAAAACTTCATTGAATAATCTTTTTTCAGCCATTTAGGCTCTTCTTTTCCCTAACTTTTTCCTGGACAAAATCTTTCGAATTTCAAATTTGGGAGTCCAGTGGGATGCCCTGACTTTTGCCTAAGCGACTTGTTTTAAAGTTTCGACTTAGCGAGGCTTTTTGTTTCTTTCTTATTCATACTTTCCACTTCGAACAAGTCAATGTGACTTTAGGTCTTTGAACTTTTTCTTTCTTTCTCTTTTTTTTGAAGAAAACAAATGCCTCATTCCTTGATCCGCGAGGGATAGCCATTATTGTATCGATTCGATCTCAACCTCAGGACTTTGTGAGGAAATGAACATCGTGTTTTAGACATTTTTCCTGATCTCAGGATGCGAAAGATAAAATGCGGTGATCCTCATATGGGACATTCCTTCTGAAATTTGAATGCTTGGTCACATTAACTAAACATCTACCCTGCCCCTGGTTAAAAAAACAAGGTTTTTTTTAACGGAAAAGAAACTCCCACTCCGAAGGCTCAGAGGGGTTAACGAGGGTATAACTCCATTATATCTCCGGTGTTTGGGGATTGAAACAATGATTATACATCGTCAACGGGGTTCTACTCAAAAGCATACCACTACAGTCATCGTTTTTAGCTAAACTCCTTCCTCCAAACTTTTGGCTAAGCAAAAGAATTGGCACAGTTTGTATCAAAATGCCCGAAAAAACGATTAAAGAGTGATACTGGATGGATTAAGTAAAATGAAACAATTTTTTTTCAAGGCAAAAATATTCAATGCATCAAGACTGACATTCAGTCATAAACAAAATCCTATATGCAGACAATGCTAAAACAATCAATCAAGATAACACATGAAAGTGAGAAAAAGAAACGTAATAAAAGCCATTATGGGGAAGAAATATCTCCAACTAGGTTCGCCGATTTTTCCGACCTGCCGTAATCTTGATATTACCCTGACCCATGACCTTTACCAACAGCATGGAGCGGTGAAACAAATGGCAAGGCGTCCTCCAGTAAAGTGAATGAGAATCTTATCCATCAAAGCACCAAACATGCCCCTTGCACAGTAGTAGTTATGTTTTTTATCCGTATTTTAAGCGATCAACTAATCATGACTTAGATTACCATTTTCGTGTAAGGTCCATGAAGTTTATATGCACATGCTTATCAAAATATTGGACATTTTTGCAAACAAAATAATAAAAAGGGAGAAAAGAAACGTATACGTATACTTGAGAGAAGATATTCTATTGATTTTGAGAAATCAGCCTGTGAAAAAGGCATTTACATTTGGAAGCAAGTAATTTACAAAATCAAAGCAAACAAGTGTTTACAAATGTCAATGTCAATGTGAATATCCATCAAGTCCCGACTCTGCCATGACTCTTATGACTCTCACGCTTTCATCTTCCTGCTTTCAGATAGATCATTCTGGGATTAGCTTCGAGCTTATTTCGGGTGATGAAACGAAGGAAATAAATAAAGGATCCCATGCCGAGCGTAGTCAATTGCTTTAAGTCCCTAACTTTTTCCTGAATCTCCCTTTCGGGTTTTCGATTCACCAGGACACCCTCTTTTTGCCTAAACCGCCCTTTCGGGTTTTCAGTTTAGCGGGGTTTTTTTTGCTATTATTTTTTTATGCAAATTATTTTTTAACTACGTCAGCATTCACAGGGAGAGGGAAGTACTATCCATCCATAGTCGTGAGCATCATCGCTCCTCTAGAGAAAACTTTTCTTACCACGAAAGGTCCTTCATAAGTCGGAGCCCACTTGCCCCTGGGATCTCCCTGGGGGAGAATTATCCTTTTTAGCATAAGGTCACCTGGCTTGTAACACTGAGGCCGTACCCTCTTATCAAAAGCTTTCCTCATCCTTTGTTGATATACCTGACCATGACATACAGCCGTCAACCTCTTCTCGTTGATAAGTTCCAACTGATCCAGCCGATTCTGTACCCATTCACTTTCATCCAGCTCAACATCCCTCATGATCCTAAGAGAAGGAATCTCGACTTCTACCTGCAATACTGCTTCCATGCTGTAAACCAATGAAAATGGGGTTGCCCCAGTCGAAGTACGCACAGTGGTGCGATAACCATGCAAAGAGAAAGGCAGCATCTCATGCCAATCTTTATAGGTTACCACCATCTTCTGTACAATCTTCTTGATATTCTTATTGCCCTCTTCGACAACACCGTTCATCTTTGGTCGATATGGGGAAGAGTTATGATGCTTTATTTTGAAGGACTCACAAAGCTCCTTCATCATTTTGTTGTTCAAATTAGACCCATTATCAGTAATGATCTTTTCAGGCACTCCGCAGTGACAGATAATATTGTGCTTAATGAACCGAGTTACCACCTGCTTAGTGATAGTGTGTGAAAAGAGAAACATTTCCATTCTAATAAAAAAAGAAAATGGAGCATAATTTTGAATGCAAAAACGTCCTTTATTTCATCATAAACTTTTGAAAATAAACATGGTGGCCCTACACAAATGATCCACTACGCCTTGGGCAGAGCGTAGGAATTATGATATGATAATAAAAGAAAACAAAAAAGTTACTCCTCAACGCTTGAAACTTGGATAACATCCACAGAAGTCCAATTGTTGAGTGTCTGGCCTAGAATGCTCGGATGAATCCAATCTTCGATATTGTAGCCATCAATCCTATTGTCGCCAACTGCATTGACGTGTCCTTTTTGAGTAGCACAAGGACGGGAAAACTTTACAGGAGTAGATAAAGTAGATGCTCTAGGAGTTGCACTCTGCTGACCTGGGCTAAAACCAAGACCAAATTTATTAAATTTTGGGGTAACGTACAGCACCTGACCCCAACCTTCAGGGTTACCATTTTCCACCACAGCTCTCGCATCCTTGAGAGAAGACATAACAGTTTCAGGTTTCATTTTCTGCTCTGGAGGAGGAAAATTGATAGCATGAACTGCCTGAAACGCCTGAAATGGAGTCTCATGTATCTCGCCTTCAACTTCAACATAGCGAAATGATGTCAAATGACTCACGATGTACTCTTCCTCTCCGCACACAGTTATCACCTTTCCCTCTGCAGGATACTTGAGTTTCTGATGAAGAGTAGAAGTGACTGCCCCTGCTCTATGAATCCACGGCCGCCCCAACAAACAACAATAGGCTGGCTGTATATCCATCACAAAAAATGTAGCCGTGAAGGTGCGAGGACCAACCTTGATTGGTAACTCCACCTCCCCAAACACTGACCTTCGAGACCCATCAAACGCCTTCACCATCAAATCACTAGGGCGCAACTCTAGTCCAGAATAATAAATTTTCATCAATGCTGACTTTGGCAATACATTCAAAGACGATCATGTATCCACCAAAACTCGGGATAAAGTAGTGCCCCTGCACTCTGTTGAAATATACAATGATTTGTTATGGTCTCGCCCCTCCGGAGGAAGATCAAAATCTGTGAAGCCCAGACCGTTCCTGGCAGATATGTTAGCACAAACATTCTCAAACTGAATGACTGTTATCTCATGTGGCACGAACACATTCTTTAACAACTTCATCAAAGCATTTCTGTGAGGTTCTGAATAAATCAACAGAGACAAGATAGACATCTTAGAAGGAGTATGGCTCAGATGATCAATTATGCTATAATAACTCTTTCTGATAATTCGCATTAACTCTTCAACCTCATCGGGAACTGAAGAAGCTTCTGGTATCGGAATTGGTTGAGTCACATTGGCTGGCGTAACCCTTGGATTACCAATCATCGCCTGTTGTTTTCCTTTTTCTCTTGCAGAAACATCTGCCACATCTTGCACATTGGAAGGACCAAATACTCTCCCGCTTCTAGTCATTCAACCCACACCAAAAAAATTATGAACTTCCTCTTCATTACCTTCAGCATGTTCTTCCTCATACAAACGAGTACTTACTTCCTGCTTCACCCCATGGTAATAAACATCAGCACCATAATACCATGGGATGGCCTTCTTACTAGTATACGATATGGGACCAGGTACCGTAATCATCAAAGGAGGTGCCCTAGATGGGGCTGAAGAAGTGAAAAACACAAGAAGGGGGGTTGAATTGTAAACACTGGAAATCAATTGCAGTCAACACGATATTTTTATCCTGGTTCGTTTTTTCTCAAACTACTCCAGTCCACCCGTCAAGGTGATTTCGCCTCTCTCCAACGAGGTCTTAATCCACTATATTCAACTGAATATTACAATTTGCTTTAACAACTGCTAAAGCCTTCTTGAGTCAAACCACAAACCGGTTTCTCAAGGAAATACTTTCTTACAAAGAATTGAAATCTAGGTGTGTGAATGTTTTCTACAAAAACTGTTTATCACAACTGTGATACTACACAATTTGAGCTTATGAGAGCTAGAGTGCTAAAGTAATTGAATAAATAATTTGAAAGCTTTTAGAAAACTGAGAGTGAGGAAGATGATGAATAGCTTTAGGCGTGTAGATTGTTGTAGAGCATTAGTCAATTCAATCTTCACTGACTTGTTTAAATAGCATTGGAAAAATGGTACGTTGGAGTAGTAATTCTGTTTCAATGCCAATAACATTCTTTCCTTATTAAGCAGATCTTGTCTGGAATGATGCCATTGGTAATAAAGCATCTTGAATGCACAGTACCGTTGCCACTTAAGCGTGTTCTGGCTTTGGCTCATTCTGACGCTGCTTAGGTGCTGATGAACTGTTGTTTTCTAGATCAGAGATCAGATGGTTAAGCGCAGATCTGTTCATCAAGCTTCAGCGTAAGTACAAGTTGATCTTCTGATTCAGGCATCTGATATAACATCTTCTGATGCTGATGTTGATATCTCATCTTCTTATGTTGATGATGATGTTCTCTTGCTGATACCCATCAGAGTTTCTGTAAAACAGAATGTAATTTTTAGATAGCATATTTGTCTTACATGAATAATACAACTAATATATCTTTGCATTTTGTTATCATCAAAACTTAAACTTAGCGTAGTAGATTCAAACTTTGTTCTAACAATCTCCCCCTTTTTGATGATGACAAAAACTAGATATTTTTTAATTGAAAATTAGCGTGAAAAGAGTCAGAGATAACTAAATAATAAGTTGTATCATAATTAAATAGGAAGTTATCAAAGATAAGGGATAAAGAGATAAGGAGATATCAGAGTTTAGATCGGAGATACTCCCCCTGAATTTATTACTTCCCTTTTTAATTCCAGGAGTCCTTCAGGATCAGATCTTTAATGACTTTCTTTGAACATCAGAATATCAGAGCTTCAGATCAGAATATCAGAGCTTCAGTGTATCAGAGATGATTAACTTCTTGTACCTGTAGGCTTATGCAAAACAGAAAACATTCAAGTATATCAGAGTGTTAGAATGTTTGAGACTTTTTGTCTCAATAATTCGTTATTGAAAAATATCATTCTTGTTCTCCCCCTTTTTGTCAGCAATCAAAAAGTGTAAGTAATATAAGCTAAAACGATCAGAGCAGAAAACTGTTATATTTAATTCAAAACATAGAAGATAGTACAAAAAACATGGAGAGAAAACAATGAAAACAAAAAAAATGAAATTCTAAGTTTGGGGTGGAAGGCGTGTGAACAGAGTCTCTAGCATTGTCTTAATCTGATCAGCAGTTCCATTCTGCTTGTGCACCATGCTGACTACTGTATCAATATTGCTATCTTGCACATCCATCCTTTCCTTCATCTTCTGATCATTCTCATCCATTCTTTGCTGCAGACGAATATCATTCTGCTTCAGCTCTTCCAGAGTCTGCCTGTCCAAGGCAGCTTGAGAAACATCAGAAGCAGGATGCTTCTGAGAGCTTTCTGCAACATCTTCAGCTTGACTAACATCTTCTGCTTGAATTGTCTGATCTTCTGCTTGCTGAACTTTTGAAGCTGGACGCTTCTCAGACCATGGCTCACTATCCAGAAAGAGCACTTCGTCCTGTGGCAGCTGACTTTCAACTTCCTTCAGCAACTTGCTGAAGTTCTGTTGTGCCTGTTCATAATTGATGTCTTGCAGCTTGAGGGCTTCAGCGCGTACCCACTTTATGAATTGAGTCCAGAGATGGTATGAAGCGGCAGGGTCAATCATTCCAGGACAAACCTGCTTTAGAGAAGCAATCCAATTTTGCAAGCCTGTTTCAAAATTCAAAATGCCAGCACCAACATCTAGTTGTTTGGGTTTGGGGATGGCTATTTTGTGTTTTAGGTCAGCAAGATGGTTAAGGCTTGTTGAATCAATAAAGGTCCTGCTGTGGTCTTCAGTATTTTGTTTGGGAGATGGAGTGGGAGAATCAGAAATGATTATTGGACTGTTTGGAGTATTTGGAGGGGTAGTTTATGGAGAGGATGGCAGTTGGGCCATGTTTACAGTTGTACCACATGGAAGCTGAATTGCCAAGGGTTGTGGCTCAGAGGATTGAGGAGAATGAGGTTCAGGGGTTTGATGTTCAGGTGATGGAGTTTCAGAGTGTTGAAACTCAGGTTGTGGAGATGGTGGTTGAGGTGAGGGTGGATGAAGTTCTGGTTGAGGAGAGGGAGGTGGAATTTCTGGTTGTGGAGAAGGAGGTGGAATTTCTGGTTGTTCTGGTATGGGTGAAAGAGTATGTTCTGGTTGTGGAGAATGGGCAATTTCTGGTTGAGTGTTTGGATTTTCTGAGAGGGGAGCGGAAGCACGTTGATCAATTTCAGACAAAACTTTGTCAAGTTCTGATTCTGTTGATGTTATGGGTTTTGGATTTTGGGATTTGGTGCGGGATCTCCTGAGAGTCAGTGACTCAGAAGGGTTAGCCTCTGGTTCGGTTTCATCAATGGTTGGTATGGGGATTGGAAGTTCAAATGAAGCTGGGGTTGGGATTGATGTTGGAATAGCAGAAGAATTTAAAACATTAGCAGCAGATAGATTACCTATCTTCTTAGGGGTCTGCTGGGATGGTCCTTCTGAAGTAGCCTTTCTTTTCTTCATCTTCTTCACAGTAACTTCTGGATTTTGCTGGTGCAGATCTTTTATGTTCAGAGTGGGATCTGTGCCATCAGCCTTGCAAGCGTCCAAGTATCTGAGAACAATAACTGGTTTAGAGTCAATCTCAGAAAATATTGGAAAGTCGTCCAGAGGGACTCTTCTGCTGGTGATGTCAGCAAGAGGAGTGACGCTGGGCTCCTTTCTGATATTCTCTATCAGTTTCATTTTCTTCAGATTCTTGGCGTTCAGAGGCTTGCCAACAGTAGGTTCAATAGAACTTAATTCCTGAGCTTCTGTAAGGTGTTCTATCAGCCTATTCTCAGTCAGAATATCTGATATTAACCTGCCAAAGGGTATCCAGTCCCTTTTTGTTCTTTCTTCTTCCCTTGTCTCCTTGACGCTGGTCCTGAGGTGATTAAACAGAAGATGAGCCAAGTTAATCTTTACCTTCTGATTAATAAAATAGATCAGAAACTGCTGATCTATGTTTATATAATCAGGAGAGCTGGTAGGCTTCCTGTGATTGAAGCACCCCAGAATAATCTTCGCCCATATTCTGTGCTGATCCTTCAAGTCTCTGATTTTGCTGTTGGGAACCCCATGGGTGAATATTTCTCTTGCAATGACACCAGCGTCAGAGCATCTTTATGCCATGTCGATACAGTGGATACCACCATCACTGTATCCAATCAATCTAGCAATGTGATCCTCAGTGATCACAATCTTCTTTCCCATTATGTAGGAGGTAACTTGATGTGTTGATGAGGACGCATGAATCCAGAATTCCTTGACCAATACTGGGAACGTTGGACCCACCAACCTATCAAAGTATCTCTCCCATCCTTGTGCCCTAACTTCTTCTGTCAAATCGAATCCATTTTCTTTCAAACTGGAGAAATCAACAATCAGTTCAGACAGCACTTCCAAGTTCTTCACTGGTGTAAGGAGCATTCTGAAGGGAACTTGGTATTGTTCAGATGAAGCCTCCTCCTGAGAACCTGCAGAAACAGTGCTAGAGGTTGCCATGTTCACACTTAGGGTTTTCTGAGAAAAAGTTTTGAGAAAAAAAGGGTTTCTTTTGAGAAGGATGATTACACAAGTAAAAATGCAGAAAATATTTGGATGATTGTAAGAAACGGTAAAAGTTTAATGAATGATGTTAATGTGCTTAAATAGATTTCAAATTTTTTTTTGGAAATGTAAACGGTTTTAAGAAAGAGAATTAATTCATGATTACATTTTAAAACATGATTACGTGCATTTAATGCTTGCTGATTTTGGGGGATTTGAGAAAGATACTTGAAACGGTTACCATACATGTGTCTCAATGCACCCAATCAGCGTTTTGCCTTCTCAGAAGCGTGCACGCGTGTTCTGCTTCAGAGATTTGCTGATGATTGGATGACACTTGTTTGATTTAGTGAGCAGCACGTCTATCCTTGAGCTGTAACGCTCAGATCTTTAAGAATAGAATCTGATACAATCTGCATGTCTATCTTTCTGAAAGGAGATTGATCAGAAGTTCACAGTAAAAAAGGAAAATACATTCTGAAGGTTAATATATAAAATTAAAACATTTTCACTCTGGGCAGAGTTTCATGCTGAGATGTTTCAGAATGAAATTGAACCTATCTTCAGAAAGAGGTTTAGTGAAGATATCAGCCCATTGATGGTCTGTATCAATAAATTTTAAGTTCAAAATTCCTTTCTGAATATAGTCCCTAATGAAGTGATGTTTTATTTCTATATGCTTAGCCCTAGAATGCAAAATAGGATTTTTACTTAAGCAAATGGCAGAAGTATTGTCACAGAGTATATGGATGTTACTCTCAAAAATCTGGAAGTCTTCAAGCTGACTTTTCATCCAGAGCATTTGTGTGCTACATCCTGCTGCTGCTATGTACTCAGCTTCTGCTGTTGATAGCGCAATTGTGGATTGCCTTTTGCTGGACCAAGAGATCAGATTTTCTCCCAGAAACTGGCAGCTTCCAGAAGTACTTTTACGCTCTACTCTGTCTCCAGAAAAGTCAGCATCACAGTAGCCTACTAAGCTGTAATCACTAGATTTTCTATAAAATAGACCCAGATTAGTAGTACCTTTCAGATACTTGAAAATTCGCTTAACAGCTGTTAAGTGAGATTCTCTAGGATCTGATTGGAATCTAGCACAAATACATACGCTGAATAAGATATCAGGCCTTGAAGCCGTCAGATAAAGGAGAGAACCAATCATACCTCTGTAGACCTTCTGTTCTACCTTTTTGCTTACCTCTTCTCTTTCCAGAATGCACGTGGGATGCATTGGAATCTTTGATGGCTTACATTCTGAGAGGTCAAATTTCTTCAGAAGTTCTCTGACATATTTGCTCTGATGAATGTAAGTTCCATCTGGATGTTGATTGATCTGAATTCCTAGAAAGAATTTCAGTTCTCCCATGAGGCTCATCTCAAATTCTGCCTGCATACACTTAGCAAATTTTCTTCCAAGAGAAGGATTAGTAGATCCAAAAATAATATCATCAACGTAAATTTGACAGACTAAGATGTCATTCTTAACTGACTTACAGAATAAGGTAGTGTCCACCTTCCCTCTGGTGAATTCATTTTCTAACAGAAAGTTACTTAGTCTTTCATACCAAGCTCTGGGAGCTTGTTTCAGACCATATAGTGACTTCTTTAGTTTGAAAACATGTTCTAGATGTTTTGTACTTTCAAAACCAGGGGGTTGGTGCACATAAACCTCTTCTTCTATATAACCATTTAAGAATGCACTCTTGACATCCATCTGATACAGAGTGATGCCTTTATTAACAGCAAATGAAATTAAAAGTATGATAGATTCTAACCTGGCGACTGGAGCAAAGGTTTCTGTATAGTCTATTCCCTCTTGCTGACTATAACCTTGTGCTACCAGTCGTGCTTTGTTTCTGATAACTTCACCTTGTTCATTTAGCTTGTTTCTGAACACCCATCTTGTTCCAATGACGTTGAATCCTTTTGGTCTAGGAACAAGATCCCATACGTCATTTCTGGTGAATTGATTCAGCTCATCTTGCATTGCTAGAATCCAGTCATTGTCCAGAAGTGCTTCATCAATAGAAGAAGGTTCAATCAGAGACACAAGTCCCATGAGGGATTCTTCAGAGTTTCTGAAGCTGGCTCTTGTTCTGATTGGATCTTCCTTTCTTCCTAAGATAGTTTCTTCTGGGTGATCCAAGTTGCTTCTGGGTAGTCTCTTCTGAGGTTGATCAGCAGCTGTTGTAGGATTTCTAGCAGTGCTCCTTTCAGATGTTGAAGGAGTGTCTTTGTTGAGAGCTTCTGATGACTTGTCTTCAGAACCTGTAAATTCAACTTCCATACCTGCAAAAACTTCATTCTGCTTTGACTTTTCAGAGTCAAGCTTATCATCAAAACGAACACTGATTGATTCTTCCACAATCTGTGTTTCTGTATTGTATACTTTGTACCCTCTTGAGCGTTCAGAGTATCCTAACATAATACACTTATGTGCTTTAGAGTCAAACTTGTTCAAATAATTTTTTGTATTTAACATAAAACAAGTACATCCAAATGGATGAAAATATGAAATGTTGGGCTTTCTGTTCTTCCATAATTCATATGGGGTCTTTTCCAGAATAGGTCTTATTGAGATTCTATTCTGAATGTAGCACGCTGTGTTTATTGCCTCTGCCCAGAAGATCTTAGCAACGTTTGTCTCATTGATCATGGTTCTGGCCATTTCTTGCAATGTTCTGTTCTTTCGTTCTACAACTCCATTTTGTTGGGGAGTTCTAGGACAAGAGAAATCATGCAGAATGCCTCTGTCATTAAAGAATGACTCAAAATCTTTGTTTTCAAACTCTCCACCATGATCACTTCTGACTTTAACGATTCTAAGATCCTTTTCATTCTGAACTAGGTTACATAAGGTAACAAACACAGGGTGTGACTCGTCCTTGTGTCTTAAGAACTTTACCCATGTCCATCTGCTATAGTCATCTACGATTACTAACCCATACTTCTTGCCACTGACTGAAGCAGTTTTAACTGGTCCAAATAAGTCAATGTGCAGAAGTTCTAATGGCTTAGAGGTAGAAACAACATTTTTAGATTTGAAAGAAGGTTTTGCAAACTTGCCTTTCTGACATGCTTCACACAAAGCATCTGAATTGAACTTCAAATTAGGAAGTCCTCTGACCAGAATGAGTTTGTTAATCTGAGATATTCTTCTCATACTAACATGCCCCAATCTTCTGTGCCAGATCCATTGCTCGTTGTTAACAGACAGAAGACACTTTACATTCTGACTTTTCAGTTCAGAAAGTTTGATTTTGTAAATGTTGTTTTTCCTCTTTCCATTAAATAGGATAGTCCCATCTTTCTGACTAACAGCTTTACATGATTTTTGATTAAAGATTATATCATAACCGTTATCACTTAATTGACTTATGGATAACATATTATGCATTAATCCATCTACTAGAATAACATTATTTATAGAGGGAAGATTTCCATTACCTACAGTTCCAGAGCCAATGATCTTTCCCCTCTGATTGCCTCCAAAGCCAACGTGGCCTCCAGGCTTAAGTTCCAGGCTTTGGAACATATGCCTTCTTCTCGTCATGTGTCGCGAGCAGCCAGAGTCCAGGTACCATGACTGGTGTTTCTGATTTGCTGCTAAATATATCTGCAACATGTATTATTTTATCCTTAGGTACCCAGATTTTCTTGGGTCCTGATTTGTTAGATTTACCAAAACTCTGGTTGAATTTTGGTTTCACAGAATACTTACTACTAGTGTATTTAATATCATGTGTGTGACCATACACAAAGTGTGAGTTCAGAGGAGTGTGTTTAATAATTAAATCCATGGCATTTTTTGGTGTAGGAACCTTACCTTGGTATCCTATTCCCTTTCTGCCGTTTCTGCTAACTCCATAGATCATTGAAGCCATTTTGCTTCTATCTATGCTTTTAGCAAGGAACTTCTGGAAACTATGATCATACTCCTTGATGATCTCATCAGCGCTGCTGGGAGTTTCAGAAATTGGTTCCTTCTGAGAGTTTTGTAAAACATTTTCTAATTTTGAAATTTTATTTCTCAGCTCAGAATTTTCCAATTTAAGACTCTCAGTCTTATCAGAGTCGGATTCAAGATTCCTTTTCAGGTTTCTGAATTTAACTCTAATCTGCTGGTACCTTTCCAGAATTTCGTTGAGGCTTTCAACAAGTTCAGCCTTAGTAAAATTAATTGCAAAGTCAAGAAATACCTCTTCAGTGTCTGATTCTGAGTCTGATTCAGAAGCTTCACTGTCTTCTGAAATGTTGGCCATGAGAGCTATGTTTGCTCTCTCATCATCTGATTCTGAGTCAGCTTCAGACGAGTCAGAGTCATCCCATGTAGCCATGAGACTTTTCTTCTTTTCTCTTCCAAACTTCTTTTTGGGCTTTTCCCTCTGAAGCTTTGGGCAGTCACTCTTGTACTGTCCTTGCTCATTGCATTTATAGCAGATGATGTCCTTGGTGTTTGGCTTTCTGCTTCCTGAGGAGCCTTCAGATCTTCTGTATCCAGAGGAAGAATCTGACCTTCTGTATCTGGAAGAGGACTCATTTTGATCAGATCTTCTGGGATTCCTGAACTTCCTTTGCCTCTGCTTCCACAGTTGGTTCACTCTTCTGGAGAGGAGAGAAAGTTCGTCTTCTTCTGATGAGGATCCATCAGATGTTTCTTCAACTGCCTGCAAAAATTTAGACTCAGATTTTTTGTTAGATTTTAATGTTAAAGGCTTACCTTGCTTCTGAGGTTCATCAGCTTCCAGCTCTATCTCATGACTTCCGAGGGAGCTGATAAGTTCCTCCAGAGAAATTTTGTTGAGATCTTTAGCTAGCTTCAGCGCTGTAACCATTGGCCTCCACTGCTTTGGCAAGCTTATGATGATCTTCTTGACATGATCAGCAGTAGAGTATCCTTTGTCCAGAACCTTGAGACCAGCCACCAGAATTTGGAATCTTGAGAACATTGTTTCAATGGATTCACTTTCTTCCATTTTGAATGCCTCATACTTCTGAATGAGCGCAAGAGCTTTAGTTTCTTTGACCTGAACGTTGCCTTCATGCGTCATTCTGAGTGAGTCAAACATGTTCTTTGCTGTGTCTCTGTTAGAGATCTTTTCATATTCAGCGTAAGAGATGGCGCTGAGAAGAATGGTTCTGGCCTTGTGGTGATTTTTGAAGTCACGCTTTTGTTGATCAGACATTGCTTTCCTGTCAATCTTCTGACCGCTTGCATTCATTGGGTGCGTGTACCCATCTGTCACCATGTCCCACAGATCAACATCATGTGCCAGAAAGAAGCTTTCAATTCTGTCTTTCTAGTAATCAAAATTTTCTCCATCAAAGACTGGAGGTTTGCCGCTGAATCTGTCTCTGTCTTCATTGTTGTCATTGCTGGTGTGTTGATGAGTTCCCGCCATTGTGTTTTTCTGACGCTGGATCTTGTACTGACACGGTTAAGTGTTTTAGCTCAGAACCAGGCGCTCTGATGCCAATTGAAGAAGTGAAAAACACAAGAAGGGGGGTTGAATTGTAAACACTGGAAATTAATTACAGTCAACACGATATTTTTATCCTGGTTCGTTTGTTCTCAAACTACTCCAGTCCACCCGTCAAGGTGATTTCGCCTCTCTCCAACGAGGTCTTAATCCACTATATTCAACTGAATATTAAAATCTGCTTTAACAACTGCTAAAGCCTTCTTGAGTCAAACCACAAACCAGTTTCTCAAGGAAATACTTTCTTACAAAGAATTGAAATCTAGGTGTGTGAATGTTTTCTACAAAAACTGTTTATCACAACTGTGATACTACACAATTTGAGCTTATGAGAGCTAGAGTGCTAAAGTAATTGAATAAAGAATTTGAAAGCTTTTATCAAACTGAGAGTGAGGAAGATGATGAATAGCTTTAGGCGTGTAGATTGTTGTAGAGCATTACCCAATTCAATCTTCACTGACTTGTTTAAATAGCATTGGAAAAATGGTACGTTGGAGTAGTAATTCTGTTTCAATGCCAATAACATTCTTTCCTTATTAAGCAGATCTTGTCTGGAATGATGCCGTTGGTAATAAAGCATCTTGAATGCACAGTACCGTTGCCACTTAAGCGTGTTCTGGCTTTGGCTCATTCTGACGCTGCTTAGGTGCTGATGAAATGTTGTTTTCTAGATCAGAGTTCAGATGGTTAAGCGCAGATCTGTTCATCAAGCTTCAGCATAAGCACAAGTTGATCTTCTGATTCAGGCATCTGATATAACATCTTCTGATGCTGATGTTGATATCTCATCTTCTTATGCTGATGATGATGTTCTCTTGCTGATACCCATCAGAGTTTCTGTAAAACAAAATGTAATTTTTAGATAGCATATTTGTCTTACATGAATCATACAATTAATATATCTTTGCATTTTGTTATCATCAAAACTTAAACTTAGGGTAGTAGATTCAAACTTTGTTCTAACAGGGGCAGGAATACGCATAGGGGTGTATGGAATAGATACCACAATAACATCTTCTTCGGTAACCTTACGGTAGCTTAGTTTTCTATCGAACTGCAAAGAAACCTCCTTTATCATCAACTGGATATCGGCTTTTAAATCATCGCAGCCCTTCAGTTGCTCTCTACACTTGGCACACTCTGAAGTACAACTTGGGAAAATAGAATTGTCAAGAAAATACCTCTTAACATACCACAATAGAGTAGTTACTTGTTCCACATCCATGATTAAATTCAACACTTCACCATTATCATCAATCATATTAACAACACCCCCTCCATGCCTAGGCATTGGGTTCTGAGTAACATTCGGACCAGTCACTGGAGTAAACTCAATTGCCTTAGCATCTAACAAGTCTTGTATTTTGCACTTCAACGCAAAGCAATTGTCAGTAGAATGACCAACTCCGCCTGAATGGAATTCACATCTTGCGTTAGCATCGTAGTTAGGAGGAAGTCTTATGGGGGGTGGTGGCATATTTCTCAAACTGATCAACTTCAAATTGAGAAAATGGTGGAGTGCTTCAGTAAGAGATACCGACAAGGGATCGAATTTTCTCATTTGTCTCTACTGTTGATTATTATACTGACGGGGAGCATCTTGTTGTCTTTGTTGTTGAGGCACTATATTTGGTCTCTGCTGCGGAGGAGCATTAACAGGAATAGAAACAACATTGATTTGTTGGTGCTGACGATCCTCTCCTCTTCCTCTACGAGAGTAAACCGCACTTGCGTCACCTTCCTTTTTATTAGGGTAAGTGTTGAATGGTTTCTTACTGCCCCCTGATGAGCCACTAGAACCTCCAATCTGAATTTCCCCAATTTCAAACCTACCTCAATTCTTTCACCAGCCATAACCAAGTCTGCAAATCCTACCGAAGTACTTCCTATCATGTGCTCATAGAATGGCCCTTGTAGGGTACTCATAAACATATCAATGAGTTCTCTCTCCATGAGTGGAGGTTGAACCCTTACAGCCAACTCACGCCACCTTTTAGCATATTCCTTGAACGATTCTCTTGGTCCATGTGACAAATTCTATAACTGAGTGCGATTAGGCGCCATATCCACATTGTACTAATAATGTTTGACAAAAGCCCAAGCAAGATCATTCCAGCAACGAATATGGGTTTTCTCCAACTTCATGCACCACTCTAGGGATGCCCCAGATAGGCTATCCTGGAAAAAGTGAATCAAAAGCCCTTAATCCTCAGTATGCACTGACATCTTTCGGAAATAAGCAGTTGCATGAGTAACAGGACATGACGTTCTGTTGTACTTTTCAAATGTAGGAGGCTTGAACTTTGGAGGAACTTTCACCCCAGACACCAACCCGAGATCATTAGCATCCGTACCAAGGGCTCCTTGCCCTTCCACAACCTTCAAACGTTCTTCCAACAACCTATACTTCCTATCCTCAACCTGAACTTCTGGCTCCGAACGCCGAACAGAAAACTGATCCTTATCCTGGTCAAAGTCATAATCCTGCTCCTGATAGCCCCTTATACCGCCCTGATTATCTCTTTTGTTCCCCACAAGAAGTGGTCCGGAGTAGGGGGAAACTGCCATGCGTTGCGCACAAAAGGGTTTCCGGGCATCCCGTGAAAATTTCCAACAGGATGATCTTGCACATCCCCCAATCCTGCAGAAATGTCCTGATAGAGCCCTTGATTTCCACCATCCCCTAGATAGCGGCGCTGGTTGTTGACAATGGCAGCCAGTTCCTCCTGTCGGCGATTCACATTGGTGATGATCTCCATGAACTGGGTCATCTGAGTAGCTATCTGGGCCCTCATTTCAGCGAGTTCAGCTTGAACCTGTTCCATCTGTCTTGGCAAATTGTTTCTGGTGGAATACGGATGAGTAGTCATCTTGAATTCCGAATAAGAAAAGCAGAAGAATAAGAATACCGTCTTGAGATAACCTGTAATGTTATGAAATGCATGATGTGCATGATATGTTTGTCATTTCCCGGTATTCAAGAGTCCTTTTATTCATCAATCACGGTGCGCAACCAAAAATCAAGCATACAATCAAAGGAAGAAAAAAAAGACAATAAGACAAACACTCCAATTATTTACAAACAAAAGAAACGATGTTCGAGTGACTTAGGACATTTAAAAGTGTAATGGTAAACAACAAAATACGTGTTTCAAAGTAAACTTAACAAAAACTGAATAATAAAAACAAACAAATGGTCCCTTCCAACAATCCTGAGGGTGACCAAATACACCAAAGGTAAGTAACAAAACTAAATCTCCGGAACAAGACACACTTCAAGGTGTTGACAATACTCTTTAAGCCTGGAATTCTCTTTCAAAAGTTGTGATGTGACTACTTTACTTTCTTGAAACCGATACTCTGCGACACGCCTCTGGGATACTTCCCTCTCAAGCTGAGCATCCTTGTCTTTGAGCTGTTTCTCCAAGTTTTGAATCTTCTTCCTGTAGCTATTCTCATATGCCTGAAGCTTCGGGCACTCTTGCTGGGTCTTACTCATTTCTTCTTCCATTTCAGCATGAGATCTCTTCCTAAAACTGGTTGCATCAGAAGTTTCCCCTTGAGCTTCTTTGAGTTTGCGAGCTAAGTCGGCCCTTTCTTGATCTACCCAATAAAGTTTCATCCTTGCCTCATGGTCTTTTGCACGAAGTTGAATGTTCTCAAAATGAACCTGGGTGAACACCTCGGTAGGCACCGTGTTACTCAGAACAGTAGGAGGTTGCTCACATATAGGATCCAACCATGCAAATGGTAACCGTAAAATCTTAACCCTGGCTCTAATCCATTCCAAGTAAGGAACCCTAGCAATAGGAACCTTCTTGCCTAAAGTAGTTCTATCCTTCTTATGAATTCCCTTCCAAGCACTTGTCACTCTTTTCAACATCACATGATCACTTCCTCTAACAAAATACACTGATTCAGACACCTCCTCAACCTTTGGTAGTCTATCCATTGCATATCCCAATTGACGATAAGCAAGCACATGATTATAGTTGATACACCCCTTAGTTCCTATGAGGGGAACATTAGGGAAATCTCCACAACTAGTGATAATACTTCGTACTTCCCCCATGTCATAATTCCACCGGATATCAAATGAAGTAAGATTGACAAGTCTTGATGACCATCGGAGACAATGTCTGGTATCCATGAAAGGGCCACTTACTGGTAGGTGCAACTTAAACCATTGATACAACTTCGAATGACATAAACTTACATTACCTCCTTTTCCATGCCTGAAATGATTGGTTTGAAGAGTATCTGCCAAGAGTGTCGGTACCAGGTTCTTATTTCTAAAAACACAAATAGCCGTCAAATCCACAAAATTTCTCTTGCGAGGGAAGAGGATGATCCCGTATATCATGAGAGCAAACAGAGAGCTGAAGTCACTCCAATTCCCTTTCTTTGCCCAGTCTTCAGCTTTCTTCACTAAGAAATCCAAATAAAACCTTGTAGTAGCCTCACTTGATTTCCAATTGTCTTTCACTTCTTTCCAACTCAAATGAAGAGTTTCAGCAATAACTTCGAACTTCGGCTTCTCCGGTACTTGGACAAAAGGAACTTCATCGGACAACCTAATATTAAGTAGGTACACGTACTCTTCTAGTGTGGGAACCAGTTGATAATCTTGAAAAGTAAAACACTGTAATTCCTTGTCATAGAACTGGAAGGGGGTGATCAAAGCCATTGGGTCAACTGAAGTGTTAAGGATTAGTAATAAATTACCATAATTTTTGTTGAAATTGTTCAGAACATCACCCTTCAAATAAGAACTCAACCTCTTCAATTCGGACACATCAATAGAAGGAATCTGATAAGCGAAAGTATACCTGGTGGGCTCTTTAACACGAACTGAATCAAACTCATCTGACGGGAGGCCATCCATTTCTGATGGAAAGAAGACTCTCGAATGTCCCTGGAAGATGACATGCGCATGCTAGTTATTTTTTATACATCATTTTTTAGAAATAAATATGCTATGATGCAACATGACAAGATCAAAGTTTCACACTAGATCATGGCTGGACCATTATAGAACAGCACCACTCAAGATCAAAAGAAAATCCCAAAGCTCCAAAACTAACATGGGAACCTGAGTCACCTTCGCAACACAAAGTCACCAACAATACCTGTACCTGTAAGAAAAGTTTTCCCTCCCCTCTCACGGGTGTAGTCTAGGTCAAGGTAAGGTTAAAAGCCAAATCAGAGTACAAGAGCCCGACTGTCGGTATCATCATACGATAACACCTATCTGAACTACCTCTGAAGTCATGGGTCTCATGGTCAGGTCTACAAAGCATACGCCTAATAGCTGCCATGGCCAGTCTATTCCTTGTTCCTATGGAATTCACTCATAGTCTAGGTATAAGGCCTTTTACTTCATGGAAAAACACACCCACCAAGAAATCCAGAAACCAAACAGTCCAGCCAAATCCAATATGCAGAAAGTAAAACGTACATAGGATGTAATGCAAACAGATAAATATGCAAAGCGGTAAAATAAACACCCAAAAAGAAAACAAACAAGAGCTAGGATCGACTCCGAGATGGACCAGCAAGAGGTCAATCTATCCCCAGTGAAGTCTCCAGCTGAAACGACCTGGCAGAACCGTCATCTTGTAATGAGACATTAATGAAGTCGCCACCGAACGTATTTTATCCCGCCGAAAGGGAAAGGTAAACACCGAGAAAACCTAAAGAGGGAGAAATCACTGTCTTTCGACCGAGAGATTAGGTAAGGGAGTCTGTTACGCGAGGGGAAGATATTAGAACCCCACACGCCCGTAGTACTCTACGGTATCCACTCTTGTTGTCTAATCTAATGGATGTGGTCAAAACCTATATCTATGGCTTAAAGCTAAAAAGGGAATGCATGCGAAAATAAAAAAAGAAAAGAAAACAATGTAGGGAAAATAAAAGATTTGCTCGGTTGGGCCCTACCCCTTTGCCTACGTATCCCTTTTAAGGAATCAGAGCAGCCGTAGTTCGGCTCATATATTTTGGTTGGTTTGTGTTTTTTAGTTAAGACCATAAAAACAATCAAAATGGAAAAACATCAAATAAAACAACAAACAAATGAGATGGTAAAACATCGGTTAAATAATAACAAAGTAACATGTCAAAGATGGCGAAACATCAATAAAACGGATGACAAAACATCACACCTAACAATGACATTGAGAATCAAAGTAGGATACCAAACATGTGTGATGGCGAAACATCGGCTTCAAAAAAATGTGCGATGGAGAAACATCGGCTATAAGATAACAAGGTATTATGGCAAAGATGGCAAAACATTGATAAAACGGATGACAAAACATCACACCTAACAATGATATTGGGAATCAAAGTAGGATAATAAACATGTGCGATGGCAAAACATCAGCTTCAAACAAGTATGCAATGGCGAAACATCGGCTAAAAGATGACGAGGTATCATGGAAAAGATGGCGAAACATCAATAAACCGGATGACAAAACATCACACCTAACAATGATATTGAGAATCAAAGTAGGATAACAAACATGTGCGATGGCGAAACATCGGCTTCAAACAAGTATGCGATGGCGAAACATGGACTAAAAGGTAGTAAGATATCATGGCAAAGATGGTGAAACATCACACCTAACAATGATATTGAGAATCAAAGTAGGATAACAAACATGTGCGACAGCGAAACATCGACTTCAAACAAGTGTGCGATGGTGAAACATCGGCTTCAAACAAGTGTGCGATGGTGAAACATCGGTAAACCAGGTTTAAAAACAAAACCAAGAGGCGCACAAACAAATAAGATTGATTTGTATCTTTTACCTTGAAGAAGGGTTTGAGTTTATTAGAGGTGTTTTATGATTTGCCAAGAAAACAATTTTTGTTTTAAGATGCAAAATGCAAAGGAAGGAAATAACCAACTAAGGGAAACTAGCCTAGCACTATCCCTAGTGTTATCATACAATGATTGACCCTAAGGTTGAGGATAAAGGAAAATCCTACCATATGCTAGCATACATGGATTCCTACCTTAATTAACATGTCAAAGGAAGCTTAACAAAACTATCCTCTAAGGAACAGGCAATGAGAGCGAAGTCGTGATCTCAATTTCTAAATTGAGTGACTCATCGATCAACAGTTAAAGAAGAAAAATAATAAACATCTTATAGGGAACATGCACTGAGAGAGAAGTCGTGATCTTAATTTCTAAATTGAGTGACTCATCAATCTACAATTAAAGAATAAAAACAATAAACATCATATGGGGAGCATGCGCTGAGAGCGAAGTCCTGATCTCAATTTCTAAATTGAGTGACTCATCGATCAACAGTTAAAGAAATAAACACAACACATGTATCAAACAAAAACATAGGGCCTCCTGACATATATCAGCAACAGAGGTCCCATCATGCAATCATAGAACTATACAAAATGAAAATAGAAGAAAGGAAATAGTGCAATACCAAACGGATAACTATCCGTAGCAACTGAACAAGAATAAAAGAAACCCAGAGAACTTCAAGCAAGTTGGCATCAACAGACAATTCAAGTCAGAAATTACGCCATCAGGATGTAAGTATTGAGATTTTCAGATATGAACAGATCCCATGGGCAATGTATGGCATTCATAATCATATATACATATCCTGCATAGACTATCAAATGTGCCAAGCACAAGAGCAGTGCCAATATAATAAATTGTGTTCCACAAATAAAGTGAAACACAATAGCCTTAAGTCAAAAATGGAAAACTTTTCTCAAAGTACCTCGCACATTCAACAGCCAAGTTAGTATTCCCATAAATTGAATGATGACTCACATAAGGGATGGATGATGACACCATAATGAAGTGAGGAAACATGATAACACTATCAAAACATTAGATATGATAGACAAAAAGAAAACAGGCATATGCACAATTTGGTCAAAAATTAGAGGAATGTTGCTCCTTTCTATCACCATATTGAATTGACAATTAAATATAAATCAAGGATCATGGGAGCTTGAGAAGAATACAATCAAAGACCATGAAGGTCAGTAGAAGCCACAATTCAATCATACTCAATTACTTTATCACAACTCACAAGCATAATAGAAGAGGAATCCCACACAATGCATCAAAAGGTTCAATCATTCAAACATGGGGCACTAAGTGAAATAACTTGAGTTTATGTGGATAAACAGAACCAACATGATCATTAGGTGCCTAATTATAGGCCTCACTCAAGTTCATTGGCCATCAAGCAAATTGCAACAAGATATGCAACATTAATTGGGTACCTTCACTTCAAAAATACATCAAAAATAGAAACAAGGATCAATAATTCACACAAAAAATTTCTTAGCATCTTTTAAGTTTGTAGAAGTCAGAAAGCAAGTCTTAAGTTCATGAATGGTTGAGGAGGGGATCAAATGAGGCCCAAAGTTCAAAACTAGTTGACCAAACTACCAAAACTAGACAAGTTTTCAAAATAATTTATGGAAAAATATCAAACCAAGTCAAATAATTCAAGAAAAATGGTTTTCAGATCCTCAATACATCCATGAACCATAATCAAGACCTAAATTCCATTGAAAATCCAGGGCATAATGGTTTTTAACTTGAAACTTACACAATAAGCAATAAAACCCTAATTATTTGACTTTTAATCTTAAATATTAATTAGATAAGGTCAAAATTCAAAAAATTCAGAACAAATATACATCAAACATGAAAAAAATCAAGAGGTCAGAATACCTATTTTTCCATATTTTTTGAATTAAAGAAAAGTCAAAAATAAAATCAAATTCAAACAATTAATCAATTAAACAAATAATCACATCTCAAAATAAAATTCTAATAAAAAATCAGAAAAATATCCAACCAAAATTATATTTAAATATTAGAATTAAAAACACACATCCCTGATTTTTTGTGGAATTTTTGAATTAAAGGAAATATTAAAATAAAATCAAACAAACAATTAAACAATTAAACTATTATTTAATGACAAAAATGCAAACCCTAGCCAAAAGTCACAAAAAGGTCAAAACAAAATTATATTCACACACTATGATTAAAATCAAACTTATATGATTTTTTTGAGGATTTTTGAATTAAAGAAAATATTAAAACAAAAATTATGAAGCAAACATTTCAAATAAACTTCTCAAATTAAATTTCGAATCAAAAATAGAAAAAATGCTAAACAAAAATCAGAATCAATTTCTAAATTATTTTATGAGTCCAAAACAATTTCTGTGGAATTTTTAGGTCAAAAGAACTATTAAAATAAAAATAAACATTAAACAAATAATTAAACAATAACACAAATTTTTAAACCAATCAAAACATTTTAAAAAATTATTCAAAAAATGCACAAGGTCAGAAATATTATTTTTAGGTTTCCTGAATTTTTTCATAATTTTTCAACCATTTTTGAGCAAGAAATAAAATCATGAAAATCAAGTTATGAAACAAAATTCAAATGAATTAAAAAAACCAAATCAGCCAACCAGAGGAGGCCACGCCATCATCTTCAACCTCTGGCTAGGGCAAAAACGCGCGCAAGACCGGGTCCACCACCTCATGTTCTAATCAACATAACATGCTCAATTCTACACCATTTTTCAAGAAATTTTGTGCAAAGCAAAGCTAGAAACAACATCTACATTATGCTATTTGAATCACATCAAATAATTAACCATAGATCAAGAATGGATCTCATGAAAATGACAAAAACTCACTGAGCAGAAAATTTCAGATGCATCATACATGCACATCTCATCAAATCAAAAGCTCTAAAGCTATAAAAACACTTAATGTACCTCAAACAACATGATTACGAGCTCAAATAACATAATGCACGACTATAAATCAAGATCCAAAGTTAATAATTCTAACCTTTGAGGCAAAAACAAATCTACTATCTCCTTCACTCCAGTTGCAAACCAAGCCTTGATCTACAATCCTTATCACTTGGAGAAGAGAATGCAAGAAGAAATACTCAAAACGCATAAGTAAATTGAGAGAATCAAAGAAATTTGCAGAACAAGTGGCTATGGATTTTTTTGAGCTCAGGGATGAAATGAAGCACCCACCCAACTCAATGAAGCTTGCCTCTCAATATATAGAGCACAAGGAGGAGGTTAGGATAAGCTTTTCACGCTGAAAACCGTTAGAAAGAATGAATCCCCACTTTTGAAAAAATGAAGTGTGCACATGAAGCACTCAAATCCCTCGTGCATTATCAAGCCTTTCACATTCATTTCAGGTCTTTTTATCTCAGGAAGAGGTTAGCAAAAGATCAAGGCTTAATTCCTTGTATTAATCAAGTGTTGGTGATTAGGCATTTTCATGCCACTTTTTGCAAAACCATGGATTGCCCTTGCATTTGCCCATGTGCAACTCAAAATTTGGCATGATGGGCCTTAGTATATTTCAAATTAGTCACGGGCCAAGTTTAAAGTGAAACAAATGGCCACAAATCAGGTTATCAAGAATTTGCAATTTGCATGGTGTGCATGAATTCAATGAAATGCCTCAAAATTCCAAAGCTCATAACTTTCTCATATTTTTGAATTTGGACACAAATGAGTACAATTTGGAAAGGTATTTAAAATATATACAATCTCTTAGTTTTGAGTTTTTGCAATTGAATCGATTAAGGTCCTTAAAATCTGACATGAAATTCACTAAATTTGGAAAATGACCTATAATTTTAACTTAAGGCATGAACCTCCAAAGACAATAACTCTTGACTCTTTTCCAATTTGGAAATGAGACGAAAAGGATATGAAAGATCATCCTCTTAGATTTCCAAGCATACTTCATTTGCATTTTTTTGATCAAAGGTGAATAATATATGAATTTTTGAAGTTAAGTTCTCATTTTCCAAAATTAGAAACTTTTAGGGTTTCTTCATGAACAAGTTTCAACCCAAAGCTCAATCTTTTTGATCCAATGATCAAAATGGACTTGAAATATGAAAAGTACATCCTTGAATTGATGGTTTACCAAAAGTTCTCTTGGTCAACCTTGACTTTGACTGATTTTGACCAAAATGACCATTTTGCCCCTTTGAATCAATTGATCCACTTCCCTTCAAAATTGATGATCAAGACTTCAAAAATATGATCTTCCAAATATATAGAGGCCATGTACAAAGTTTCACTTCAAAATTCTCAAGAAATCTTGATGAAATCCCAAACCCTAGTTTTGGTTAACACCTTAGGAGACTGATGAATCATCTTCAAAACTTCAAATCCTCTGGGCATCTTGACCAATTTCTTATACAAAGACTTTTCAAATACCAATTAGATGTTGTAACTTCCAAATCAAGACTTGTACATTGATCAATAGCCTTGATCAAGCAAAGCCCTAACTTTGACTGGTGAATCAAAAGAGTGATTCTTCTTATAATCAATCTTAAACTTCAATCCTCTGATGATCCAAAGAGATTGATAAAATATATTGTGATATGCAATAACTTTTGAGCTTGAAAGATCCAGAGGTTTAGATGATAAGGTTCTACTTGAGCAACTTGTCAATGCAAACAACCTCCAAAGCCCGAGGAAGACTTGATAACCAAAGTACTTTGATCCTATCACAATGTATGAATGCAATGCAATATGATATTCATGATGAAACATAAGCCTAAATCAAGAGGGTAAATTTTGGGGTGCGACAACTGCCCCTATTCAAATATCTTCAACATGATAAGTGAGAAAAGTGACAACTTTCGAGCATTCAGAGTTGAAGATGATTGAATACAAAATAACCCGAAAATTTACACTCTTGAAGAAGAAATAAAAAGAAGCAGAAAACCCCCAAGACATGCGTCAGAATGAAGCTATAACGCAGGTTGAAACAGAACGAAAACAAAAGAAGAGTAGACGCAACTAAACTTCCGAAAAAATGTGCCAGGGCAAAGCTGGGCTTCCAGAAGGGTGAGATAAAACTCAAACCACAGAGTATAGGGGAAACTAAGCTCTGAAAAAAAAACGTACGCGGGTGAGGAGGCGAAACTCTAATCTCGACCCAAAGCAAAGTGGCTAGAGTGCGTGATTCTAAGAGAACTTGCTAATCTCAACTAGGATAGACAGTATGAAGGAACTGAAAGAATCCCAGAAATGAGGAACAAAAGCGAGACGAAACTTGACTTAATAACCAGTTAGATGAAACTAAACTAGACGAGTACCAGGGCGAAACTGGATTTCACGCACGGGTAACGAGGCAAAACTCAACCCATAGCAAAGTGATGAGAGTGCATGTTTCTCAGAGCACCTACTGGTCTCAGATCAATGGATAAACAATGACGAAAACTGATAGAAGAATCCAAGAAACAAAGGAGACTGATTTCAAACCAGGGACGCAGCATGAACACTACACTCGGTAAACGAACACCATCAAAGGGTCCAAGGTATGAAAGCAAAAATGAGACGAAACTCGACTCAATAACTAGTTAGGCGAAACTAAACTAGATGAGTACCAGGACGAAATTGGATTTTATGCACAAGGTGAGGAGACGACACTATGAGCTCAACCCAAAGCAAGGAGATTATGGCGTACACCTAAAAACCTGCTGAAAGTGAATATCAGGACGAAACTGGTATTCGAAAGGTGCATCAATAGACATTGGAATGAACCAGAGAGGGTAGTGAAGACTAAACCCGAGAAGACCGCGCCAGGGCAAAACTGAACTACAGTCAAGAGTAGACACTCAAACAAACAAATGATTGACATCAAAAGGATATTGGTATGGGGGGAAACTAAGATAATGAGGACGAAGACCTCGCTTGGGATTTAATCTGAAGTATTAGCAAATTCACCGGGGACAACAGAAACAATAATGGCTTATGTTCCGATGCATGTTTGAATTCTTTTTATATAGCGCAATGCTCCATATAATGGAAATGCTACGCATTCTGGTAGATGCAATGTAATGATGCATGTTTAAAATTTTCACTGGGGAATGGCCAATTGAGAAGCCAAAAACCAAGAAGTCAGAATCTGACATGACTTGCAAAAATAAATTGCAAAATCCAAATGAGAGGAGAAAACACGGGGAACCGCTAGAGAGGGAACCTCGAAGAGATGAAGCTTTGCGGGGAATAACAACCGAGCAACCAGTAGAAACGGGCCACAAACATTGAGAGGAGCTGCAAAAATAAATTGCAAACTCCTAGAGAAGATCAGATCGACATTGTATCTTCTGGAGAGGGACGCTATCTGAAGATCAAACATTGAGGGAGAAGATCAGGGCAAGACTGTAATCTCTGAAAAAGACAACGCGCGGCCGTGTTGAGGATGATACCAAAACAACAAACCTAACGTGAGAGGTGAGAACCTTTGCTGGGGGAATAAAGCTCTGCTGAGGAAACGGGACTTCACCGGGGAGACAGAACTCTGTTGAATATTTTTGTTGGAGAGAGATTTTTCTTTCGGAATGCAACCATTGGATGTATCATGCAGATAGTCACACAGTACCGACCTTACTAGGGATAAAGAAAGATCTTAACATAAGGATGCCCCAGTCAGTAGATTGGCTGGGAAATGAGAGGTCATGGCGAGGGATCCCTGTTGGCAACTCTGTTGGGGATATGCGACATCCTCAAATCCGGAGTCTCAGAATGAAGCCTTTAAAAGAAGATTCATGGGGTAACAAAACATTGCTGCAGAAACGAAACTTCACTGGGGATAGGTAAATTCCTATTCATACATGGACTCTGTCTAACAGAAGAAAACCAAATATTCCCTTCCTGACAAACATTAAGCTCTTTACAGTTGTTCAACGTGTAAACTCTTTTTTGATGTCAAACAAATGTTTTGCATGCAGAAAGATGTTTATTTTGGGAATGATAGACCTGATGCGATGATTATTCAAGCCTCGAAGTTGAAAACCTTAACAAAGTGTCGCATCTCTGTTGTGAATGATTCACTGGCTAGAGTGCAAAAAAATTTCAAAATTTTTCCCCCTTCTTTAAAAAAAAAACGAGTCAAGATGCGGGTGATAAAATACCAACACGGACATGCAACACATATTTGGGAGTTTAGGAAACGTTATCCTGTTGTAGTATGCTTTTGATTTAAACCCTTGTTTCAGTTAGGACTTTTAGAGGTTGTAACGTGGCCTGGTTTGAGGTTTTTTAGAAAAAAGTTTTTCAAGGCTCAAGTTATTTGGTGCCCATCCTCTTTGTGATATTCTCTTGTCCTAAGTTCAGTTGACTTATCACAAGCATTCATCTTTCAAAAGGATTTATAATGGTAGGGTGATCACGACAAATTCTCCAACATGATTATCGCTTAACTTTTGTTGCTTTTATTTTTGATATTATTGTTCCCCTTCTTTTGATGAAAACTTCATTGAATAATCTTTTTTCGGCCTTTTAGGCTCTTCTTTTCCCTAACTTTTTCCTGGATAAAATCTTTTAAATTTCAAATTTGGGAGTCCAGCGGGATGCCCTAACTTTTGCCTAAGCGACTTGTTTTCAAGTTTCGACTTAGCGGGGCTTTTTGTTTCTTTCTTATTCATACTTTCCACTGCGAAAAAGTCAATGTGACTTTAGGTCTTTGAACTTTTTCTTTCTTTCTCTTTTTTTTGAAGAAAACAAATGCATCATTCCTTGATCGGCGAGGGATAGCCATTATTGTATCGATTCGATCTCGACCTCAGGACTTTGTGAGGAAATGAACATCGTGGTTTAGACATTTTTCCTGATCTCATGATGCGGAAGATAAAATGCGGTGATCCTCAGATGGGACATTCCTTCTGAAATTTGAATGCTTGGTCACATTAACTGAACATCTACCCTGCCCCTGGTTAAAAAAACAAGGTTTTTTTAATGGAAAAGAAACTCCCACTTCGAAGGCTCAGAGGGGTTAACGAGGGTCTAACTCCCTTATATCTCCGGTGTTTGGAGATTGAAACAATGCCTGTACATCGTCAACGGGGTTCTACTCAAAAGCATACCACTACAGTCATTGTTTTTAGCTAAACTCCTTCCTCCAAACTTTTGGCTAAGCAAAAGAATTGGCACAGTTGGTATCAAAATGCCCAAAAAAACGATTAAAGAGTGATACTGGATGGATTAAGTAAAATGAAACAATTTTTTTTCAAGGAAAAAATATTCAATGCATCAAGACTGACATTCGACCATAAACAAAATCCTATATGCAGACAATGCTAAAACAATCAATCAAGATAACACATGAAAGTGCGGCAAAGAAACGTAATAAAAGCCATTATGGGGAAGAAATATCTCCAACTAGGTTCGCCGATTACGCCGACCTTCCGTAATCTTGATATTACCCTAACCCATGACCTTTACCAACAGTACGGGGTGGTGAAACAAATGGTAAGGCGTCCGCCAGTAAAGTGAATGCGAATCCTATCCATCAAAGCACCAAACATTCCCCTTGCACAATAGTAGTTGTGTTTGTTATCCGTATTTCAAGCGATCAACTAATCATGACTTAGATTACCATTTCCGTGTAAGGTCCACGAAGTTTATATGCACATGCTTATCAAAATATTGGACGTTTTTGTAAACAAAATAGTAAAAAGGGAGAAAAGAAACGTATACGTATACTTGAGAGAAGATATTCTATTGATTTTGAGAAATCAGCCTGTGAAAAAGGCATTTACATTTGGAAGCAAGTAATTTACAAAATCAAAGAAAACAAGTGTTTACAAATGGCAATGTGAATGTGAATATCCATCAAGTCCCGACTCTGCCATGACTCTTATGACTCTCACGCTTTCATCTTCCTGCTTTCAGACAGATCATTCTTGGATTAGCTTCGAGCTTATGCTGGGTGACGGAACGAAGGAAAAAAATAAAGGATCCCATGCCGAGCGTAGTCATTTGCTTTAAGTCCCTAACTTTTTCCTGAATCGCCCTTTCAGCTTTTCGATTCACCAGGACACCCTCTTTTTGCCTAAACCGCCCTTTCGGGTTTTCAGTTTAGCGGGTTTTTTTTTGCTATTATTTTTTTTATGCAAAGTATTTTTTAACTACGTCAGCATTCACAAGGAGAGGGAAGTACTCTCCATCCATAGTCGTGAGCATCATCGCTCCTCCAGAGAAAACTTTTCTTACCATGAAAGGTCCTTCATAAGTCGGAGCCCACTTGCCCCTGGGATCTCCCTGAGGGAGAATTATCCTTTTTAGCACAAGGTCACTTGGCTTGTAACACTGAGGCCGTACC
The DNA here is from genome assembly GCA_948472305.1 of Vicia faba. Classification (NCBI taxonomy): domain Eukaryota; kingdom Viridiplantae; phylum Streptophyta; class Magnoliopsida; order Fabales; family Fabaceae; genus Vicia; species Vicia faba. Next base: position 502,413,421 of record OX451736.1, read on the forward strand.
CTCTTATCAAAAGCTTTCCTCATCCTTTGTTGATATACTTGACCATGACATACAACCGCCAACCTCTTCTCGTCGATAAGTTCTAATTGATCTAGCCGATTATGTACCCATTCACTTTCATCCAAAAGGGTTGATTATAGGACATCTCAAGATTTCTAAAAAGTCCCAGAACACCTCCAAAGAGTCAAAATTGAGGAAGTTATGCATTGGTGAAGTTGACCCTTTTTGCAAAATTACCAAAGTCAACTATGCCTAAAACTTCAATTTTTGCCAAATGGGCCCAATCTTTTTCACTTGTTTTGAGTTGGCAACATAGTCAAAAATCTCTAGCCTTTTCCACTTGTCCTTATCATGTTTTTATTATTTATTTTTATTTTTATTTGAATTAATTCAATTTAAATCAAAACAAATCATATAAAATCTAAAATATTGAAAACACAAGATTTTGTGCTTGTTTCAGGTCTTAAATTACAGCTAGCAAGTATTCAAATTCGTGTGAAGGCATATGTGCACAAAAAGATTGATTTTAGGCCAATTTTGGAATGACAAGAGGATCAAATCACAATCAAATTCAATAATGGGAGAAGATTGAGTACAACCTATCAACCCTAATCCATTCCTTGGTACATATAGAACGTGTGCAGACTTAAAACTAGGTTAGAATCAGGCGCAAGAGGCAGAACAAAAACTTGAAAAATCAAGAAAAAGTGCAAGATCGAATTCAGTGTTCCAAACATCCTCAAGGCCTTCTATCCATCTCAATCACTTCCTGAGATTCCCAGCAAGCGAAAGCAATCGAAACCAAGCATTTTCAAGCCCTATACAGCGCTGTAAGTCAGTCACGATACCCAACATTTCTTGAATTCGAATTCCATGATTTAGGCATTGTTAGCATGAATTAATCACATATTCTTGATCCATGGAGTATTTGCAAGCTTCCTGTATTGATTAATTGCATTTATATGGCCTGTGGTGAATTTCACCATTGTTAGGGTTTTGGATCCCGTTTTAGGTTTTTTGTATGTAGGTGAAATTAGCCTTGATGAAGGGTACTATCATGCTCAGAAGGATGATACGAATCTAACCATAGCATTAGGTGTCATTTTTATGGCCCATGGAAGATTTGGGAACGAACCAGGCTTATAGAAACGGACAAACGTCCGTAGGTAAAAGTCTGGGACCTTTACCCACAGAGAGGGGAAGAAGATGACCTATGTGTCACCTTTCCATTGGCCCATTCAAACCTTTATGCGCGCGTTTTTTTTATCCTCCACTAATGCTTGTTTTTGTATATTATTATTGTTATGTATTCCATGTACAACAAATGCAAAGTGGTGTAGTGGTGAGCGTAGCATTGAAATTGCCTTGGGGCCTGGGTTCGAATCCCAGGTCCCCCACTTTTCTCAATGTTATTTTCTTTCAGGCAATTACATGCGTGCACAAGCCAGGAGACTATCATGCTCCCTCATCATCTATCATGCCAAGTATCCTGAGGCCAAATCTGATGGCCATCCAGGAGGGAACACCAAAAGCCAAGTCAAACGCGCAACACAAGATCTCACAAGTCAACGTGGGCTTCAGATTATTGGGCCCAAAATCTGCTTCTCACACCCCCTTATTGAAGGCCCACTCTCTCTTTCTATTTTTATTTATTTATTATATTTATTTCTTTTAATTTATTTACTAACCAATTAAATTATTTTCTTTTTATCAAAAAAATCACAAAAATATTTTTCACCAATTAGATTTTGGTATTTTTTTTATCAATAAATTTATTAATTTAATTAGATTTAATTTTAGGTAAAACTTTAATTATTTTGTAAATAACTTAAAAATAATTAGAATAAATAGGTTTTATTACTAACTTAATTATATTTTATTTTTTCCTAAAATAACCAAAAAAAAACAAAATAGGTCATGTAATTATTTTTATTAATTAATTTAATTAACTAATTAATTGCATATTTAATTTAGAAAACTTATTTCTTTTATTAAAAATAACAAAAAACAATTCTTCTTTTAATTAGGTTAGAAGGGTCAAAACCCTAATTTCTCGTCGATCTAATTTTCCCCGGGCGCTTTATTTTTATCATATTGATGTAACTGCCTACAGTTTGTAATAGTTTAACTAGGGCGTTTATTTCTATTTACCGCTTTATTTTTCAAAGGATTTGTTTTTGGCTATGTAAATACCTGAAGCCTTGTAATAGTGTAGTTTAATTTCCGCATTTTAAATTTCGTAAATTATTAACTGTTAGATGTATGATAATAGGATGCATGACAAGAATGTATGATTAACTTTAAAACAGTTAGATAACCCTAAATGTGCAAAGATAAATAAACTGAAATTGAATCAGTCGCACATGCGCATTCCTAGGGTACACTCCCACTTGGTTGCCTTCGGTAAATGGTCATTGAGTATAGGATGCTTTAGTGGTCTTCCTTTTGTCTAAACAAAGATCAAAGTCCCGATTCAGAAAAGTTGCCTCAGAATGGTTGCCTCAGAATTGTTGCCTCGAATAATTGATCTAAGACATTAGGGTTATTACTAAGACGTCCTAACATTGCTTTAGTGACCGTACGTCCCTTTTCGAATTGACCCTCAAAACTCCAACGACGGTGCTACCTACTTACTAATAGTGGGATAACGCTGTCTAAAGGAAACGAATACATAACGATTCTTTTTTCGAGTAGGTAGATTAGTTCTTAAGTACTTGCTCAATCAAAACAAATTTTTCACATTTACACTCCTTTACAAACAAAGTTTTCAAAAACATTTCATTACACTCTTGAAGACAGAAGCAAGAGTTAAATCGAAGTCAAAACAAAAGCTTTTCAAATCACGCAAACACAAAGAAAACAATTTTGAAAATGATGAGCAAGTACCTAAGAGCCCATAGATAACTACGGATAGAAAGGGTGCTAATACCTTCCCTTTCTATAAATCTACCCCCCGTACTCAGAAATATCTCGAAAAAGGAATTTTTCTGTGCTTTTTTCCTTTCCTTGTTGGATAAAATAAAAGTCGATGGAGACTCTTGCTTACCGCGACATTTTGCAAACACAAACGCAAACCAGCAAATTCCTTAAAAAATAGGGAAACCACGTCCCGGTTCTGGCCACCCTATCACATAACTGGCGACTCTGCTGGGGACTTAATAAGTGGGGTGTACCTTAGGATTAGTTCATCATATTGTTTTCAATTGTTTGAATTGTTTGCTTTATATTTATGGGCTTTGTATCGGAGTTACTATAGATCCTAACCTGGATCTGGGGGATACCTTTTAGGTAAGTAGCAATAGACTGTGAGGGAACTGTGTAGACCTATACAGTTGAAGCAGTAGCTACGTTGGTGTGACACATTAGTTGGTATCGATATCCCTTGTGGAGCAACAAGGAGAGCATGAGGCTGCTAATGGGTCATTAAGCATCAACTGACCTTAGAACCTATAATTGACCAACTTGGCCATAGAAAGTAGCAGTATGCTACACTCATTGAGACCATACTCTCGAGATGGTTCTGGCCGCGAGAAAAGATTGCGTGTCTGGAATTATGACTGATGGAGGATGGTCAGTGATATTGAGAACCTCTAGAACCCGGTTACTATTACTAGGACAGGTTGAACCAACTTAACTTCAAGAGGGTAATACCTAGACCCCATGCAAGCTTAAACTTAAGGCTGTTTATGTGACTTGTGTGCTTTCAACTTGAACTACTTGCACATGTTTATTATCTGACAAAATGAGTTCATTGCAGGTTTTGTTTACAATCCTTATCCAATAACTTGGATTTCTTGCCGAATGTACTTGCTTACATTACCTCGCACTTTTGATTAAACGTATAGCATACACATCATAACATCATGCCTTAACATTTCCTTAACCATTTCAAGGAACTCAAGGGTTTGTGATGCAGGTTATGGTAAATCAAACGTCTAGCAAGGGGAAAGGGGATTTATTTTCCTCTAGCCAACGTCGTCTAGAGATCAAAACATAACAACTTGAGTCAGTGGCTATGGCCCACTCGATATGGTGAGCTTGACTCTTGAAGAAGGACTCTTAACAACACAGAGTTTCTTCAATCAAGCTGCAACCAAATTCTAACAGTTTCTTTTTTACCCCGCGAGATCCTTGAAAACATTGCATACATACATCATACATATCATTGCATAACATGTCTTCCAGTACAGGTATCTCATGTTCTCGCTGTTTATTTCAGCAATGGCTCTCAAACAAGACGACAGAGATCTTCAAACTCAAGAAACCCAGTTTAGGGAATTATTTCTAAACCTATCCAAGGGGCAGGAAGAGCTGAAAATACTCCTCGTTGGGAACTTGGTCAAGAAAAGTCCTGAAGACAATAAGGAAGAGTGGCTGGAACAACTGCAAGCTGAGGTAGATGTAATAAGAACCCAAATGCTGGGGCAGATGGCCCTCATCCAAGGCTTAGCCCGGGAACAAGAAGAGTTGAGAACCATTATCAACCAACTTCATCAAGACAGATACACCAGTATGAAGCAAACAGTCGAGGCCGGGGACCAATTTATTGATCAACCTCCAAAAAGACAAGAGTTTGGTATGGTGAAGAATGGACCTCTCCAAGTTGCTATTACCTCACGGGTCCAACAACAAACTCGCCCAAAACAACGAGTTAATCAGAGTAAGCCAGATACACCCAAGAGGCAGTTTACCAAGCTTAACATGCCGCTGTCTCAAGCTTTACGACACCTGTTAAGGGTGAATCTGGTGATGTTGATAGGACCTCATCTGAATTCCAAGACTTCTTCACCTAACTACAATCCTGATGCAAGGTGTGCATATCACTCCAACAGTCCGGGGCATGATACTGACGACTGTTGGAAGTTGAAGTACAAAATTTAAGACCTGATTGACGAAGGAGCTTTGGAATTCACACAAGATGGTCAACTAGAATGTTTCTGTCAATCCTCCAAGGCCCACCATTTTAAGTGACAAGTTCTGACAAGAGATGCTTTTGTTCATTGGAATTTTCAATTTGTAATTTTCTTTTGATTGGTCGGATATTTATTCATGTCAAACCTTGTTACTTTATCAATGCATTGCATATGTCTGTTTTGAATCAATCCATTCGTATTCACTATATTTAAATTGCTTTCCTTTTTGTGATGTTCAGCTCTCGGTTAAAAAACTCTAAGCCTTTAGAGGGAGGATGACGAAAATGCTATCAAAATCTCTACAATATGCTTTTGAACAGACCCCGCTGACGATGTACAGGCGTTGTTTCAAATCCTAAACAGTGGAGTTATAAGGAAGACAATCCCTAGTCAACACCTTTGATCCAAAGAAGTAGGAGTTTTTATTTTTACACAAATTAAAACCCTTAATCACAACCTGGGGCAGGGTAGTTTTCTCAGTTAATTCAGGTGCACAATGAATGGCTTCAAAGACGTCCTTCCAAAATAAAAAACGGTGATGGTTCCCTATAATCGTCAAGACAGGAAATCATTATCTCTCGAAAAAAAAGGCCATTAAGTCAAAACCTATGAAGGAGACTTAAGAAAAAAGCTGGGGCATCCCGCTGACTGTAATCACAAAAAGAAACAGTTCAGGCAAAAGACAGGGATAATAAAATCAAAAAAAGAAGGGAGGCCCTACAAACTATTAACTAAAATGACTTCCTGTTCAAGATAAATTGTCAGTATCCGAACCATCACTGGAATATCAGAGCAAAGACTCAAACAAGATCTAAATACACAATTAGCTGAGTTTAGGATCGAAGAACATCACGAAGAATGGGTGGGTACAAATAAAATTTGAGCCTTTATCCTTTGTTTCTTGAACCGTGAACCAGGCCACGTTATAACCCTTAAAAGTCCTAGCTGAAGCATGGGTTAGTTCGAAAGCATACTGTTACAAAAGGTATCCTGACTCCTATAGGACTTGCTGTAAATCCTGAGTTGACATCACATTTTACAAAATTTTCCCGTCTTACTGAAAAATGCATTTTCAAAAATTTCAAGACAGACATACGCTTTGCATTCTTAAAATAACATTGTTTGCATATGACTATTTGTTCAACAACAGAGAAACTCGCACGACGAATATCTAGTGAACAAAAATCTTCTCAATAAAAAGGATCACCTCAAGTGGAAAAATGCTTCCAACCAAGGGGAACGACATGATCATTGTCCATCATCTGGGGCAGTCAAGTCAAGATTCAAGGAATCTCTCAAAGATGCCAAATAGCCAGGGGCAGATCTCCATCTGAATCACTTAGGGAATTGGACATGAATCCCAACAACGAATCTTGTATGATAAAACGAACATCTTATGGTAGTGTGGCAACACAAAACTACCGACGGTGATAACTCCCTACACCCTGAGAGCGTAGACATAGTAAAAAAATACTGCGCATGAACAAAGACCCGCTAGGTTGACACACCTAGGCAAAACAAGGGCGTCCCAGCGAACCAAAAGGTTCGGGAAAAAATTAGGGATAAAAACAAAAAAAGATTTATACACCCAGCAAGTCGAAAACCTGAGAAGGCGGCTTGGGTAAAAAAGGGTATCCCGGTGGACTGAAAATCTGAAAAGACAGTCCAAGCAAAAGTTAAGGATTAAAGCGTACAACTATGTCCGGTCATCTCGTCACTTGCCTATCAGTAGAAGACTTATCATTTCGATCGGTAGTTACCAAGCACCTCATAAGTTGGGATAATACTCAATCCACAAGGCCTCCGCATGCACTTTCTTCAACAGATATATGGGCAGAAAAGTCTTGATGCGAAGTCATTGTCATATCCTCAGCATGCGTCCCAGTAACATCTATACTCCCCACAGAGTAAGAGAAAGATAGTGGTGTTAATTCTCCCCAGCTGAGGCTCGCAACCACGGATGAGTCAGCGATATTCTCCCCCAAGCAGAGTTTATCTACTACCAGCACTGGAAGATTATCCCCAGTAGAGTCTGGAAAACTGTCCCAGTAGAGTTTAAAAGATTATTCCCTGTTAAGTCACAATTGGAAAATCATCCCCAGCGAAGTTCATTCCCCTTTTACAAACAGAAACTCAATCCCCAACAGAGTTTATCATAGCCAGCAATGATGATTCATCCCCAACCGAGGTTATCTCTCCAAATCAACAGGTTCTCTAGCAGAATATGTCCTCCCCACAGAGTCATTTCCTCATCAGTTTATTCCCCAGCGGAGTTATCCTCTCCTGCAGGTTTATTCTCACAATCATCTTCATTCGCTACCCCCAGCGGAAACGAAGAATTCAACTCTTTTCTCCAGCAGCAATCCGAGATTTATTTTCCCCAGCTAAAAACATCACATTTCCATACATCATGACGCATGCATATACACATCATACAAACACAATCTAATTTATCTTGAGAACATCATTGCTTGATACATATCATGAATTACATACAGCTAACCCTTACCTTTCAGGAAGGATACAATCGAATTCTCATAAAATTCAAACTGTGAAGCCCGGAGATGATTCCTCAGTCAAATACGGACGACTGAAGTTCCTAAAATTCAACAGAGATGATTCCCCAGTTGAATACGGATGACCGAAGCTCCTAAAATTCAACTTTCCTCTTCAATAGAGATGTTTCCTCAATGGAATACGGACGATCGAAGTTCCTAAAATTCAACCGAGATGTTTCCTCAGTCGAATACGGACGACCGAAGTTCCTAAAATTCAACCGAGATGATCCCTCAGTCGAATACGGACGACCGAAGTTCCTAAAATTCAACAGAGATGTTTCCTCAGTCGAATATGGACGACCGAAGTTCCTAAAATTCAACATAGATGTTTCCTCAGTCGAATACGGATGACTGAAGTTCCTAAAATTCAACTGAGATGTTTCCTCAGTCGAATACGGACGACCGAAGTTCCTAAAATTCAACAGAGATGTTTCCTCAGTCGAATACAGACGACCGAAGTTCCTAAAATTCAACAGAGATGATTCCTCAGTCGAATACGGACGACCGAAGTTCCTAAAATTCAACAGAGATGATTCCTCAGTCGAATACGGACGACCGAAGTTCCTAAAATTCACAGAGATGATTCCTCAGTCGAATACAGACGACCAAAGTTCCTAAAATTCAATAGAGATGATTCCTTAGTAGAATACGGACGACCAAAGTTCCTAAAATTCAAACTGAGATGACTCACCAGCAGAATAACGGACGAACGAAGCTCCTAAAATTCTATTTCTCTTAAGACAAAGATCAGCATTCCCCAGCGGAATTTTCCTCAACAACAGGTATACAAGCTCTCGCTAAGGAATCTCTTATGCGATCAACACTCCTTCGGATGACATCTTTAAGCCCATCCTCCGTCAGCAATTTCCAAATGGCATCTGTAAGCCCATTCCCGATATCGCGAGACGGACACCACTTCATGCGAGTGCAAATTTATGGGCACTCTAGTGTTCAATCATCTTCCACCTTTGGATCACGAAAGGCATGAAAGCCAATCTATATCCTCAAGTTTAAGAAGATTGAACAGGGGCAGCTGTTATACCCCAAAATTTTCCCTCCCATATTTCTCAAAACATTTCAAGAATGATACTCAAGTTGCTCAAGGTAGCCTAAGGGTTGGCCAGACAAGCTCTCTCCTAAGGCAGTCTACCTCAAATTAGGGTTTCATGTTGCATCAAGATGCTTGAGTCCAAGGGACCCTAAATGCTTAACATTGTCCTAATATGTTCTCAAGATCATCCATGTCAAGTTTTAAGCCCTACAGAGGAAATTTGCTCAGTCAATTGCCCAAAGGCCTAAAGATCGACCGTGCTAGGGCAAAAGTCAAATGTGGCCCACATATAGTCGAACTTCAATATTTTTGGTAAACATCCTCATTTTGAAGTATATTTCATCATTTGATAAAGGGTTTATCATGATTCATCAAGGATTGCTCACAATTCCTCAAGAACCAAAAGTTGCTAAATTAGGGTTTTGTAGGAAAAGTCAACTCAACTTTGACCAAGCATAACTTTCTCATACTTTATGAGAAATGACCCATCCAAAGCTCACTTTTAAGAGGATGCAATTACCTACAATCCATCTTCATCTCCCAAGTTCAAAATATGCACCCACAAGAAGTTATGAATTTGGACATTATAGGTCATTTTGAAAAGTCAACTAAAACACCTTTTTTGTCAAAGCTTCATACTTGAGCATGGAATATAAAATTAAGATGAAACCAAAAGGGTTGATTAGAGGACATCGCAAGCTTTATAAAAAGTCTAAGAACACCTCCAAAGAGTCAAAATTGAGGAAGTTATGCATTGGTGAAGTTGACCCTTTTTGCAAAATTGCCAAAAGTCAACTATGCCTAAAACTTCAATTTTTGCCAAATGGGCCCAATCTTTTTCACTTGTTTTGAGTTGGCAACATATTCCACAAGATTTAGCCTTTTCCACTTGTCCTTATCATGTTTTTATTATTTATTTTGATTTTTATTTGAATTTATTCAATTTAAATCAAAACAAATCATATAAAATCTAAAATATTAAAAAGACAAGATTTTGTGCTTGTTTCAGGTCTTAAATTACAACTAGCAAGTATTAAAATTCGTGTGAAGGAATATGTGCACAAAAAGATTGATTTTAGGCCAATTTTGGAATGATATTCAAGAGGATCAAATCACAATCAAATTCAATAATGGGAGAAGATTGAGTACAACCTATCAACCCTAATCCATTCCTTGATACATATAGAACATGTGCAGACTCAAAACTAGGTTAGAATCAGGCACAAGAGGCAGAACAAAAACTTGAAAAATCAAGAAAAAGTGCAAGATCGAATTCAGTGTTCCAAACATCCTCAAGGCCTTCTATCCATCTCAATCACTTCCTGAGATTCCCAGCAAGCGAAAGCAATCAAAACCAAGCATTTTCAAGCCCTATACATCGTTGTAAGTCAATCACGATACCCAACATTTCTTGAATTCTTATTCAATGATTTAGGCATTGTTAGCATGAATTAATCATATATTCTTGATCCATGGAGTATTTGCAAGCTTCCTGTATTGATTAATTGCATTTATATGGCCTGTGGTGAATTTCACCATTGTTAGGGTTTTGGATCCCGTTTTAGGTTTTTTGTATGCAGGTGAAATTAGCCTTGATGAAGGGTACTATCATGTTCAGAAGGATGAGACGAATCTAACCATAGAATTAGGTGTCATTTATATTGCCCATGGAAGATTTGGGAACGAACCAGGCTTATAGCAACAGACAAACGTCCATAGGTAAAAGTCTGGGACTTTTACCCACGGAGAGGGGAAGAAGATGACCTATGTGTCACCTTTCCATTGGCCCATTCAAACCTTTCTACGCGCGTTTTTTTTATCCTCCACTAATGCTTGTTTTTGTATATTATTATTGTTATGTATTCCATGTATAACAAATGCAAAGTGGTGCAGTGGTGAGCGTAGTGTGGAAATTGCCTTGGGGGCCTGGGTTCGAATCCCATGTCCCCCACTTTTCTCAATGTTATTTTCTTTCAGGCAATTACATGCGTGTACAAGCCAGGAGACTATCATGCTCCCTCATCATCTACCATGCCAAGTGTCCTGAGGCCAAATCTGATGGCCATCCAAGAGGGAACACCAAAAGCCAAGTCAAACGCGTAGCACATGATCTCACAAGTCAACGTGGGCTTCAGATTATTGGGCCCAGAATCTGCTTCTCACACCCCCTTATTGCAGGCCCACTCTCGCTTTCTATTTTTTTTATTTATTATATTTTTTTCTTTTGATTTATTTATTTATTTACTAACCAATTAAATTATTTTCTTTTTATCAAAAAAATCACAAAAATATTTATCACCAATTAGATTTAGGTATTTTTTTTATCAATAAATTTATTAATTTAATTATATTTAATTTTAGGTAAAACTTTAATTATTTTATAAATAACTTAAAAATAATTAGAATAAATAGGTTTTATTACTAACTTAATTATATTTTATTTTTTCCTAAAATAACAAAAAAAAAAACAAAATATGTCATGTAATTATTTTTATTAATTAATTTAATTAACTAATTAATTGCATATTTAATTTAGAAAACTTATTTATTTTATTAAAAACAACAAAAAACAATTCTTCTTTTAATTAGGTTAGAAGGGTCAAAACCCTAATTTCTCGTCGATCTAATTTTCCTCGCGCGCTTTATTTTTATCATATTGATGTAACTACCTACAGTTTGTAATAGTTTAACTAGGGCGTTTATTTCTATTTACCGCTTTATTTTTCAAAGGGTTTGTTTTTTGCTATGTAAATACCTGAAGCCTTGTAATAGCGTAGTTTAATTTCCGCATTTTAAATTCCGTAAATTATTAACTGTTAGATGTATGATAATAGGATGCATGACAAGAATGTATGATTAACTTTAAAACAGTTAGATAACCCTAAATGTGCAAAGATAAATAAACTGAAATTGAATCACTCGCACATGCGCACTCCTAGGGTACACTCCCACTTGGTTGCCTTCGGTAAATGGTCATTGAGTATAGGATGCTTTAGTGGTCGTCCTTTTGTCTAAACAAAGATCAAAGTCCCGATTCAGAAAAGTTGCCTCAGAATGGTTGCCTCAGAATTGTTGCCCCGAATAATTGATCTAAGACATTAGGATTATTACTAAGACGTCCTAACATTGCTTTAGTGACCGTACGTCCCTTTTCGAATTGACCCTCAAAACTCCAACGACGGTGCTACCTACTCACTAATAGTGGGATAGCGCTGTCTAAAGGAAACGAATATAAAATGATTCTTTTTTCGAGTAGGTAGATTACTTCTTAAGTACTTGCTCAATAAAAACAAAATTTTCACATTTACACTCCTTTACAAACAAAGTTTTCAAAAACACTTCATTACACTCTTGAAGACAGAAGCAAGAGTTAAATCGAAGTCAAAACAAAAGCTTTTCAAATCACGCAAACACAAAGAAAACAATTTTGAAAATGATGAGCAAGTACCTAAGAGCCCGTAGATAACTACGGATAGAAAGGATGCTAATACCTTCCCTTTCTATAAATCTACCCCCCGTACTCAGAAATATCTCGAAAAAGGAATTTTTCTGTGCTTTTTTCCTTTCTTTGTTGGATAAAATAAAAGTCGGTGGCGACTCTTGCTTACCGCGACATTTTGCGAACACAAACGCAAACCAGCAAATTCCTTAAAAAATAGGGAAACCATGTCCCGGTTCTGGCCACCGTATCACACCATGGAATGGCCTTCTCACTGGTATACGACATGGGACCAGGTACCGTAATCATCAAAGGAGGTTCCCTAGATGGGGCAGGAATGCGCACAGGGGTGTATGGAATAGATACCACAAAAACATCTTCTTCATTAACCTTAAGGTAGCTCAATTTTCTATCGAACTGAAGAGAACCCTCCTTTATCATCAACTGGATACCGACTTTTAAATCATCGCAGCCCTTCGGTTGCTCTCTACACTTGGCACACTCTGAAGGACAACCTGGGAAAATAGAATTGTCAAGCAAATACCTCTTAACATACCACAACGGAGTAGTTACTTGTTCCACATCCATGATTAAATTCAACACTTCACCATTATCATCAATCATATTAACAACACCCCCTCCATGCCTAGGCATTGGGTTCTGAGTAACATTCAGACCAATCATTGGAGTAAACTTAATTGCCTTAGCATCCAACAAGTCTTGTATTTTGCACTTCAACGCAAAGTAATTGTCTGTAGAAGTACCAACTCCGCATGAATGGAATTCACATCTTGCGTTAGCATCATAGTTAAGAGGAAGTCTTGCAGGGGGTGGTGGCATATTTCTCAAACCGATCAACTTCATATCGATAAAATGGTGGAGTGCTTCAGTAAGAGATACCGGCAAGGGATCAAATTTTCTCATATGTCTCTGCTATTGATTATTATACTGACGGGGAGCATCTTGCTGTCTTTATTGTTGAGGCATTGTATTCGGTCTCTGTTGCGGAGGAACATTAACAGGAATAGAAACAACATTGATTTGTTGGTATTGACGATCCTCTCCTCTTCCTCTACAAGAGTAAACCGCACTTGTGTCGCCTTCCTTTTTCTTAGGGTAAGTGTTGAATGGTTTCTTACTGCCCCCTGATTAGCCACTAAAACCTCCAATCTGATTTTTCCCCAATTTCAAACCTACCTAAATTCTTTCACCAGCCATAACCAAGTATGCAAATCCTACCGAAGTACTTCCTATCATGTGCTCATAGAATGGCCCTTGCAGGGTACTCATAAACATATCAATGAGTTCTCTCTCCATGAGTGGAGGTTGAACCCTCGCAGCCAACTCACGCCACCTTTGAGCGTATTCCTTGAACGATTCTCTTGGTCCATGTGACAAATTCTATAACTGAGTGCGATTAGGCGCCATATCCATATTGTACTGATAATGTTTGACAAAAGACCGAGCAAGATCATTCCACCAAGGAATATGGGTTTTCTCCAACTTCATGTACCACTCCAGAGATTCTCCAGATAGGCTATCCTGGAAAAAGTGAATCAAAAGCCCCTGATCCTCAGTATGCACCGACATCTTTCGGAAATAAGCAGTTGCATGAGTAACAGGACATGACGTTCCATTATACTTTTCAAATGTAGGAGGCTTGGACTTTGGAGGAACTTTCACCCCAGACACCAACCCAAGATCATTAGCATCCATACCAAGGGCTCCTTGCCCTTCCACAACCTTCAAACGTTCTTCCAACAACCTATACTTCCTATCCTCAACCTGAACTTCTGGCTCCGAACGCCGAACAGAAAACTGATCCTTATCCTGGTCAAAGTCATAATCCTACTCTTGATATCCCCTTATACCACCCTGATTATCTCTTCTGTTCCCTACAAGACGAGGTCCGGAGACGGGGGAAACTGCCCTGCATTGCGCACAAAAGGGTTTCCGGGCATCCTGCGAAAATTTCCAACAGGCTGATCTTGCACATCCCCCAATCCTACAGAAATGTCCTGATAGAGCCCTTGATTTTCACCATCCCCTGGATAGCGGCGCTGGTTGTTGACAATGGCATCCAGTTCCTCCTGTCGGCGATTCACATTGGTGATGTCCTTAATGAACTGGGTCATCTGAGTAGCCATCTGGGCCCTCATTTCAGCGAGTTCAGCTTGAACCTATTCCATCTGTCTTGGCAAATTATTTCTAGTGGAATACCGATGAGTAGTCATCTTGAATTCTGAATAAGAAAAGCAGAAGAATAAGAATACCGTCTTGAGATAACCTGTAATGTTATGAAATGCATGATGTTCATGATATGTTTTTCATTTCTCGGTATTCAAGAGTCCTTTTATTCATCAGTCACGGTGCACAACCAAAAATCAAGCATACAATCAAAGGAAGAAAAAAAGACAATAAGATAAACACTCCAATTATTTACAAAAAAAAAGAAATGATGTTCGAGTGACTTAGGACATTTAAGAGTGTAATGGTAAACAACAAAATACGTGTTTCAAAGTAAACTTAACAAAAACTAAATAATAAAAACAAACAAATGGTCCCTTCCAACAATCCTGGGGGTGACCAAATACACCAAAGGTAAGTAACAAAACTAAATCTCCGGAACAAGACATGCTTCAAGGTGTTGACAATACTCTTCAAGCCTGGCTTTCACTTTCAAAAGTTGTGATGCAACTACTTTACTTTGTTGAAACCGATCCTCTGCGACACGCCTCTGGGCTACTTCCCTCTCAAGCTGAGCATCCTTGTCTTTGAGTTGTTTCTCCAAGTTTTGAATCTTCTTCATGTAGCTATTCTCAGATGCCTGAAGCTTCTGGAACTCTTGCTGGGTCTTACTCATTTCTTCTTCCATTTCAGCATGAGATCTCTTCCTAAAACTGGTTGCATCAAAAGTTTCCCCTTGAGCTTCTTTGAGTTTGCGAGCTAAGTCGGCCCTTTCTTGATCTACCCAATAAAGTTTCATCCTTGCCTCACGGTCTTTTGCACGAAGTTGAATGTTCTCAACATGAACCTGGGTGAACACCTCGGTAGGCAGCATGTTACTCAGAACAGTAGGAGGTTGCTCACATATAGGAGCCGACCTTGCAAATGGTAACCGTAAAATCTTAACCCTGGCTCTAATCCATTCCAAGTAAGGAACCCTAGCAATAGGAACCTTCTTGCCCAAAGTAGTTCTATCCTTCTTGTGAATTCCCTTCCAAGCACTTGTCACTCTTTTCAACATCACAGGATCACTTCCTCTAACAAAATACACTGATTCAGACACCTCCTCAACCTTTGGCGGTCCATCCATTGCATATCCCAATTGACGATAATCAAGCATAGGATTATAGTTGATACACCACTTAGTTCCTATGAGGGGAACGTTAGGGAAATCTCCGCAGCTAGTGATAATACTTCGTACTTCCCCCATGTCATAATTCAACCGAATATCAAATGAAGTAAGATTAACAAGTCTTGATGACCATCAGAGAGAATGTCTGGTATCCATGAAAGGGCCACTTACCGGTAGGTTCAACTTAAACCATTGATACAACATCGAATGACATAAACTTATATTACCTCCTTTTCCATGCCTGAAATGAATGGTGTAAAGAGTATCTGCCAAGAGTGTCGGTACCGGGTTCTTATTTCTAAAAACACAAATAGCCGTCAAATCCACAAAATTTCTCTTGCGAGGGAAGAGGATGATCTCGTATATCATGAGAGCAAACAGAGAGCTGAAGTCACTCCAATTCCCTTTCTTTGCCCAGTCTTCAGCTTTCTTCACTAAGAAATCCAAATAAAACCCTGTAATATCCTCACTTGATTTCCAATTGTCTTTCACTTCTTTCCAACTCAAATGAAGAGTTTCAGCAATAACTTCGAACTTCGGCTTCTCCGACACTTGGACAAAAGGAACTTCATCGGACAACCTGATATTAATTAGGTACGCGTACTCTTCTAGTGTGGGAACCAGTTGATAATCTTGAAAAGTAAAACACCACAATTACTTGTCATTGAACTGGAAGAGGGTGATCAAAGCCATTGGGTCAACTGAAGTGTTAAGGATTAGTAACAAATTGCCATAATTTTTGTTGAAATTGTTCAGAACATCACCCTTCAAATAAGAACTCAACCTCTTCAATTCGGACACATCAATAGAAGGAATTTGATAAGCGAAAGTATGCCTGGTGGGCTCTTTAACACGAACTGAATCAAAATCATCTGATGGGAGGCCAGCCATTTCTGATGGAAAGAAGACTCTCGAATGTCCCTGGAAGATGACATGCGCATGCTAGTTATTTTTTATACATCATTTTTTAGAAATAAATATGTTATGATGCAACATGACAAGATCAAAGTTTCACACTGGATCATGGCTGAACCATTACAGAACAACACCACTCAAGATCAAAAGAAAATCCCAAAGCTCCAAAACTAACATGGGAACCTGAGTCACCTTCGCAACACAAAGTCACCAACAATACCTGTACCTGTAAGAAAAGTTTTCCCGCCCCTCTCACGGGTGTAGTCTAGGTCAAGGTAAGGTTAAAAGCCAAATCAGAGTACAAGAGCCCGACTGTCGGTATCATCATACGATAACACCTATCCGAACTACCTCTGAAGTCATGGGTCTCATGGTCAGGTCTACAAAGCATCCGCCTCATAGCTGCCATGGCCACTCTATTTCTAGTTCCTATGGAATTCACTCATAGCCTGTGTACGAGGCCTTTTACCTCATGGAACAACCCACCCACCAAGAAATCCAGAAACCAAACAGTCCAGCCAAATCCAGTATGCAGAAAGTAAAGCGCATATAAGATACAATACAAACAAATAAATATGCAAAGCGGTAAAATAAACACGCAAAAAGAAAACAAACAAGAGCTAGGATCGACTCCAGGATGGACCAGCAAGAGGTCAATCTGTCCCCAGTGAAGTCGCCAGCTGAAACGACCTGGAGGAACCGTCATCTCGTAATGAGACATCAATAAAGTCGCCACCGAACGTCTTTTATCCCGCCGAAAGGGAAAGGTAAACATTGAGAAAACCTGAAGAGGGAGAAATCATGGTCTTTTGACCGAGAGATCGGGTAAGGGAGTCTGTTACGCGAGGGGAAGGTATTAGCACCCCACACACCCGTAGTACTCTATGGTATCCACTCTTGTTGTCTAATCTAATGGGTGTGGTCAAAACCTATGTCTATGGCTTAAAGCTAAAAAGGGAATGCATGCGAAAAGAAAAAAAAACAATGTAGGGAAAATAAAAGATTTGCTCTGTTGGGCCCTACCCCTTTGCCTACCTATCCCTTTTAAGGAATCAGAGTAGCCATAGTTCAGCTCATATATTTTGGTTGGTTTGTGTTTTTTAGTTAAGACAACAAAAACAATCAAAATGGCAAAACATCAAATAAAACAACAAACAAATGAGATGGTAAAACATCGGTTAAATAATAACAAAGTAACATGTCAAAGATGGAAAAACATCAATAAAACGGATGACAAAACATCATACCTAACAATGATATTGAGAATCAAAGTAAGATACCAAACATGTGCGATGGCGAAACATCAGCTTCAAACAAATGTGTGATGGAGAAACATCGGCTATAAGATAACAAGGTATCATGGAAAAATGGAGAAACATTGATAAAATGGATGACAAAACATCACACCTAACAATGATATTGGAAATCAAAGTAGGATAACAAACATGTGCGATGGTGAAACATCAGCTTCAAATAAGTATGTGATGTGGAAACATCGGCTAAAAGATAACGAGGTATCATGGAAAAGATGGAGAAACATCAATAAACTGGATGACAAAACATCACACCTAACAATGATATTGAGAATTAAAGTAGGATAACAAACATGTGCGATGGCGAAACATCGACTTCAAATAAGTATGCGATGGTGAAACATCGGCTAAAAGGTAGTAAGATATCATGGAAAAGATGGCGAAACATCACACCTAACAATGATATTGAGAATCAAAGTAGGATAACAAACATATGTGACGGTGAAACATCGACTTCAAACAAGTGTGTGATGGCGAAACATCGGCTTCAAACAAGTGTGCGATGGAAAAACATCGGTAAACCAGGTTTAAAAAAAAACCAAGAGGCGCACAAACAAATAAGATTGATTTGTATATTTTACCTTGAAGAAGGGTTTGAGTTTATTAGAGGTGTTTTATGATATGCCAAGAAAACAATTTTTGTTTTAAGATGCAAAATGCAAAGAAAGGAAAAACCAACTAAGGGAAACTAGCCTAGCACTATCCCTAGTGTTATCATACAATGATTGACCCTAAGGTTGAGGATAAAGTAAAATCCTACCCTATGCTAGCATACATGGATTCCTACCTTAATTAACATGTCAAAGGAAGCTTAACAAAACTATCCTATAGGGAATAGGCAATGAGAGCGAAGTCGTGATCTCAATTTCTAAATTGAGTGACTCATCGATCAGCAGTTAAAGAAGAAAAACAATAAACATCCTATAGGGAACATGCACTGAGAGCGAAGTCGTGATCTCAATTTCTAAATTGAGTGACTCATCGATCAACAATTAAAGAAGAAAAACAATAAACATCCTATAGGGAGCATGCACTGAGAGCGAAGTCGTGATCTCAATTTCTAAATTGAGTGACTCATTGATCAACAGTTAAAGAAACAAACACAACACATGTATCAAACAAAAACAGAGGGCCTCCTGACATATATCAGCAACAGAGGTCCCATCATGCAATCATAGAACTATACAAAATGAAAATAGAAGAAAGGAAATAGTGCAATACCAAACGGATAACTATCCGTAGCAACTGAACAAGAATAAAAGAAACCCAGAGAACTTCAAGCAAGCTGGCCTCAACAAACAAATCAAGTCAGAAATTATGCCATCAGGATGTAAGTATTGAGATTTTTAGATATGAACAGATCCCATGGGCAATGTATGGCATTCAAAATCATATATACATATCTTGCATAGACTATCAAATATTCCAAGCACAAGAGCATTGCCAATATAATAAATTGTGTTCCACAAAGAAAGTGAAACACAATAGCCTCAAGTCAAAAATGGAAAACTTTTCTCAAAGTACCTCACACATTCAACAGCCAAGTTAGTATTCCCATAAATTGAATGATGAATCACATAAGGGATGGATGATGACACCATAATTAAGTGAGGAAACATGATAACAACTATCAAAACATTAGATATGATAGACAAAAAGAAAACAGGCATATGCACAATTTGGTCAAAAATTAGAGGAATGTTGCTCCTTTCTATCACCATATTGAATTGACAATTGAATATCAATCAAGGATCATGGGAGATTGAGAAGAATACAATCAAAGACTATGAAGGTCAGTAGAAACCACAATTCAATCATACTCAATTACTTGATCACATCTCACAAGCATAACAGAAGAGGAATCCCACACAATGCATCAAAAGGTTCAATCATTCAAACATGGGGCACTAAGTGAAATGACTTGAGTTTATATGGATAAACAGAACCAACATGATCATTAGGAGAAGAGAATGCAAGAAGAAATACTCAAAACGCGCAAGTAAATTGAGAGAATCAAAGAAATTTGTAGAACAAGTGGCTATGGAGTTTTTTGAGCTCAGGGATGAAATGAAGCACCCACCTGGCTCAATGAAGCGTGCCTCTCAATATATAGAGCACGAGGAGGAGGGTAGGATAAGCTTTTCACGGTGAAAACCGTTAGAAAGAATGAATCCCCATTTTTGCAAAAATGAAATGTGCACATGAAGCACTCAAATCCCTCATGAATTCTCAAGCCTTTCACGTGAATTTCAGGTCTTTTTATCTCAGGAAGAGGTAAGCAAAAGATCAAGGCTTAATTCCTTGTATTAATCAAGTGTTGGTGATTAGGCATTTTCATGCCACTTTTTGCAAAACCACGGATTGCCCTTGCATTTGCCCATGTGCAGCTCAAACTTTGGCATGATGGGCCTTAGTATATTGCAAATTAGTCATGGGTCAAGTTTGAAGTGAAACAAATGGCCACAAATCAGGTTATCAAGAATTTGCAATTTGCATGGTGTGCATGAATTCAATGAAATGCCTCAAAATTCCAAAGCTCATAACTTGCTCATATTTTTGAATTTGGACACAAATGAGTACAATTTGGAAAGGTACTGCAAATATATACAATCCCTTAGTTTTGCGTTTTTGCAATTGAATCCATTAAGGTCCTTCAAATCTGACATGAAATTCACTAAATTTGGAAAATGACCTATAATTTTAACTTGAGGCACGAACTTCCAAAGACCATAACTCTTGACTCTTTGCCTATTTGTACATGAGACCAAAACTAGATGAAAGATCATCCTCTTAGATTTCCAAGCATACTTCATTTGCATTTTTTTGATCAAAGGTGAATAAAATATCAATTTTTGAAGTTAAGTCCTCATTTTCCAAAATTAGAAACTTTTAGGGTTTCTTCATGAACTAGTTTCAACCCAAACCTCAATCTCTTTGATCCAATGATAAAAATGGACTTGAAATATGAAAAGTACATCCTTGAATTGATGGTTTACCAAAAGTTCACTTGGTCAACCTTGACTTTGACTGATTTTGACCAAAATGACCATTTTGCCCCTTTGAATCAATTGATCCACTTCCCTTCAAAATTGATGATCAAGACTTCAAACATATGATCTTCCAAATATATAGAGGCCATGTACAAAGTTTCACTTCAAAATTCTCAAGAAATCTTGATGAAATCCCAAACCCTAGTTTTGGTTAACACCTTAGGAGACTGATGAATCATCTTCAAAACTTCAAATCCTCTGGGCATCTTGACCAATTTCTTGTACAAAGAATTTTAAAATACCAATGAGATGTTGTAAATTACAAATCAAGACTTTTACATTGATCAATAGCCTTGATCAAGCAAAACCCTAATTTTGACTGGTGAATCAAAAGAGTGATTCTTCTTATAATCAATCTTAAACTTCAATTCTCTGATGATCCAAAGAGATGGATAAAATATCTTGAGATATGCACTAACTTTTGAGCTTGAAAGATCCAGAGGTTTAGATGATAAGGTTCTACTTGAGAAACTTGTCAATGCAAACAACCTCCAAATCCTGAGGAAGACTTGATAACCAAAGTACTTTGATCCCATCACAATGTATGAATGCAATGCAATATGATATTCATGATGAAACATAAGCCTAAATCAAGAGGGTAAATTTTAGGGTGCAACATAATGCACATGAAAGTTTTGAAATCTAAGTTTGAATAGAAATGAATGATTAGATATGGATATTCGAAGAGGAGAAGTGGTTAGCAATAATTTTAATAAACATAGGAGTCAGTTTAACACAAATTTTGTCGAGTATGCTTTCACAATTAACCTTGCTTCAATTAGGACTTTTGAAGGTTGTAACATGGCTATGGTTTATGGTTTAAGAAAAAAACGATATAAGGCTCAAATTTTATTTAGCCCCCCTATTCTCCTTGATGTTCTCCAAATCTAAATCTAATTAATGCAACAGATGTGTTCAATCTCCAAGAGAAATTTCGTAGTTGTGTAGATGATGAGAAGCGTAGATAAAGTTTACGCATTGATGAAAAGCCTTGATAATTATTAAGGTGCCAGTCATAAGATTGTTATCCAATTTTGTTTTGAATCCCTTATTTTTGCATGGGCCGATTCTTTTGAATCTGGTCCATTGGGATGCCCTAACTTTTGTCTAAGTCACGTTTTTTAATTGTTACTTGACTTAGCGGGATTTCTTATTTTTGAATTTCTTTTTTTTTTTGCTTTTGATTTTGAAAATTTGTGACTGCCTATGCTGATATTGTAAGCTTCGTCTTTATCGTTTCCTCGATCTTGAAGGATGTTCTAAGGAAGAAGATGTTGTGATCTTTGTCTTTATTGATTGCTTCCTCAATCTTTGTTGATGTGCAAGGAAAATGACGTGCTTGGACCTTTGTTTAGACCGTTTCCTCAATGATGTATCGAAGAAATATATATGCTTGAACCTTTTCTTAGATCGTTTTGATTCTCCTGGGATTTGAATGCATCGTCGAATTAATTGAAATCTACCCCTCCCCTGGTTAAAAGTAAGGTTTTTTATTTATTTTAGAAAATAGAACAAAACTCCAACTCCTGGCTCGTGGGGGTTAGCTACGAATTAACTCCTTATTTCTCCACGGTTTAGAAATTGAAAGAATTCCTTACATCGTCAGCTCGGTCTTACCATTGAAAGCATAATTTAGCAAAATTAATTTATTTAGTTTACATCATTCTCCCTCAAAGTTTGTTAAAGGTTGAAAAATGGAAAATGGAAAAGAAGAGTGGAAATGGAAATATGTTGATTATTTATGGAAAGTGATAGTAAATGAAGAGTGAAATGAATGAATTGATTTGAAAAACATGCATGCTCATTTTATTAGAATTATTGATCCAAAGATACAAGTTTATACAAAATACAACTTAGCAACTTGGAAATTACATTTTGAAATTGATAATGTCTAATGATCATATCTAAGAGCATCTTAGTTTGATCCACTTGGATTTAGGAAATGCTTATTGATTCTTGGACTTGTCAAAGCATGAGGGTGACCCTTGACGTTCCTTGGGCATATCTATTTTGTGAGGGCATTGCTCTTCTTGATACTGTTGCTTTTGAATCACCAATGATAGTTGCATCTGAGGTGTTGCGTGGGCCTGTATAGTGAAGTCTGCCTTCTCTCTTTAATTGGACTTGTAGGACCAAGCTCATTTGAGTCTTCAATGGTTAATCTCCTCCTTCTATAATTTAGGACTTTCTCGAATTCCTTTATGAGTCTCAGAAAATCAGCTAGCATGGATAATTAGATAAGGGCGAAACTAGAAATGTGTATGCAAATGTATGAACATGTATGCGAATGAAAATGCATGGGTATGAAAATAAATTTAAAAGGGTATGCAAAAATATTTTCATGGAGACGCAATGCAATGTGATGTTAGAACAAAGATAAACCTAAGGACCACCTATACAAATTGTGACAAACACAAGGAAAAGTCCAATGGATGACAGTTAAGAGGAGACCCCTACAAGCTAGGGGTTATGAAACTCCTATAAAAACGAGTTTAAAGATAGACATGAAATTGAGGATACCCTATACTGACTCAGAGATTGAGACAAACACAAGGAACTCCTTAAGGATTATGGACAGTGAAAGACAAAGAGGAATCTCTACAAGTTAGGGATTGTAACATATGGACGGGAATTCCTACAGGCTAGGAATATGTTATAGACCAATGGAAGATTGAGATGAAGGTTGGACTTGATGGAATAACATGCAAGGTTGGACTTCGTGGGAAGGCGAACAAGATCCTATAAAGATTCTAAGGATATTGACAGACAAAAGGGGATCCCTACTGGATAAGGATTATGAATAAATAGAAAACCCTACGAGCTAAACTAAATAATACCCCTACGAGTTTAGGGTATAAATGAAAAAGGGTAACCTCACGTAGGTTTAAATTACAATAAAATGTCCCTCGCGGGAAGGCTTCCTATGAAGGATGGGATGACAATAGTTTCCTTAGTACGTAGGTTCCTAGTTTCGGTCTATGAATATTCTAACCTCCCCATAAGGTGACTTCCTTAAGGGTATCCTGGATAACACTAGAGAGAAAGGCACAAGGGCCTCCATTAAGTGGAGCCTCATTGTAGATTGAAACTTTCGTCTCTAAGGTCTTACAAGGTCTCACCGTGAGATTTTGGTTTAGGGTTATACAAAAAGTCATAGGTTTCATTCCAAAGTCCTATCCTCCAAGAGGATACCTCTTAAGACATATTCCCTTTTTTGGAATTCCACCGACTCTAGGCGAAGTCGTCACAAAAACTCATATGGATGATATATCCCCTTGGCCAATAGACAAATCTTCTTTCTAATGTTTTGAATAATTTTGAATTTTAAATCCCACCAAAAATAAAATAAAATTTTAATAAAGATAATGTAAACAAATAATATAAATAAATAAATAAACCAAAAGTGAAAAATATAGAAATGATAGCAATACCAAAAATAGAAAAGAAACCTTAGAAAAACCTTAGACCTAAAAAGAGGGAAAGACTCTAAAACCCTAGGGTTGTGTTTCCCCAGTAGAGTCGCCAGCTGTAATAACCGGAAAAAAAATATAGAGTCGCCACCATTAATTTTTATCCTAAGATGGGAATATAACGAAATAACCCTAAAGTTGATACATAGATTCTAAGTTTTTTGACTCGCTTTAGACGAAGGGAAGGTGTTAGGAACTCTTCATCTACCTTGTTCACAAGGATACTAGGGTTTAGGTTTAAAGGTTTAGGAATACGGTTTTAATTTTGAATTGGGGGAACTCATCATGATTTTTAAGTTGTATGCGTACGTATCCTCTTATGAGGAATCAGAGTCTAAATTCGTAGTTCATAGTATTGGTTGGTGTTTTTATAGGATTACATAGAATTGATTTCAAATTATCCTTGAACCTTGTTTGTGTTGTAAGTTGAGTGATCATTGAAGGTAGAAGAAGGAAGGCTGAAGGATTGTAACAATGGAGGGTGGAATGGTCATTGAAGGTAGAAGAACAAAGGGAGAAGGTTTTGGCAGAGGAATTTTTGTGATTATTGAGGTGTGTTTTTTGATTTGTTTCACTGGGTTTCTGTTCAGAAACCCTGTAATAAACCAAAAGTAAGAGAAAGATTAAGATTGTGAAATTATCCATCCCATTATGACGGACAATAGTCCTATTTATAGAGTTAAAATTAGGTTAAAAAACTTAAAAAGGAAGTTACCCAAAACACTGAAAAGCCCAAAGTATGATCTCTAAAAAAAGAAAGAAAATTAGTAACAAAAAATAGAAAAAGAAAATGTTAAAAGTGCAACACAAGAGATTCGAACTCACGACCTCATACTTGCAAGCTTTATTCATTACCAATTGTGCTATATTACTCATTTGAAAAAAACCCAATTGAAAGTATACGAAAGAGAACAAGTATTTGCTATTTAAAATACAAATAATTTGAAATAAACAATTATACATTTTTAAATGCGTGAAATAAATTATTGTTAAAATTTAGTAAAATTGAACCAAAGAATATTATAAATATCAATGTTGAAAATATTTTTGACTGTAGAAATAAAGGGCGGGCAAATTTGGGGTATGACAATTTTGATGATGATAAAGAAATTAAGGAAAAAATCCCAAATATCATCTAAAAAAGTTTAAGTGTGAATCGAATAAAATAACTAGAGGTTTTTGGTCATGTGTGTAAAGCAATCAAATGTTAAAATAACTTCACCAAGAAACATATTTTTTACCAGGGTGGCCAAAATAGTTCTACATTGATTGAGAATTAAGGATAATGGTAGTTTATATACAACACTCATACACCTTAATTCAATGAAGTACCTTTTATAAAGGACAAAGTCGTGAGTGTTCTCACACCTAAAGTAGACAATACATTGTATCCGCAATGGTACATGTACTTTAGGTTGATTGGAACATTATTGTTCCATTATGGAACCATAATTATTTTTGAATTAACGGGGTAGATTCTTGATGTGCTAGTGCATATCTCCTATGTGGTTGCACGGGGTGGGATTAGAAGGTTAGAACTCAAACACCTAAGTTAGTGAGTGAGTAAAGCAGGGTTGAATGAACTATTTTTAGAATCATAACTTAGAATAAACACATGTTGGATTATATACAGTGGGCAATAATTAGGTTTATGCAATATTGGGCTTGTGGTTGGCCTAGAACAAGAGTCAATTGCAAAAAGCTCACACGTGATCGTCATCCTATAAAATTTACCCTCCATTTCATTTTATAATTCTAATTATAAGTCATTTGTTTAGGTCTTTAAGTCACTAAGTTAAATTCCATCTGATCCATAGTTATTTTACCTAAGTCATTTGGACTAATAAGGTCAAAGGTCCACCAATGACTTAAAGTCAAAAGATGATCATATCTGTAAAAGGGATCAAACCAAATAGGCAAAAGGAATCGGATATTTCTATTCAAATTTCCATATACTCATAGAATCATATTTCCACTACAAAAGCATCCAAATACATGACTTAAACCCTAAGTCTAACAAAATTGAATCAAATAATAGAAAGTAACAAAAATTGAATCAAAATTTTCCTAATCTAATAAGTCTTTAACCTAATTCTAACAGTATAAAAGCAAGACCCTAAAATAGTGTTTTGGCAACCGTGATTCACAAAGAAGAGCCCTAAGATTGTTGTCCTTCACACTAAAGAACATCAACAACTAAACCCTAAAAAGAAAACTCCAGCCTTTCCATCCTTTTGCATCCAAATGCAAGTCCCTCGTATCAAAAGCCAAATAAAAAAATAAGAAGTAAGAAGAAGAAGGAAGGAAAGTCAGAAACAAAGGAAAACTCAAGACTCTACCTTTTACTCACTGGGAAATTCCTCCTTCACATAGATTGGTAATCTCTTCCATTCACCCTCGCTCATTTATCATGGATGTATGTTTGTATTTCTATATGTAAATTGCATGTGTGTTTGTTAGTTTAATCTTGGTTCGGTTTAGGTTTCACTATTAGGTTTTGTTTTTTTAAGTTTTTGTTTATAGTTTTGAAGGATAGATTCGTGACCAGGGTGGTCCGATCTGTGCATTGGTGAAATTTTGAGTGTGTTTAGAGTAAAGAAAAGGTGGCTCTAGGTTTTTGTTAGGTTTAGGTGATAGGAGAAGATAAAGAATCATCTTCTCCGACAGGTTTTTGACGGTCTGGTTATGGTGTTTAAGGTATAAAGTTAGGGTTAGTGAAGGTGGGGTGGTGGTTGTTCTGGGCTCGCTTGAAGGTGGGGGAGTTTATAGGTTTCAGGTGTGGTGGTTTAGAGATTCCGATTAGGGTCAGGGTGGCACCGTCGGTGAAAACCATTTTGATACTTTGACCAGTCTGATTGCACATAAATGCACAATAAGCTTATGTTGACTTTGCATCTTCTCCCTCTGTTTTGCATAATTTCTTTGAAAATTAAATCCAACGCATCAGATTCAATCTACCCTAACCCAAGTCAATTCAATCCAATGCGTATGATTCAGAGTCATCTTTTGACTCTCTCTCTCTCTCTCTCTCTCTCTCTCTCTCTCTCTCTCTCTCTCTGACCGTTGACTAAAGGTTATGCCCTTCCTTTGATGGGCTTAAGCCAATTTGCTTTCCAGACCCCCCCTTTATTCCTGATTCAACGCAATTTTCACCCTTGGGTCCCTTTTATTTTTATTTGTTCTATTTTCTATTTTTTTTTTACTATTTTCTTTTCTTTTTCCTTTGTAAATATATTTAATTAGGCTTTTTTATAAGTTAATTAAATAGTTAACATAAGTCTTGTAGAAGATTAGGATTAGATGATTAGTGTGTAAATTAGGATTAGATTATTAGTTGTAAATGATATTTCTAAATAATTACTAACTTGTACATAATCAAAAGTCATTTTCATAATCAAATTTAATCCAACATTTTTGCACATAATTGGACGAGGTGTGTAACACCCCAAAATCTATATTTGTGTTTTTGTGATTTATTTTGAATATTATGTGATTTTATGTTGATATGTTGTTGGGTTATTAGTAGGATGTAGGTGTTGACATAAAATTAATTAGATTAAATAATTGCAGTTAGTTGATTTATGAGTAAATTAATAAAGTATTAGTGCATGTGAAAATGATTTAGAAATTAATAAAATAATAGTTTTATGAGGTTTATTATATAACTAAAATAATAAAATAGAATATAAGAATGAGTAGAGATGTCAAGAGTGTAATAGTAAGTGTATAGGAGTAAGTGAGGGCATAAAGGGAATATCATAGAAATGGTCTAAAGTTAACAAATAAAATAAAGAATATAATGTTAGTATGTGTCATTCATGAAAATTGGAGAATGGAGGAAAAAGTCCAGGGCACAGAGAAATCAAGGAGACAATCATCCATTAGAGCTTGAAGAGTTCAATTGCTAGGAGTAACAAGGTAAGGATGGGTAATTATGATTTATTATGAATATTATGATGGAAGGGTAAAGGTATATTTTGTTGTATGTGTCAATGGATGATGACTACCATGATGTAGAGAGTTGAGACATCATACGTTAATTTAAAAATAGTTTCATGTTTTTGGAAATAATTTAAATGATGTGTAATGGTGTTGTAAAGTGTGTAATTGTATGTTACACTATGATGTCTTGTTGTAAATGATAAAACTTGAGTGTTATTGCAATGATGTTGTTGTCACTACTATAGAAAATACATTTAACAACGGTTGGGAAAGATATATAACAACACGGGACCAGGCATTGTTATGTAGCGTGTGGTTGTATATTCGGTACTTATAATCATGGTCCAGTGATCGTCGTAGTAAACTGGAAAGTGTGCGCCTTATAAACATATGTTATTTATATTAATCTTTGTGATACTTAATATTAATAAATTTCAAATTTTCATACTAGAATCAACACTAAACCAATTTTGAATTGATATCAAAACTTGTATTAGAAGTACACAATTCTATTAAGTACATCAAAATTTGAACAGTTCGAGGTATACAATCTTACCAACTTCCAAGAGAAAAGATAGAATATATAATTAAAGAAACAATGATGAGTTTGGTTTTTAAACTTCCAAGAGAAGAGGATGAAGAATTAGAAGGAACAATATAAAACCATAAGAACCAAAACACAAAAACAACTTAATCCAAAGGAATCAACAAGTGTTATCCTGCTCAAGCTACCAATATGTGTTATTCTGATGATGATAAGGATGACTATGATTGGTCTAACTTTATCTCAGTGAGAGGATTTAGATTTGATTATTGTTTTAGATCATGTAATGAAAGTCTTGTGTAATGAAGTTTTAACCTACTTAACTCTCTTAAGGTTATCAACTTAAATATTCAACTTAACCTATCAACTTAAACTATAAAATATATACAACACATATAAAAATTATTGTGATGAACTTACTCGTAAGAAACCTTCTGATAGTTGCATATTTTTGTCAAGTTCACTGCATCTTCAACTTTTAAATTTCATAACAAAGTAAATAGTAAATATAAAGGATATAAGAAAACAAAAAAATTTCAAATTTCAAACCCTAAGTCAATTATTACATTTTATAACAAAGTAAATATTAAACATAAAGGAGATAAGAAAACATAACATCTTCAAATTTCCAGAAAACCTCTCTGACTTTGGTTTGTTCTTCAAATTCTTGTTCTTCTTTTTTGAATCGATATACATAACCTTCAAATACCCAACAAATTCCAACTTTGGCATCATACTACTCTTATCTTCCAATTTTTGTTCATCATCCCATATGGATAAATTACATGTTTCACCACTCCACCAATTTGGACATCTCCAAAAAAGTCTCCCTTTATTTTGACCCCTCTTGCATTGGTACGAAACCAAACGACTGTCATAACCACATAAATTTCCATATCGAGATTTTACACCTTTGGATGAGTTACTCTTTAAATTCGACATTGAGACGAAACTAAATAACAACAATTAGTGTTAGGGTTGTTTTCTTCTTCTCGACGATGTCGACGGTGTTGGTGTTAGGGTTATTTTTTTTATAAGTGGAAAGGTACTTGGTATATATATATATATATATATATATATATATATATATATATATATATATATATATATATATATATATATATATATATATATATATATATATAAGGAATACCCGGTGTGTAACAACTGTTTTACAAAAGAGGCATAGTGATATCTCCATTACTTTTTAATTATATATAAATATAATTGAAAAGGAGTGCATTAACGTAAAAGGGATAAACTATTTGAGGGAGCCGAGGATCAAACCCAGGAAAGTTGGACTGCATCACCATGCTTGGGGAATTAACCGTAATTATAACCTTAAATTTTCAATAAAAAATGTTAGTGCATTAGTTTAGCAGTGTCACTACGGTTATGGGGTGAACCGTGGTGACTTTGGTATTGTTGTTTATGCGTTTTGTAGTAGTGTGTGATATTAAGGATAATACTGTAATGATGTTTTAATGATGTGCATGTTCATATATATATATATATATATATATATATATATATATATATATATATATATATATATATATATATATATATATATATATATATATATATATATATATATATATATATATATATATATATATATATATATATATATATATATATATATATATATATATATATATATACATGCTATGTTAATGATGATGATGTTGTTGAGGATGCATTTGACTATCTGAGGTCGAACATATATGTGATGTTGTTGTTGTATGTTGTCAATCATGCATCTATGATGCAAAACTTATGTTCTAAATTATGATGTGGCCTCCTTTCTTATGGTGATGGTTTGAGTGCAAGTAGATATATCTTTTGTCTGGGGATTTAGTGAAGTGTTGCATATGGTGATGGCAGCGATTTGGTGTACTCCAGTTCCAAAATGGAATCGATCCTATGGTGGATATCATGGAGTGAATTGAACCTATGTTTTCATATCATGTATCCACATACATTATGTCGGTGTTGTTGCATTTAACATCCTATGTGACATTTGCATAAAGTTGTTGATGAATTATGATGTGATGATGTTTATACTTATGATATGACTATGCGTAATTGTTGTTATAAAGATGTTGTGTGAACTAATTATGATGAATGAAGGTGTGAGTATATGTTGTATTTATGATGTTGAATTGTAGACTATAATTTCTAAAGTTTACTTTCCTCTTATGGATTTTATAATGAATTATGATTACTCACCCCTTCTGTTTGAATCTTGTCTCCATGTGGGTAACGTGCATATTCTTAGGAGTAGTGTTGCTGAAGTAAGTGGAAGGATGGATCTTGAAGTTATTTCCATTTAGTTTCGTTTAATTGTAGTATGGTCTTTCTATGATTATGTAACGTCGGGATTATGGGCCTTTTTTGTGTTGTTTTACATTTGTTGATTATTTGTTGAACCTATATGCTATGTTGTTCAGAGTAGAATATTATGACTCTATCTTATTTATGTTGATTGAAGTTTAAAAATGTTTTATGAGACCAATGATGTGTATTTGTTATATGTTTTCAAATGTATTCCGCTGCGATGCTATTAAGATGTGTCTGAATGTTGTGTAACATTCTACGTAAGTTATCAGATGTGTTTGGATGTCATGTAACATCCCATGTAAGAAACTATATGATTAAATCTTATTTTTCAGTAACCTATATTATGGAGCAGGATTGAATTTATGATATTTTTATGACGTATGACACCCTTGTGTGGTGATTTTAAATTAAATTATTTAAATTAATTCGTGGGGTTTAGAAGGGTTTTACCTTAGTTGTATCAGAGTAGGTTGGTTCATCCGGTCAGGTTGTCTAATGTTGTTTGTTCCTTAGTACGTGACATGTGTGTGAAACACTGTCGGTACTTGCTTATTTTTACAACCACTTGCTTGCGGGAGTGGGATTAAAATAAGTGGGAGAGACGATTTTGCTTCTCTGAGGTGTTTTAAGGTGTGAATTGTTGATTCAGTGTGTTGCTGATTGCAAGAGTGCAACTATTGTTGAAGTTGTGTTGTTTCTTGACCCCGAAGAGAGCGTGGAATTGAGATCCTTATCTTCCGGTCAAGTTGGGAAATCTTTGAGGGAGAACGATAATGTATTGTTGATGTTTGCTTCTCGAAGAGTAGAGAGAAATGTGACAGCTAGTGATATGTCAATGATGTATAATTTCCTGATGTTTTTCCTGAAGATATTTATGACTTGCCTCCAGAGCATGAGTCTAAGTTCAATGAAGGTGAATAGTTGATGTTTTTTATCTGTTAAACAAGTAGAAAAACTATTAGAAGATGAAGCTCATATGTTTGCAATGTGTTCATATTTGCATGTAGACAATGGGGCTTCGAGTGTCGCTTTGCCTGTTATGTGATTTCTAAGATGTGTTTTCGGATGACATCAATGGCTTTCCTCTGGAGCGAAAGGTTGAGTTTTATATAGACTTGTTGCCCGATACTACTCCAGTGTTTATGGCTCCTTATAGGATGTCAATGTCATAATTTGTTGAGCTGAAGAAACAATTAGAGGAATGGTTGGAGAAGAAGTTCATCAGACCAAATGTTTCTCCATGGGGTGCACCTATTTATTAGTGAAGAGGATGATGGAAGTGTGAGGTTGTGTGTGGAATAAAAATAGTTGAATAAAGTTACTATCAAGAATAAGTATCCACTTCCAAGAATTGATGATTTGATGGATCAATTGGTAGGTGCTTGTGTGTTCAGAAAGATTGACTGTGAGGTCTGGTTACCATCACATTCATGTTAAACCAGGTAATATTATGAAGACGACATTCAGGATGAGATATGGTCACTATGAGTACACTGTGATATCGTTTGGCGTATCTAATGCACCAGGCATGTTCATGCAATATATGAATCAAATTTTCCATCTGTATCTGGATTAGTTTGTCGTGACCTTCATTGATGATATTTTGATATATTCTAAGACTGATGAATAACATTCATAACATCTCAATATTGGGTTAGAGGTGTTTAGAGGGAGGAATATTTATGCAAAGTTATCAAAATGTGAATTCTGGTTGAAGGAAGTTAGTTTCCATGCCATGTGATTTCAAGTGGTGGAATTGGTGTTGATGCGTCAAAGGTTTATGTTGTGTTATAGTGGGAGACTTTGAAGTCTGCTACTGAGATACGAAGTTTTCTTGGTCTGTTTGGTTATTGGTGCACCCCAAAATTTGCACTCTCATTTTATTCAAAACATACTCCTAGTGGTCCTCAAATGCTCAAGAATGACCAAGAACTGACTAGACAAATTCTCCTCCTAAGCAATGGATTTCTAATTAGGGTTTCACTTTTCACAAATAAGTTTGGGTTTCAAAGGCCTCAAGTGATTTCCATGGTCCATAATATGTCCTCAAGAATTCCCATGCCAAGTTTCATGCCTTGTATCACAAGTTTGCTCAGTCAATTGCTCAAATGACTGAAAATTAACTATATTAGGTCAAAAGTCAAATATGGTTAATATGCAGTCAAAATTCAATATTTTTGGTCAACATCAACAATTTGAAGTGATATCTATCATTTGATCAAGGTTTGATCATGACTCCTCAAGGAATGCTATCAAATCATCAAAAATAATAAATTGTTAAATTAGGGTTTCCTAGAGAAAGTCAACTGAACTTTGACCAGACATAACTTTAACATACTTCATCCATTTTTTACCCAACCAAAGCTCATTGTGAATAAAATATAATTCCCTATAACTTGTCTTTTGTCCTCAAGTTCAAAAAATGCATCATTTGAAAGATACGAGCCAATACATTACAGGTCTTTTTGAAAGTCAACAAAAAGGCATTTTTTGTCAAGGAAAATTACATCGAGATAAATTCTCCAAATGCAAAAATGGTCAACATAGAGATTGTAGAGAATGTCTTGAGTTTTCTAAAAAGTCCAAGATCATCTTCAAAAGATGAAAATTTAGCAAGTTATGACCAGTGCAAATTGGACAACTTTAAGCAAAAATTCCTTTTTAAGTTCATGAACCTATTTTTTGGGATTCAAGCATGTTTATGATTTACTCAAGAACCCCTAAACTTAATCATGCACCATTGTGATTTTTATTTTTATTTATTTTAATTTTATTCATTTAAATACCATTTAAATCAAAATAAAATACAAAGTATGATGCAAGGCATGCAAGTTTTTGTTTCCATCAAGATTAAGGCCCAAACAACTCAGGACAGGCTGGAAAAAAATGCATGGAGCTCATTTGTGCAAGATTTGGCCAATTTTGGAAAGATTTCATATTGTTACAAAACAAATGTTATATGATGAATGCATAATATTTTTTCCATCTTGGTTGACCTACAATGATTCATTATACATACACAAGCCTTACATCTCAAAAGCACATGCGCAGCCATCCTGAAAAGGACCCTAGAGAATTTTCAAATTTTCAAAGAATATTGAAAATATGTATTTCGTGATCCATCCGCTTCTAGACCAAACCGAGCATCTTATCCATCTCCTGAAGGTCTCAGGAAGCCATATCAACCTTTATCCATGCTTGAAGTAGCCTGAAATCGGCCAGCCGAATCACCTCCTTTTTGGTAAAATTTTCGTATTCGAATCTCTTAATACACGAGATTTAATTGGATTTAAAGCATACATTCATGTTCATATGATCGTTTTGAATCATTCTAACGTGCTACATGAAAATCTAGAGGCTTTGAATGCAGGTTACCATTTTTAGGGTTTCAAAACGGCCAAGCATCAAGCTGGGTGATACAGGCTGTTTCAGGTCAAGCCAGTGCCATGGTTGAATTTGTAGCATACAGAATAGGGGGTAGCCTAAATTTGGGGCTTTGATTCTACGTATTTTTGCAGATCCATTTTTGAACCACTGGAGAAGACAACCGAAAAGTTGACTCATGTGGATGACTCTGGTGGTAGGTGTGTCTTCTCACCATTGGTCCATTTGAATACTGGCGCACGCGTTTGAAAAATCTGGGGATAGTATTGATTCCTCATTATATTATTATTGTGTTATTATACTAACAGTTGTTTGGAATGGCCCAGTGGTAAATGTAGCATATGATAAGGCGTTCATTTGCAAGGGCGGGGGTTCGACCCCTGCCTCCTGCATTTTGTTTTCATATTATTTGATTCTTGCAAATCCTGTATCTTGAAGTCCAGCGCGCCTACCGTGTACCTCCATATCCCAGCCAGTAGATCATAACGAATCCAGATCCTACGTTCCTAAAGCTGTTTACCAGTGATTTCTGACAAATAATCGCTAGTCTTCCAAACTCTACATTTTGGTAACTTACAGGATCGACTAGATTGATGCTAGGACATGTATCTTAGTGTTGTTACAATTTGGCTTAAAGTTTGACATAATAATAAAGTCTTTCTATGTGATTATGGTTATTTTAAGATGTTTTAAAATTTGGCTATGAACCCTAAATATAACTGGAAGGAAGTGATTTGGATGTTTATAAGAATATAAAGAACAAATACTTATAAAGGAAGTTCAATAAAATTTATTAAAGATTTCATAAGAAACAAAAAGGGATAAAGAAAGCAATTAAAGTGACTTCGTAATAAGAAAAAAACTTTGAATAAAATAATGGTGTTCTTACACATACATTATCAACAAACTCTTTTCTCTCGCTCTGGTAATTTGAGTATACGAGTGATTTGTATACAATTTGAACACACTGAATCCTAACTTCTAAGATTCCTATTTATATTGATTCGACCCTAACGGTCTTTATATGAGATTATGCCACGTTCGACATTTTCACATGCATACATTCTGGCGCTTCCACGCGTCCTCCTGGAAAAAATGCATTAGTTTGAAATTCAAACTCTTCCCGCTCGAAGCTTTGAATTCAATCAACGTGACTGTCGAAGTAACCTTCACATATCTTGAACTACTCTTTTGACTTTAAATTGTCCTTCGACATATCGAACTAAAAAACGAGCTTTATAAAATAACCTTATAAGGTCAAATTTCATGTTATCTTTTAAAACATGATCTTATCAAATCTACTTTCATATTTTTATCAAATGTCGAAATCTTTAGATAACAAATTTCCCCCAATAAATGTCTATTTCGAATCAATGCAGAAATGGGCATTTTTTGTAATCATCAGATTTCGACTAACAACCTTTCATTTTCCTTCAATTCCTGACGTCATAGTTAATTATGATTGCTTTCCCAAAACGTCTCATCAAGACATGCGTGCAACATTTCCATCATCATTATATACCAACTTCCAAGAACATGAATAGTGATCTTTCACTTTCCTTCATCAAATATTGACACGTGCCCCACTAACTTGCTGAGGTGTAATCTCCAACTTTTCCACTTACCACTATAAAAAAATTGTCTCTTTTATTATTTCTTTTTCTACTTTTTCAAACCCAGAAATCTTCATACTCTCTCTGATTTACGCTCTTATTCCTCCTTGAAAGTTTCATCAGTTCTTCAAATATGTAACAATGTCTTCCGGTAAACAAGATTCTAAGCATGCTAAGAAATCTGGAGTCTCCAAAGGTTCATCTTCTCAAAACGTACCAACCAGCAAAATCATCACTTCTGGGAATCAAGAATTTATCACACCTCTCAAACTTACTCGGGAACAAAAAGCCATTTATGCTTCTCAGGTATTAATCCCTTCTTTGTTTTCTGGTAAAACCTTAGGCTTCTTAGGCCCGTTAATCGCTACAGGCGATTTAGAAAAATATGTGGAATTATTTCCAACCTACCATGCTACCAAACCCTTAGCAAATAAAAATGTAACTTCTAAAGAGAACATTGAGGATTCCACCAAGAAACCTAAAAAGTCTTTTAAGAAAACTTCTGAGAATAATTCTTCAAACCCTAAAATAAAGAGAGAAGCTTTCCAATTGGATTATATAAATGATAGATTTAGACCTTTTAGATCATGCCCAACCTTAGATAAATCTTACTTAGCTTGGCCTACTAAGGTTGAGAAGAAAAAAGGTCAAGTTTGGAAAGAATTGGGAATTTTTGACCTAATTCAAATGTCAAAATTAGGCTTTAATTATTGTCAGCCCTTTCAGTTAACTTCCCTATATTTCTGGGATAGTACCTACAACACTTTTCATCTCCCTTGTGGAATGATAACTCCCACCTTTTTTGATATAGCTGCCATCACCAGACTTCCACCTATTGGAAAGGCTTTTGATCCTTATTTGGAGTCTGAAAACACTATTGACTTCAATGTCAACAATTCCTCTTTTAGTACTTACATAGATCTATATCATGTGGATGGTAAAGATGTTTCTGATGTTGAGCATATAGCTTTCTTAGCTTTGTGGTTATCTAAATTCATTTTCTGTTGAAAATCTCTGCAAGTGGCAAAGAGATTTCTAACCTTAGGAAACCAGTTACATTATGGTCGAAAGGTATTCTTGTGTGAGTTGCTTTTATCCAGTTTGTATGAAAGTTTAGGGGCCGTTGCTGCCAAACTTAAAGATTATGAAACAGGTACCAACTTACTTCTATCTGGACCTTACTGGCTACTTCAATTATGGTTAAATGTCACTTTCGAACCCTCTCTTCAAACCATTGGAATTGTTGATGAAGAGGACCCTAAAGTAGCAGGTCGAAGCATTGAAGGAATTAGACTCTTACAACTAACTCCCAGTGATGATTCTGAGACCCTTCAAGCTTGCCTCACTAAATATATGTTAATGTTCTCGAAAGGTCACAATTTCACTCCCACTATGGCTCCTTTCGCCAGTAGAGCTCATGGTCCTTCTTGGTTTACTTCGTCGATTGAAGACTTTGTAAAGAATGCAGACACTGACATCGAAAACATATGGCGTGCATTCATTCTCCCTAGACTTCTAGTTTCTAGGATCTTACCAGTGAAGAGCCATGTTTGCTTGTTGGCTTATCAGCCCAACTTTGTCTCACGATAATTTGTATTGTGCCAACTCATCCCTGAGCCTCTCTTCAGTCGAAAATGTGAGATCTGCATTGCAGGTGTAGATTACTCTGTTCGAGATATCCAAAAACACCAGGAGTATCGTGCTAATTTTGCTGAATTTGGTCTCACTCCTTATCAACCTGCTTTCTACATGACCAAAGGCTTCTACACCTGGTGGATTGACTTTTATTCGAACAACATGTTCGACACTGCTCAAATAAATAAGGATTTAACAAAATCTTTTTCCCTTGTGCAGGAAAACGTCCCAGGATTTCCAAAAATTCTTTGAAACTGTCTATGATCCAACCAATCTTAGTCAAACCGTCTTCTAAGCAGCAACTACTTTAAAAGAAAAATTTACAAAGAAACTTCCACATTTAAAGATTCCCTCTTCTGTAAAACCTAAACATAGGTATGATTTGGCTTTTGAACTGCAACCACCAAAATTTCCAAAGTTGCCTAGTGCTGATTTTAGCCTGGCGTTCATTCCACCCTATCTAGATTGGTTCACTTGTGGAAATATTTTTAGTGAGTTAAAAAATGATTCCCAAGAACCTGCTAAGAAGGTGGTTTTGACTAAATGCACTCTGGACAGTTTCAAAGGATTCCTTCACTATGATTTATCAGCGGTCTCTATTGTGTCTCCGAAACGTGAAGGTGTGGAACCAAAGGATTCCGTGGTCCTTTTAAATTTTTAGGAAATTTTCAATTTTGAGCATTTGACTAAATTTGATAGTGTTTTCTAGCTGTTGAAAGGAAAACTACAAAGAAAGAGAAATCTGCAGTGAAGGCGGATTCGACTACTCTTTCAAAAGCAGGGACTTCTTCCAGCCAAGGACTTTCTTCTGCAAAGGGTGTTTCTCCAGAAAAGGTGGCGAAGAGTGTAAAGGTACTATTTCTAAGAATCCTTCTTACCTTTTTGCATCCCCTGACCATGATTTTCTTTGCAGTCTTTCCTTTTTAGGGTAGTGGTTTTCCCCCTAAAACACCACAGAAAACAAAAGCTTATAATGAAGAAACAATCTTTATTCCTAAAGATGAAGATGAGGATGTCCCCCCCCCCCACTCCTTTCCAAGCCAAGAAGAAACACAAGAAAGCTAAAACGTCTAAGGGTGCTCCATATTAAGCCACCAATCAAAAAGATTTCGAAGTAAAAATCCTTCCTCCTCCTCAATGTGAAGTTCAACCTGCACCTTCTGGGGCTGTAATT
Organism: Vicia faba; assembly: GCA_948472305.1. Taxonomy (NCBI): domain Eukaryota; kingdom Viridiplantae; phylum Streptophyta; class Magnoliopsida; order Fabales; family Fabaceae; genus Vicia; species Vicia faba. The sequence goes on from OX451736.1 coordinate 502,452,123, forward strand.
TTGGAGCATATTGGCAGCAACACTTCTAACCCCGATGATCAAAAGGTACATCTTTATTTCAGTCTTTTTACCCCCCCCCCCATTTTTTAATCTTTTGACCTAAAAACTCTTCTATTTGTCTGCAGGATAAATCCATTACTCCTCCTATTTCTCATATCACCCAAGATGTTGCCCTGAATACAGAGACTCCTTCGCCTCCTCCCACATGTAGTGGCGGTGTCCAAAATAAAGGGTCTTCGATTGTGGTTCCCCAATATAAAGCAGGCGACGTCCAAGTCGAACATGAGACTTCTTCTCTTAGTGAAGATGACTTGGCAGAATCTAGCAATAAGGGAGGAAGATGAAGATTCTGAAAGTACTCCCAGTGATTCTTCTATATAAAGGGCTAAATTTCATGTAGATTATGTCGAGGATGAAGAGAAATATTTAGATGGGATTGAGACATACTTTCGAGATGATGAGGAAATGGAGGAGGTCGAACCACAACCTAAAGACACTCATTCGACACATCCTGATACTACTGATGAATGATGCACACAAGCTCGATCAATTCCATATCCCATTCTGACTCCAACACTTACCGAGGAGGAAAAAATAGCGCTAAAAGAAGAGTGATCCCCTAAAATATGTGAAGTTGATGATGGCTCTAAGGGATTCTTCTTCTGACAAAAGTGCTTCTGGGGCTTCGACCCAATCTGGCGCTAGCGCTAATGAAGCTTCTTATGACAAACTCCTTCAGCAAGTGAAGAAAGTCGTGTTCAAAATTGATTTGTTTGAACTGCTGGAAACAGATGTTACTGCTCACTTTGGGATGAAAAAGCTGATTAATCGCATTAACATTACTACTTGTCCTGCTAATGTAGGTGAGGTCTTGATAGACATTCAAAATCTAATTGACCAAATCTGCGTTGAGTGCAACAGGGAAGTTGATGCAACTTCGAAGCTTCAAGCAAAAGAACAAGAGTAAACTGCTGAATTTGACAAAGCCCTCAATACCTCTAAAGCATCCGAGGATTTGTTGGCTTCGAGAAAGGAAGCCCAAGCGGAATTCAAAACTTATACCGCTTCGATCACACTTTGGGAGTCCCATATTATGGAGTACTGTTGTACCCCAAAATTTGCCCTCCCATATTCATCAAGATTTGTCAAGTCAAGGTCATAAAATTCCCCAAGGGTTATGCAGTTCAACTGTCTCCTATACAGTCAAAACTAGGGTTTGTGTTCTGATCAAAGAAAGGAAGTTTTCAAGGACCCAATCATGTCTCATATGCTTACAAAGATGGTCAAGCATCCTCATATCAAGTTTCAAGGCATTCAGCTCAAAATTGCACAGTCAAAACCCTAAATTGCACTACAGTCAACTGTAGGGGCAAAATGGTCATTTGACAGTCAAAGGTTCAAATTTTTGGTCAACATATCATTTTGAAGCCACAAACATCATTTGATCAATGCTTGATCATGATTCTCAAAATTTGGCTCAGAAATCATCAAAGATGCAAAAGTTACTATATTTGGACAGCTGAAAAAGTCAACTGAAATTGACCAGGGCATAACTTTCACATGGATTATCAGAAAAATTCCATCCAAAGCTCATTTTTAAGAGAAAGACATTTCCTACAACTCATCTTCATACTTCAAGTCCAAGAAATGCTCTCACAAAAAGTTATCAATTTCAACATTATAGGTCATTTTCAAAAGTCAACAAAAAGGGACTTTAAGTCAAAGGCCATAGCTTGAGATTGGTAAATCAAAATGACATGGGACCAAAGGCATTGGTTAAAGGACTCAAAGACCTTTCCAAAATGTCGAAGAACATGTGAAAAGCTTAAAAATTGAGAAAGTTATGCCTTGTGGAAGTTGGGAAAGTTTTGGGAATTTTGAAAAGTCAACAATGGTTCAAATGACCTAAATTTGCTAATGGGCCCATTTTTCTTCCATGATTCATCATTCCAAGCCTATGCACGACCACTTGGCCCAAAGGGAAGTATTTTCTCAATTTTTATTTATTTATTTGAATTTATATTAATATTAATTCATTTAAATTATTTAAATATATAGAAAATATCTAACTTGACCTAATGAATCTTTTTGTACACATTTCAAGGTCAATATTTCGTGCTTAGCCAATTATGGAAGGATTTGGTTTGATTTGAGCTGATTGAACAAAAATGCACTTAAAAAAGATATGGAAAAGATATAAGGAAATCAAATATTGAAAACAATGAATGGAAGAGATTTGATCCAATTTTCTTAACCTAATGCCTTCACTATATGACCAGGAATAAAACCCTAATGCTGGAAGAGATTGAAGCTGCGCAAAGGCTAAGAACAACACTTAGAATTTTCACTAAAAAAGGCAAAACTGAAAAGCATTCTAGAGGTCGATTCAAGGCTCCAAACTTGGTTCAATAGCTTCCTTGACAATCTCTGAACGTGTGCCAATCCCTAACATCAACCAAAACGCAAAGAAGTGGTATCTATGATTCAAACTGTAAAGAGGAAAATACAAAATCGTGCATCATGATTTATGCATCCTTTGCACTTTTTGTTTGTTGATTCATGTTTGTTATGAAATTCTGAGACTAACCATTATGTTTAATTGCATTTTTGTGCCACACACGCGATTTTGCCATGTTCATATTCTAGGGTTTACAGGTCTGCAAAATTGGGGCTTTCATAACAAGGCAAAATTAGAACTCCAAATGACCACCAATGAACTCAGCATATCTAGACGGAGAGATTCCCACCCTCGCGCTCAATTTATGAGCGTCGAGGGGCTATTCGTTATTTTCTGGTAGAGGCCCTAAGAAAACGCACACAAAACCGTTGCCTCTGCTTTTGTTTTACAGGGACGACGAAGGAGACGATGTGTTGTCCATCAACGATTCGCTGATTTAAATTTTCGCGCGTTTAATCACTAATGCGCTTGTTCTTTCTTTTTGTTGTTTGTGTATTATTAATATATCAAATAATTCAAACAGCTCAGCTGGCAGGTACCTCTCTTGGCAATATCCAAGACCTGGGTTCGAACCCCAGGTCTGTGTAACTTTTCAATATTGTTTTTCCACATTCATTCCTATGCAGGCACGCCTTCGTGGATCACCATACGCTCACCGTCTCAAGCATACACGCGTCCAGTTCCATCAATCAAAAGGCCAAGATTCAAGGAACACCATGTACCATAGTCAGACGTGTCATAGGCTTGCACAAAAGTCAACGAATCTGAATCTTAATGGGCCAGGCTTTACCATCTGTACCTCCCATTTGGGGCTACCCCCCTCCCTGGTTTGCATTCTTTTTCTATTTTTCTTCTTACATTTTATTTTTGTTATTTCATTTATTTTATTTGTTTTAATTAATTACTTCTTTACAAAATACAAAACATAATAAAAAATCAGAAGAGGCCAAAAATGTAATAAATATTTTTATTTTAATTATTTTTATAGATAAATTGCATGTAAACAAATTTAGTATAATTAGGTTTTTTTTGCAATTTTAATTCTTTTCATAAAAAATATAAAAAATGTAGAATTTAGGTTTAATTGTTAATTCTTTTTTAATTTCCTTTTTTTTTTCAATCATAATATTATTATTTATTTATTTTCATAATTAAAAATGCATGTAAATTAACTTAGATTTAAATTAGGTTAAAACTTAACATTTTCACAATAAACTTAAAAAACATTAGAATTAGGGTTTGCATTTCAAAATTCATTCTAAAAAGTTCTTTTTTCTTTTAAATCTTAAAAAACATGAAAACACCAAAAAAAAACATTCCTTTTTAATTTAATTTTTTATTCCTCGCCTAATTAATTAATTCATTAACTTCAAATTGCAAAAAGGGTCCAATGCCCATATTTTTAATTGTTAATTTCGCGCATTTATTTTATGTCGTTTCTTTTAATTCATTATGTACATGTCCCAAAGCCTTGTAACAATTTAACTTTTCGTACCTTTATTTTTCTTGCTTTATTTATTTTCCGTCAAATCGGGTCCGGTTTAATTTTGGCGATGTGGACCCGCGCCATTTGTAATAGCTTTAGATTTATTTTCCCGCAAACTTTATAACTGTTAAAAAGCATGCAAGAATGAATGTCCTAATTAAAATCAAGCGTAGATCATAACAAACATGACAAGACGAATATCAATGAAAACGACACACGAATCGCACACACCACCCCTAGGGTACGCCTCACTGTTGCCTTTCGAAAGGTGATCGTCGAGTAGAGGATGTCTTAGTAAGTCCTCATGATCCGGGAACCTGGCATGAGGGTAGCTTCTAAGGTGTCTTCCCATTGCTCCGGTGATCACCACGTCCCTAAAACTCGAATTGACCCGAACACCTCCAACGGTGGTGCTACCTACCTCTCAATGGTGGGATGGCATTACTTTAAAGGAAATTTACACAGACGAATTCCTTAGGGTAGGTAGGTTCTCAAGGATACTTGCTCTAACTTCAAAACATCTTTTCACCAACACATTTTCAAAAGCTTTCAAAGCAAATTTTTCAAACACTCTGACGTACGAGTCGAACTGAAATTTTTCAAAGAAACTTTTTTAAACCCACATTGAAAAGCAAGCAAACATTTTTGAAAACACATTGAGCAAGATCTAAGAGCCCATGGATAACCATGGATAGAAAGGGTGCTAACACCTTCCCTTTCTATAACCTACCTCCCGAACCGAGAGCAATCTCTATAAGGAATTTTTCTGTGCTTTTGTCCTTTCCATTTGGAGAAAATAAAAGACGGTGGCGACTCTTGCTTCCGCGACATTTCGCGAACCAGCTTTAAACAGTCAGTTCCAGATCCACTGATCACAGAACTGGCGAATCTGCTGGGGACTAAAACTTAAAGTGAGGTGTACCTTAGGGCTAGGTCATAACTGTGTTTTCACTTGTATTGATTTGCTTGCTTTACTATTGTGGGTTGAATCGGAGATACATAGATCCTAACCCGGATCTGGGGATACCCTGTTTAGGTAGCATAAGCTGTGAGGGACCTGTCCGGCGTATACCGACATGGGTGAAGCAGTGGCTACGTTGGTGTGGCGCCTTGGTCTGTACCGATATCCCTCGTGTTGAAACGGGGAGAATATGGGTCTTCCAAGGAGTCATTAAGCACCAACAGACCTTAGAACCTTAAATGACCCAACTTGGCCATTAGAACAGTAGCAGTATGCTACGCCCATTGAGGCTAAACTCTCGCGATGGTTCTGGCCGCAAGAAAAGATTGCGATGCTGGAGTTATGACCGATTGAGGGTAGTCAATGATACTGGGATCCTCTAAGAACCCGGTTACTTTGATAGGACAGGTATGAACCCACCAACTGAAAGAGGGTAACACCTAGACCCCATGCTGGCCTAAACTCTAAGGGCTTCACTTGTGTGACTTGTGTGCCTTCATACTTGAACTACTTGCATGCCTATTATCTGACCCTTGAGTTTCTTGCAGGTTTTGTTTATAGTCCTTGATTAGGACTCATAACAAAGTTTACCGAATGTCTTGCAGGTTTTGTTCATAGTCCTTAAGTGGGACTTATAACAGGGTGTACTAACCACTTGCAGGTTCTATTTATAGTCCTTAATTGGGACTCATAACAGAGTGTACTAAATTTCTTGCAGGGTCTGTTTATAGTCCTTAAGTGGGACTCATAACAGGGTCTACCTACATCACCCCATGCATAGCATGACATCATACCATTGCATACATCCTAACCCATTTCAAGGATCTCAAGGGTTTGTGATGCAGGTCATGATAAACCAATTACCCAGCAAGGGGCAAAGAGGATTTATTTTCCTCTAGCTAAGGTGGTCAGGGGCTATGACCCACTGGATATGGTGAGCCTTTGACCCTTGAAGAAGGACTCTCAACAACATGAAGTTCCTTCAATCAAGTTACCGGTTCTCAACTCTAACAATTTCTCTGTTTATCCCGCGAGGTCCTTGAAAACATTACATGCATGTCATACATCTCATTGCATTGCAGGTATCCCTTGGCAGGTTGCTTACCCTTCCTCGCTGTTTATTTCAGCCGATCGCCATGAATCCTGAATCATCAGCCGAGCAGACTATCAAGGACCTCCAGGCTCAGAACGCCCAGTTCCAAGAGCTGATCATGAATTTGACCCAGGGGCAACAAGACCTGAAGGCTCTGCTTTTGAAGAAGGACAAGAAAAAGAAGAGGACTGTTTTGTTCAGCCCTAGACGCAGATCTGGGAATACACCGCAGACTGAAACTGAGAGGACTACCCCATCTGTGAGGGAAAGCAGTCACCATGAGAGGGAGGTGCCCAGTCCAGTGGTCTCTGACAATGAAACAGATTTCGACGACGAACAGTACCCTCCGGCTGAGGACAAGTACAAACAGTTAGAGGATAGGTTGAAGGCTATGGAGGGTCAACAGGTACCTGGGCTGGATTTCGGAGATCTGGGTTTGTCAACTGGTGTGGTTATTCCTCGGAAGTTCAAAGCACCATCCTTTACTAAGTATGACGGGGCGTCTTGCCCCAAGCTGCATCTAAGGTCCTATGTTCGGAAGATTCAGCCATATACGGTGGACAAGAATTTATGGATCCACTTCTTCCAGGAGAGTCTTTCAGGGACTCATCTCGAATGGTTCTATCAGCTGGATGGGACCAAAGTTCGTAACTGGGAGGAGTTGGCTACTGCTTTCTATAAGCAGTATCAATATAATGCCGACCTTGCCCCTACGCGTACCCAACTCCAGGGTATGTCGTTAGGATCAAGTGAAGGTTTTAAAGAATATGCGCAGAAATGGAGGGATCTTGCTGGAAGGGTACAACCACCTCTGACTGATCGGGAACTTGTGGACATGTTCTTGGGGACCTTGTCTGGTCCATTTTATAACCACATGATTGGGAATTCATCTGCTGGATTCACAGATCTTATCTTGACTGGAGAGCGAATAGAAGCTGGTATCCGGTCTGGGAAAATTCAAGAGGCCGCACCTGCTGATAAAAAGCCTCATCATGGAAAGAAAGAATCCAATGCCGTGCACGGTAAAAAGAGCCGTCATGAGGCAGGGGCAATCCAGATCTCCAATCCTGGACCTGCTCAACAAGGACAGGGGCAGCAGCGCAAGGAGAAACGACAGTATACCAAACTCAACATGTCGCTGGATCAAGCACTGCAACAAATGTTGAAGGCAGGGCTGATCACCTTAAGGGCTCCCCTTCGAAATCCGAACACTTCTGCTCCCAACTATCATCCCAATGATAGGTGCGCGTATCATTCTGATAGCCCGGGGCATACTACAGACAACTGCTGGCCTCTCAAGAACAAGATCCAAGATATGATTGACGCCGGAGAGATTCAGTTTGAAGTGCCAGAGACTCCGAACATAATCACTGCTCCGTTGCCCAATCATTGAAGCCTTTTGTTTATTTGAATTTTGAGTTGTATTTTTCATTGCTTATACAAACGATTAATGTCATAGCAAACTCTTTTATGTTATCAATGCATCGCATACGTCTGTTTTGAGAATTAATACAATGGTTTTCATTATATTCAAATTTCTTTTCATATTTTTTCTGATGATCAACTCTTGGTTAAAATTCTAAGCCTCTTGAGGGAGGATGACGAAAACGATACCACGATCTTTACAGTATGCTTTTGAACGGACCCCGCTGATGAAGTACAGGCATTGTTTCAAATCCCTAAACACTGGAGTTATAAGGATGATAATCCCTCGTCAAACCCTCTGAGCCAAAGAAGTAGGAGTTTTTATTTTCGAAATTTAAAACCCTTAATCACAACCTGGGGCAGGGTAGTCTCTCAGTTGATCCAAGTGCATAACGAATGGCACCGAAAAGATCTTTACAAAACGAACAAAGACAGTGATGGTTCAGAACAATCAAAAGGACAGGCAGTCATTATAAAAAATTTTCATAAATGAAAAGCCCAAAAAGTCTAAACCTACAAAGGGGACTTATGAAACTGGGGCATCCCGCTGACTATAATTCCAAAAAAGGAAACAGTTCAGGCAAAAAAGAAAGGGATAACAAAATCAAGAAAGAGGTCTCACAAACCCTCAACCAAAACAAAGATGACTGCCCATTCAAAATAAGTTATCAACATCTGAACCATTATTGGAACATCAAAGCAAAGACTCAAGCAAGGTCTAACGCACGGTCAACTGAGTTTAGGTTTGGAGAACATCACGAAGAGCGGGTGGGTACAAATACTTTGAGCCTTTATCCTTTGTTTCTTAAAACCGTGAACCAGGCCACGTTATAACCCTTAAAAGTCCTAGCTGAAGCATGGGTTAGTTCGAAAGCATACTGTCACGAAAGGTATCCTGACTCCTGAAGGCCTACGGTAAATACGGAGTTTGACATCACGTTTTACAAACATTCACTTGTTTTATGAAAAGATGCATTTTCAAAAATCTTCGAGACAGACATAAGCTTTGCGTTTTTAACATAACTTTGTTTGCATATGACTTTTTGTTTAAACAGCATAAAAATTTGCACGATGAAAGTCTAATGAACAGAAGTACCTCCAATCAAGGGGCAGACATGAGCATTGTCCATTATCTGGGGCAATCCAATCAAGATCCAGAGAATCTCTCAAAAGGCCAAAAAGCCTGGGGCAAATCTCTGCCTAAGTCATTTGGGGCACTCCAGCAACGAATCTTGCACGATCAGACACCTTCTGGCAATATGGCAACACAAGCAGCCAGGGACACCTCCCTGCATTCTAAGAGCATGGACACAGTCGAAAGATACTACGCAAAATCAAAGACCCGCTAGGTCGACGTACCTAGGCAAAAATAAGGGCTTCCCGGCGAACCAAAAGGGTTCGGGCAAAATGAAGGGATGAAATGAGAAAAAATCTGTACACCCGGCAAGTCGAAAACCTGAAAAGGCGGCTTGGGCAAAAAGGGGCATCCCGGTGGACTGAAAACCCGAAAGGGCGGTCCAGGCAAAAGTTAGGGATTAAAGCGTACGACTATGTCCCGTCATCTTATCATCTGTCCACCAGAAGAAGGTTTGACCCTCAACAACTATCAGCACTTCACAGGTCCCCCATAGAAACAGGGGCAATAAAGAGTGGTCTAAGCAGTCTGATTGTTCTATCCTCCAAGGTATCAGGGTAGGTTCCGTTGAAGAACATAACCAATACAGTTCAATACCTCCCCAGGAGAGTCCAATCCAGTTTCCCCAAGAAGGCCGGAATCTATCTCCCCAAGCAATAAGCGTACCCCCAGTAAATTCTGGAAGCTTATCCCCTAGCAGGGCACGAACGCGTCGTCCGGCTTGATTTAAAGAGTTATTTCCTTAACAGGATATAACTGGGTTATCCTCAGCCAAAAGCCACGGAAAGAGCGTCGTCGACAGAATCTTCTTATCCCCAGCGAAGTCCATTCATACTTCCAATACAGCAAGGTATCCTCAGCGAGTCATCCTCAACAATTCAGCAAAAGCATCTCCCCACAAAGTATTTCTTCCCAGCATGGTCGCTAGAATATCTTTTTCTCCCCGCAGAATCCTCCATTCGCCAAGTTTATTCCCCAACAGAGTTATCTTCATCTATTGGAATTCTTGCAACTATTCTTCAACATCAGCCCAGGATACGACTTCCCGGCACCCGTCAAGGATTTATTATCTTAGACAAACATACATTCATAAAACGTCACATACATCATTATAGCATGCATATGCATCATACTACACGAATCTCATTAATTTTGAAGACATACAGTTCATGCATCATGATTTTGCATACAATTATGTTTTGCCTTTTCAGGAAAAAGATCAATACAAAAATGATTACTATCAACTATCGCAATTCCTTCTCGATATAGTTTCAGATATGATCCAGATATGGTGACGTTCTGATGCTGCTTTTTGAATTCCTTCTCGATATAGTTTCAGATATGATCCAGATATGGTGACGTTCTGATGCTGCTTCCGGAATTCCTTCTCGATATAGTTTCAGATATAATCCAGATATGGTGACGTTCTGATGCTGCTTCCAGAATTCCTTCTCGATATAGTTTCAGATATGATCCAGATATGGTGACGTTCTGATGCTGCTTCCAGAATTCCTTCTCGATATAGTTTCAGATATGACCCAGATATGGTGACGTTCTGATGCTGCTTCCAGAATTCCTTCTCGATATAGTTTCAGATATGACCCAAATATGGTGACGTTCTGATGCTGCTTCCAGAATTCCTTCTCGATATAGTTTCAGATATGATCCAGATATGGTGACGTTCTGATGCTGCTTCCAGATTTCCTTCCAGATATAGTTTCAGATGTAAACCAGATATGGTGACGTTCTGATACTGCTTCCAGAAGTCCTTTTTAGATGTTTCCCTCTCCGACGATGAGTGTGAGGTGATATTCTCCTATGGTTCCCTCTCCAACGGTGTGTGAGGTGGTAAGTCTTTTTCAGATGGTTCCCTCTCCAACGGTGTGTGAGGTGGTAAGCCCTTTTCAGATGTTTCCCTCTCCGACGATGAGTGTGAGGTGATCATTCCTTTCAGATTATAATTGCCTATGGTTCTCTGCCCAATACTGCGAAGATAATAATTCCCATCAAGATTTTTCTCAACGAGCGTTGTTGAGATTAAAGTCACCCAAGGTTCTCTTATCATTCAGGCTAAGGCAGTAACCATCCCTGGTTCTTTCATCGCTGTTTGAAGCTCCAGACTCAACTCCTGCAACCAGTCAGGACATATCTATGCCAAGCATCTAAAATCAGCTCCTGCAACGTGTCAGGTACTCATTTTTCTTTTTGCAGGTATGCAGGTTCTCACTAAGGAATCTCCTACGCGATCAACATCCAGATGGCATCTATAAGCCCATCACCCTATCCAGCAACCTCTAAATGGCATCTATAAGCCCATTCCCCCATCACACTGCTACTATGTGAGCGCAAATTTCTGGGCACTCTAGTGTCCAATCATCTTCTACCCTCGGATTACGAAAGGCACGTCAGCCAATCTGCATCCTCAGGTCTAAGAAGATTGAACAGGGGCAACTGTTGTACCCCAAAATTTGCCCTCCCATATTCATCAAGATTTGTCAAGTCAAGGTCATAAAATTCCCCAAGGGTTATGCAGTTCAACTGTCTCCTATACAGTCAAAACTAGGGTTTGTGTTCTGATCAAAGAAAGGAAGTTTTCAAGGACCCAATCATGTCTCATATGCTTACAAAGATGGTCAAGCATCCTCATATCAAGTTTCAAGGCATTCAGCTCAAAATTGCACAGTCAAAACCCTAAATTGCACTACAGTCAACTGTAGGGGCAAAATGGTCATTTGACAGTCAAAGGTTCAAATTTTTGGTCAACATATCATTTTGAAGCCACAAACATCATTTGATCAATGCTTGATCATGATTCTCAAAATTTGGCTCAGAAATCATCAAAGATGCAAAAGTTACTATATTTGGACAGTTGAAAAAGTCAACTGAAATTGACCAGGGCATAACTTTCACATGGATTATCAGAAAAATTCCATCCAAAGCTCATTTTGAAGAGAAAGACATTTCCTACAACTCATCTTCATACTTCAAGTCCAAGAAATGCTCTCACAAAAAGTTATCAATTTCAACATTATAGGTCATTTTCAAAAGTCAACAAAAAGGGACTTTAAGTCAAAGGCCATAACTTGAGATTGGTAAATCAAAATGACATGGGACCAAAGGCATTGGTTAAAGGACTCAAAGACCTTTCCAAAATGTCCAAGAACATGTGAAAAGCTTAAAAATTGAGCAAGTTATGCCTTGTGGAAGTTGGGAAATTTTTGGGAATTTTGAAAAGTCAACAATGGTTCAAATGACCTAAATTTGCTAATGGGCCCATTTTTCTTCCATGATTCATCATTCCAAGCCTATGCACGACCACTTGGCCCAAAGGGAAGTATTTTCTCAATTTTTATTTATTTATTTGAATTTATATTAATATTAATTCATTTAAATTATTTAAATATATAGAAAATATCTAACTTGACCTAATGAATCTTTTTGTACACATTTCAAGGTCAATATTTCGTGCTTAGCCAATTATGGAAGGATTTGGTTTGATTTGAGCTGATTGAACAAAAATGCACTTAAAAAAGATATGGAAAAGATATAAGGAAATCAAATATTGAAAACAATGAATGGAAGAGATTTGATCCAATTTTCTTAACCTAATGCCTTCACTATATGACCAGGAATAAAACCCTAATGCTGGAAGAGATTGAAGCTGCGCAAAGGCTAAGAACAAAACTTAGAATTTTCACTAAAAAAGGCAAAACTGAAAAGCATTCTAGAGGTCGATTCAAGGCTCCAAACTTGGTTCAATAGCTTCCTTGACAATCTCTGAACGTGTGTCAATCCCTAACATCAACCAAAACGCAAAGAAGTGGTATCTATGATTCAAACTGTAAAGAGGAAAATACAAAATCGTGCATCATGATTTATGCATCCTTTGCACTTTTTGTTTGTTGATTCATGTTTGTTATGAAATTCTGAGACTAACCATTATGTTTAATTGCATTTTTGTGCCACACACGCGATTTTGCCATGTTCATATTCTAGGGTTTACAGGTCTGCAAAATTGGGGCTTTCATAACAAGGCAAAATTAGAACTCCAAATGACCACCAATGAACTCAGCATATCTAGACGGAGAGATTCCCACCCTCGCGCTCAATTTATGAGCGTCGAGGGGCTATTCGTTATTTTCTGGTAGAGGCCCTAAGAAAACGCACACAAAACCGTTGCCTCTGCTTTTGTTTTACAGGGACGACGAAGGAGACGATGTGTTGTCCATCAACGATTCGCTGATTTAAATTTTCGCGCGTTTAATCACTAATGCGCTTGTTCTTTCTTTTTGTTGTTTGTGTATTATTAATATATCAAATAATTCAAACAGCTCAGCTGGCAGGTACCTCTCTTGGCAATATCCAAGACCTGGGTTCGAACCCCAGGTCTGTGTAACTTTTCAATATTGTTTTTCCACATTCATTCCTATGCAGGCACGCCTTCGTGGATCACCATACGCTCACCGTCTCAAGCATACACGCGTCCAGTTCCATCAATCAAAAGGCCAAGATTCAAGGAACACCATGTACCATAGTCAGACGTGTCATAGGCTTGCACAAAAGTCAACGAATCTGAATCTTAATGGGCCAGGCTTTACCATCTGTACCTCCCATTTGGGGCTACCCCCCTCCCTGGTTTGCATTCTTTTTCTATTTTTCTTCTTACATTTTATTTTTGTTATTTCATTTATTTTATTTGTTTTAATTAATTATTTCTTTACAAAATACAAAACATAATAAAAAATCAGAAGAGGCCAAAAATGTAATAAATATTTTTATTTTAATTATTTTTATAGATAAATTGCATGTAAACAAATTTAGTATAATTAGGTTTTTTTTGCAATTTTAATTCTTTTCATAAAAAATATAAAAAATGTAGAATTTAGGTTTAATTGTTAATTCTTTTTTAATTTCCTTTTTTTTTCAATCATAATATTATTATTTATTTATTTTCATAATTAAAAATGCATGTAAATTAACTTAGATTTAAATTAGGTTAAAACTTAACATTTTCACAATAAACTTAAAAAACATTAGAATTAGGGTTTGCATTTCAAAATTCATTCTAAAAAGTTCTTTTTTCTTTTAAATCTTAAAAAACATGAAAACACCAAAAAAAACATTCCTTTTTAATTTAATTTTTTATTCCTCGCCTAATTAATTAATTCATTAACTTCAAATTGCAAAAAGGGTCCAATGCCCATATTTTTAATTGTTAATTTCGCGCATTTATTTTATGTCGTTTCTTTTAATTCATTATGTACATGTCCCAAAGCCTTGTAACAATTTAACTTTTCGTACCTTTATTTTTCTTGCTTTATTTATTTTCCGTCAAATCGGGTCCGGTTTAATTTTGGCGATGTGGACCCGCGCCATTTGTAATAGCTTTAGATTTATTTTCCCGCAAACTTTATAACTGTTAAAAAGCATGCAAGAATGAATGTCCTAATTAAAATCAAGCATAGATCATAACAAACATGACAAGACGAATATCAATGAAAACGACACACGAATCGCACACACCACCCCTAGGGTACGCCTCACTGTTGCCTTTCGAAAGGTGATCGTCGAGTAGAGGATGTCTTAGTAAGTCCTCATGATCCGAGAACCTGGCATGAGGGTAGCTTCTAAGGTGTCTTCCCATTGCTCCGGTGATCACCACGTCCCTAAAACTCGAATTGACCCGAACACCTCCAACGGTGGTGCTACCTACCTCTCAATGGTGGGATGGCATTACTTTAAAGGACATTTACACAGACGAATTCCTTAGGGTAGGTAGGTTCTCAAGGATACTTGCTCTAACTTCAAAACATCTTTTCACCAACACATTTTCAAAAGCTTTCAAAGCAAATTTTTCAAACACTCTGACGTACGAGTCGAACTGAAATTTTTCAAAGAAACTTTTTTAAACCCACATTGAAAAGCAAGCAAACATTTTTGAAAACACATTGAGCAAGTATCTAAGAGCCCATGGATAACCATGGATAGAAAGGGTGCTAACACCTTCCCTTTCTATAACCTACCTCCCGAACCGAGAGCAATCTCTATAAGGAATTTTTCTGTGCTTTTGTCCTTTCCATTTGGAGAAAATAAAAGACGGTGGCGACTCTTGCTTCCGCGACATTTCGCGAACCAGCTTTAAACAGTCAGTTCCAGATCCACCGATCACAAGTACCAAAAGAAGATAGTTGATGCTAAGGTGAAACAAGCTGCTATTAAAGGATTGGACACCACTGAAGCTGATACTTTGGCTGCACAGAGCGTTGAGCATGTCGAACGAGATTCAACCATGACTAAAGACATTGCACGCCTCAAAAGTATATACACTATTGTTCAATATAAGCTTGGCCTAGCAAAGATCAAGTGTGAAAGGATGAAGAAAAATATCCCGTTTTGATTTATGTAATAAACCATTCGTTGTATTTGCTTTACATTGTAAGCATGCTTAGACAAAGCCATTTTGGCACTTCTGAAGTTAATTCGATCACCATTTTGGCTATGTATATTTTTGCTGCTTACTCTCTTGTCATGATTTTTATTTCTTGCAAAAATGGTTTATACTTCTTTAAGTATTTCCCATTTACTCTTAGGATTCTTCGATCTTCAACTAACTCTTCTACTTCGTAGGTGTTGTTTGAGAATGCCTTTAGGATTCGAAAAGGTCCTTCCTAATGTGGGGACCATTTTTCTAGTGCTTTATTCTTTCGACACATAGGTAATATGACTTTCCATACTAAGTCATTTATAATAAAGGCCTTGCCTTTGACCCTTTTATTGTATGCTCTAGCCACTCTTTCCTTTTGTCTCCTTATTTTTTCTGAAGCATGCGACCTTCTTTCATCTAAATCTACTAATTCATTCATCATCATTTCCCAATAAAGGTCAAAAGGAATTTCCTCTTACCTTTGAATTCTAATTGATTGCAAGTAGATTTCGACTGGTAGTGCTGCATCAAATCCAAATGTAAGTTGGAAAGTTGTGGCATTAGTTACTTGGTTAGGGGATGTTCGACAAGCCCATAATGCTTGATCTAGAGTTTTATGCCAATTTTTAGGCTTCTTCCCTACATGTTTCTTTACCAACCCAATTATCACGTTATTGGATGCTTCGACTTGGCCATTTGCTTGAGCATAGTAAGGTGTAGATGTCATTAGTTTGAAACTTGTTTCCTTGGCGAACTCCTGCATCTTTCGACCAGTGAAAACTGATCCTTGGTCTATTGTGATACTCTCTGGGATGCCAAATCTATAGACTATTTGTTTCTAAATGAATTCGA
Source organism: Vicia faba (assembly GCA_948472305.1). NCBI lineage: Eukaryota > Viridiplantae > Streptophyta > Magnoliopsida > Fabales > Fabaceae > Vicia > Vicia faba. The sequence continues at coordinate 502,467,957 of OX451736.1, forward strand.
TAACAATCTTCTGATCCACATTTACCAAAGGTATGGCCTCAACCCATTTTGTAAAGTAATTTATACCTACTAAAATGTACCTGTGGTTTTTAGATGAGGCATATCGAATTTCTCCAATTAGATCCAGCGCCAAACCTCTAAAAGGCCAAGGTATAATAATTGTATGAAGTTCACTTTCTGGAGCATGTTGGATACCAGCAGGCTTTTGGCATTCTTAACATCCCTTAGCAAATTATATGCAGTCTTTCAGCATAGTAGGCGAATACATTCCATATCGAAACAACAACCACTTCATTTTATGACTTTCTTGATGAGCTCCACATGCTCGGCTGTGAACACTAGATGATTCCAAATATGCCTCACTTTCTCCTAAGCATTTTAGCAAAACTTCTTCAGGGGTTTTCTTGAATAATTCATTCCCCATTAAGATATAAGACAAATCTCTATACTTAGTCTTTCTTTCTGTATCTATTGAAGGATCTCTGAGATAATTAACAATTGGACTTCTCCAATCTGTATCTACTAGAGTGTTAGTGACCAATACTTCAAATGTGTCTTTGTTATTGTAACTTAAGTGGGTACTTTCCAAATCTGTTGGAGACAACCCTGTAGCCATTGTCTCTCCCCTAATTTTGACCAATTCTTCCAGTTTTTCTTTAGTCACTTTATACCCTGATGCTATTTGTGCTAAGTCATTTGCCTCTTGATTTTTTACTCTGGGGACATGCTTTATATGTGCATATTCAAAAATTTTAAGTAATCTGTTTGCAATAACGAAATACATAATCAAATTTTCTTTTATGCACTTGTATTCCTTTGTCAATTGCTTTATTACTAGCTCATAGTCTCCTTTGATTTCGACTCTTGTTTCCCCCAATTCCAACAAGGCTTCAAGTCCTGCAATCAAGGCCTCAAATTCTGCCTCATTGTTTGAACAAAGGGGGCCTTCGATTCTATACTTGAGTTTTGTTGGAATTCCATCAGGAGAAATTATTAGGATCCCAACTTTACTTCCCTTTTGGTGGGTAGAACCATCAAACAATAATTTCCAGGGTTTTAACTCAACATAACATTGAGGGTTTTCAACCACTACATGGTCTACAATAAAGTCTGAGACTACTTAACCCTTCATTGCTTTTAAAGGCGTGAAGGCTAAAGAATACTCAATAAGGGCTAAGGCCCATTTGCCAATTCGACTGTGTAGTATTGGCTTTGACAACATATGTTTGATAACGTCAAAATATGAAGAAACATATACATCAACAGGTTTTATATAGTATTTAAGTTTTGTACAAGAGAAATATAAATAAAGACAAAGCTTTTCTATAGTAGTGTATCTTGTTTCTGCATCATTTAAGACTCTACTTAGATAGTAAATGGCTCTTTCAACGCCATTTTCGTCTTCTTGCGCTAACATACTACCAATAGTAACATAAGAAGAAGATATATACAATCTCATAGGTTTCCTTCCACAAGGTGGTTACAAGATGGGTGGATTCATCAGATATTTCTTGATCTTATTGAAATCTTCTTGATGTTCTTCATTCCATTCGAACTTACCTTGTTTCAAGCGAAGAAGGAGTGAGAAGGCTTGAGTTCGACCACTTAGGTTGGAAATGAACCTTCTCAGGAAATTTATCTTCCCTAAGAGTGATTGTAACTACTTTTATTTGATGGCGCTTTCGCTTCCATGATAGCCTTTGTCTTGTTCTGGTTTATTTCTATCCCCTTCTTGTGGACCACAAAGCCCAAGAAGTCTCCAGCCTGCACAAAGAATACACATTTAAGGGGATTCATATTCAAAACATGTTTTCTCATCCTTTTGAATGATTGGCGAAGATGATTTAGATGAGTTTCATCTGATACAGACTTTATCACAATGGCATCTATGTAAACCTGCATGAAAGTTTCTATATAATCATAAAATATTGAATTCATTGCCCTTTGGTAAGTCTCCCCAACATTTTTTAGGCCAAATGGCATAACTACCCACTCATAGGTACCTATTGCCCCAGGGTAGCGAAAAGCTGTTTTGGACACATCTTCTTCAGCAATGAAAATTTGGTTGTATCCAGAGTATCCATCAAGCATACTAAGGTACTCAAAGCCTGCAGTTGAATCTATTAGCATGTTTACCACAAACATTGGATACTCATCTTTAGGAGTTTCTGCATTTAAGTCACGAAAATCTATGCATACTCTCAATGAACCATTTTTCTTAATAACAAGAACTATATTGGCAATCCATTCGACATACCTTATTGTCCTGATGAAATTACAACGGAGAAGTCTTTCAACCTCTTTTTTAATCTTTGAAAGAACATCTGGGGCGAATCTTCTAGGTGTTTGCTTGATAAGATTCTTTCCCTCCTTGATTGGAAACTTTAATTCATCCAAATCTCTTTTCAAACCATGCATTTGATCATAATCCCAGGCGAAGCATACTTTATTTTCTTTCAGCACCTCAATCATCCTTGTCTTCAACTTGGGATCTAGTTTGGAACTGATGTAAGTGATTCTTTTTATGCTCTTATCCCCAAGATCTATCTCTTCAAGGGGGTGTTGAGCCAACATCTTGCGCTTGATGCCAATGGGTCTTTCTCGAAACCCAAGGGTTCCTCATCCTATATAACATCCAACCTTTGTTCTATTTGTTTGCCTGGTACCTGTTCGTCAGGAGGTTTTGGAATAAAATGCTCCCAGGTCTTGCTGTGTGCAATGTATCGTCTATGGCTGTGATAGCCATGTTTGTAACCTCGGCTTCAAGAGCCACTTTTCTTTTATTCTCAGCCAAGTAGGCCAAAATATTTTCGAAGAACAACGATTCATACATAATCACTGTCCATATCCCAGCCAGTTGGTCGTACGTTAGACATTTCTTTGATATCCTCTGTTTCCCCCATGATCTCTATATCCCATTGAAACCCATTTGGGTGGAGGGTTAAGAAATAGAGTGCATTCTTTCTAGGTGAGTATGCTTCTCCTTCTGGGTTGCATGGCCCTATGTTGGCCAAATTTCTGTCAAAGTTCTTCCTGTCCACATGATTTACCTCAGTCATATAGTAACTTTGATCCGCTTCTATGTTTTCCACTGTGCCATCTTCTCTCTAGATGGATAATGTCTGGTGCATCGTTGAAGGGAAAACTCCTACTGCATGTATCCACTCTCTGCCAAGCAACACGTTGTAATTCACTTTTGTTAGGATTACCATGTGTTGTACCCCAAAATTTTCCCTCTCATTTCTCAAGAAAATCACCCAGAATTCTCAAGCTTTCCCTTGTAGAAATCCAAGCCTTGAATTATCATTTCTTTCCAAGCAAGCCATTTAAGGGGAAAATGGTCAATTGCAAGCTAAAAAGTCAAACTTTGGTTTTTGGATCAAGATCAAAACACAAAAATCATATTTCATCAAGACATGTTGGAATATGAAATTTGTTTCATCAAGAAACTCGAAAGCAAACTTTTACCTTGGAAAAGTTAAATTCTAAATACTTAGAATTTTTCTAAAGTGTTTAAGAAAAATGACACTTCAGAACTTCTAAACCAACCCCCAGGCAGGAGCAGTCAGAAGTTGCAAACTTGGCTCAGCACTTAACACTCATTAAGAAGTTGTAAACGTGGTTCAACACATAATCTTCAATCAGAACATGGCCTTTTCAGCAGTTACGCAAGTTCAGTCAGAGTTTTCTAAAGGAATGCAAAGAAAGCAACGAAGCCTGAAAGCTCCTTCAGAACGTGCTGGAATCAGAAGGTAAGGGGGTCAGAAGATTGGGTGTTACACTGAAGCAGAATCTCTATGTCTAGAGTTTTCAGAGGCAAATCAAAAGAATATGTTGAAAATTCTGGAGAACCCTCAGAATTTGTTGAGGCAGCAGGATACTAAGATCAAAACTTGGGTGCGTTGCTCTTGGTTTATGCTGAAGTAGGAACTGCTGGCTCAGATTTAAGTAATGATGCAATCTCACATTACAATATTTCTTAGTCTTGACCAATCTCATCACCATTTAATGCTCATTAATGCTCACAACCACTTTTGAGCATTATTCCAAAGGGTCTCTCCACGTGCAGTATAACAATGCTCTTGTGCATATTTAGGTATGGGTTTATGCGCTACTTTTTGCTCATGGGTGTCACTTTTCCTTAATCCTCGCTTACTAACCCAGCCTAGGCTAAAAGCTGTCAATCATCACAACTTTTTATGAACCTTTCTTCAAGAGTAAGTCAGCATCTAGTGCATGATATTGGCGCCACTTAACATTTTAAAAACCCACAAAGCTTTGCCTATAAATAGAACACCTTTGTCCATTGAGAAAGCCCGGTCAAAATTTCAGAAAAATTGCTGGAAAGAAACAGAAAGTTTTAGCAAGAAAACACCTTGAATCTCTGCCCAAAATTCCCAGAGTTTCAAGAACTGTAAACACAGCATACCAACCATTAACTTTGAAGCCCCTGCTTTCAAACTCCATTTTCTCTCAAGATATTTCTTGACTAAGAAATACCCATACAATTTCTAACTCATATATATACCCTCCATCCATCCATCCATTCAAAGAACCTGTTCAAAACATCATCAGAGTTAAGGCTAACTCCAATCCACTTTTTCTAGCTACAAGGTAAGCACTTGCTGACCCTCACCACATTGCTTAAACATCACCAGATTTGCATGCTCAAAAACACAATGTAGATATCATGCTTCTGATGTTGTGCATGTTTTGAGATTTTCACGCTCCTGCATGCTTAAGTAGGGAGTGAATCAGTACAGAACTTGCCTCTGATTTTTGGTTCTGTCTTCTGAAACGCTATGACACCTGCTGAAACTGTCTTAGGCATGTCTTCTGTTTGGTTGAGAAATAACAAAATTGAAGATGTTCTGACTAGCACAGAGGGAGACCAAGTTCTGACTTTGACGCCAGAACTTCTGGGACCTGTTTTGTCGTCAGTAATATTAGAACTTCTGAAAATTACTGTGTGCCCAGCAGGATCAGAACTTCTGACCCCATACATTTTCACTAACAGGTTTCTGTTTTGTAGCGTACTAGGGTTAGAACTTCTGACCTATACATTTTCACTAACAGGTTGATATCCTGCAGCAGGCCAGGATCAGAATTTCTGACTTCCTCTCAGCAGCACGCTGACCCCCTCCTTCTTTCTTTTTTTCTTACCCTTTTTATTTTTCTTTATTTTTCTCGCTGGATTCCCCATTCATAAGTGTGTACCCCCACCCCCTAAATATTGTAATAGCGTAGGACTTTACATTTCCGCATTTTTATCACTTTCAAATGTAAATGCTAGCAATTAGGATATGTATGGCAAGATAAAATCAATGAAATAGAAAATCCTAATTCAAGATAAAATCATGCATGCAATCAAACACACTTGCATACAAACACCCTTAGGGTTTATCCACTTGGTTGCCTTATACAAAAATAGCCATGTTACGCATGCAAAGTATCTTGGTAAAACAAACAAAATCAAAAGATCATAGTCCCTCGATGATGCTATTCAAAGTTTCCTTACCAAAATGATCTTAGTCCGTCGAAAATACTCAGATATTTTGCAACATTGCTAATCATGGTTAAACGATGACCCACGCCCATCCCGTTTACATCCAAAGATAGAGCTGCTTACCAAATCAATGGTAAGACAACAATGTCAAAGGAATAGAAAATGCATAAGAAAGACATTTGAGTAGGTATATTACTTCTAGTTACTTGCTCTATTTTCAAACAACTATCCTTGCTCTTTTCAAAACAAACACACACATTTAAAAAAAAACACATCTTACAAATATTGAAAACATTTTCAAAAAGACAAACATCTTTGTATATATTCTTACGAACGAGAATCATTACAAAGATTGCCTAAACAATGGCCTCTTTTACAAAATACTTTCAAAACCACACAAAACACAATTTCAAACAAAAGCAAGTGATCGAGCAAGTAACTAAGAGCCCATGGAAAACCATGGATGAAAAGGGTGCTAATACCTTCCCTTTTCATAATCTACCCCCCGAACTCAAGAAAACATCTCAAAGGTCTTTCCTGTGCTTTTTCACCTTTCCTTTTAGATAAAAGAAAAGTCGGTGGCAACTCTTGCTAACCGCAACATTTGCAAACACAAACGCAAACCAACTCAAGTCAGTTCTCCCACCGTATCACACCATGAACATAGTTGGCCTTGTAATTAAACCAACAGTCAAATCCACCTGAATCACCCCCAATATATGTCCAACTTTCACTTCGTAATTTGAGAAAACCATGTTGTGTGGTTTTACATTTGTATTAAACATTCCAATTCTTTTTTACATGAATTGTGGCATTAAGTTGACAGCTGCTCCTCCATCCACCAGAGCTTTGTTTATGCCCACATGTCCGACCTTGGCCCTAATGTACAAAGGCTTCAAATACCTTTTCATGCCCAAGTCAGGCCTCTCAAAGAAAGCATTTTGCTCTTCGACAGCTCCATTGTTGAGCACATAGTAACAAACTGGTTTATGTTTTGCCATTTCTTCCTCATCTACTTCATCCTGGTCCTCTATTTCAATTTCCTGGTTGTACTCGTGAGGTAAAACTGATACTACATTACAATTGACATTTAAGGATGAAACTCCATCCGATTCAAAGTCATCTGTAGACATTTCATCTTCCTTATTTGAGTTCTCTTGGATCTTCTCATTTGTAACCTTCTCCTCTAATGTAAACAATCTTTGAACCACAGGTGGCTTACTTGGGTTTGCAGCGCTCGAAGGGGACTTGTTGCTAATGGATTCCCCTATTTCCTTTGATGCTAGCTCTCTTTCAGCCTTTTTAATCCTCTGATGCCTCCTCCATTGGGATCTGGACATTGGATTCTTTCCCTTGTAGTTCTCTAGCCTGTAAGCCTCTCTCTTTGATGTCTGGAATTGTTGTCTGTAGGCCATTGAAGTTCTTCCCCCTTGGTCGAAGCTCCTCCATTTTCCTATTCCTACCCCAACCCGAGTCCATTTATCAGTTGGTATTTCAGCTGAAAGTTTGAAAGCGACTCTCCTAGCCTTGGGGTGAGTGCTATCCTGTCTCCTGGGAACTCCCCTCTTGTCGAAGACATATATATTTGGGTTTCCACCTCGTTGGTCCCATCCATGGGTGAAAGGGATTCTTTTGGACATTTCAGCCATTTCCATATCATACACTGCCCCATACCTGGGACATAACAGACACTATTTCAACTTTATAACAATGTACCAGAAAATCCAGCAGACTTTCCCCTGGTTTTGGGTACACTTTCATCGATTGTCTTTCTTGCCTCTAGTTTCCCTGGGTTCTAGCATGTTGAACTCTTTCATAAGCCTCCACTACCCTTTGATTCAGGACAATGCTGCACCTTGGGCACACCAGCATTTCTAAATTTCTTTGATGACACCTCCATAAGTATTCTCGTAGTGTCTAATTGGCCTTGGGGTAACTAAAATTCATCTGTTCCTTCTCCATCTTCAGGCATCTTTCCACTTCTTCCATTTCTGATGAAGACTGCTTCAAATCCACCATGTTAACCCTTAGACTAGGACCTTCAGCAATCCTTATATTTTCAAATTTAACCATAAGGCCTTCAGTAGCCTCAATTTTAGAACCTTTACTTTACCAACTTGGCCTTTAGGGCGTAGTGAGATGACCGACTTTGGTGCAGTCCGAAGTTGGTAGATACTCGATACTACACTCATTGAGGGTTGGTTTCTTGGAATATTTCGGTCTCCATTAAAGAGGCTTGAGCTGAAACAATGACCAAGGAAACAGTCCAATGATATTGAGTTCCTTAGAACCCGATTACTATTACTAGGACAGGTTTAATCCAACTAAACTTCAAGAGGGTACTTACCTATAAAACCCCATGCAAGCCTAAACTAAGAACTTGTTTGTTTTTCTTGTATATGCATACTTATGCATAACATCATGGATATCATGAGCATCATATACATCCACTAACAATTTCAAGGATTTTGGAGATTCATCTTTGTTCTTGTTTTGTAAGATATGGATTCACTTCGTAGGAAAACTATCCAAATCAACCTTGTAAGAATTCCTCCACAACTCAAGGAGCTAGCTTCAAGGATACCTGAGAACTCTCCATTCACCGAGAGTCTTGGTCTTCTACTCAACTTGGTCACCTCCAACACAGATGAGGATATGATGAAGGTGCTCTTTCAGTTCTTTGATCCTTTGCACCATTGCTTCACATTTCCCGACTATCAGCTTGTGCCCACTTTGGAAGAATTCTCTCAACTCTTGAGGATTCCTATTCTCAATCAACTACCTTTCAACGGTATGGAAAGATATCCAAAGCCATAAGATATTGCTCAAGCTCTACACTTGCACTCATCTGATGTCACAACCCATTGGGAAACTAGAAGTGGTGTCAAAGGCTTCTTAGAAAAGTTCCTGTATGAGAAAGCCCAAAGCTGTTGGAGTTCCTTAAACTTGCAAGTCTTTGAGGAAATTGTGGCTCTCCTCATCTATGGGATGGTTTTGTTTCCCAATCCTGATCAACTCATAGATGTAAGTGCTGTCAAAATCTTCATATCACGTAATTCGGTGCCTACATTACTAGGGGATATCCTGCACTCTTTTCACACCCGTACAATGAGGAAGAGAGGTGTCCTTATATGTTGCACTCCTCTCCTGGCAAGATGGTTTATTTCTCATCTTCCTTAATCAGTCTTAAAGAATGAGCAAGGATTAAGGTGGTCACAAATGTTAATGACGCTCAAACATTCAGATATTCATTGGTGCTCTCGATCCAAAGAGAATGTTATCATTATTGATCGTTGTGGGGAATTCCCTAAATGTCCCTCTACTTGGCATTAGGGGAGGCATCATCTACAACCCATGCTTAGCTCTAAGACAATTTGGTTATGCCCGAAGGGATGGCCCGCATGAGATACTGATTCAAGGCATGGTATTCGACTACGACAACGACGATCAAGGTCTTCGCCAGAGATTCATCCGAGCTTGGAGGATGCTAAACAAGGTGGATAGCAAGACTTTGGGACACAATAATTCCATCCCTATTGAGCCTTACCTCAAGTGGGTACGAACCCGCGCTCAAAATCTTATGATGCCTTATCCTTCCATTCTCCCGATGATTTTTGAGCCTGTTAAGGAAGGAGAAGTTCCATACACTATCCTACATCCTGACATGCCCACATCTCTTGAAGATCTACAAAGGGATTGGATACAGCTCAAAGGAGAGCGAGATACTTTTGAAGCCCAATTCTATGCAAGCGAGAAGAAGGTTTTGGAACTCATTAGGCTACTTCATGAGGAGCAGACTCTAAATGCCTACATTGCACCAAAGAGGACGCACACTACTTTTTTTATCTTAGAGTGTTGTATTATTTTGACCAAGGGGCATTGATGTACTCAAACTATATCTTATTAATATAATGTGTGTTTATTTTTGTTTAAAACAAATTTGAATTTTTAAATCCTTGAAAGCATTGCATGTATACATATCATTCATCATGACATAAACAGGTCTTTTGCAACGAGTTTCCTCATCTCTCTACTGTTTATTTCAGTAAGATGGATTTCGAACAGGCAGTCAAAGATCTTCAAGCTCAAAACATGCAGTTTCAACAGTTACGCACAACCCTGGCCAAGGGACAAGAAGAGCTGAAGACTCTGTTGGAAAAAGGGAAAAAGAAGAAAGAGAAGAAACCAATTGGTGTTGTAATCATGGGGAGAAGGTTTCAAGGGCAAACTAGAAGAACCTTTAATTTCGCAGCAACATCTGATGAAAGGGAAGGGAAAGGAAAAGAAACAGCAGTTCCGTCAGAATCTGAAGAGGAGGAAGAAGAGGAAGACTACTCTGAGGAACAATACCCTCCGACTGATGATAAGTACAAACATCTTGAAGAGCGTTTAAGTGCTATGGAAATCCAAAGGGTACCAGGTCTAGACTTTGAAGAACTAGGGCTAGTGTAAGGAATTGTGATCCCACTAAAGTTCAAAGTGCCGTTGTTTGCAAAATATGATAGGGTGTCATGTCCTAAGATGCACCTCCGATCATATGTGAGAAAGATCCAGCCGCACTATGCCGATAAAGACCTATGGGTGCATTTTTTCCAAGATAGTTTATCCGGAACACAACTCGATTAGTTTTATCAATTAGAAAGGGCCGACGTCTACAACTGGGAAGATCTTGCCGCAGCTTTCTATAAACAATACTAGTATAATGCAGATTTGGCGCCTACCCGTACTCAACTTCAGAGTATGGATATGGCTTCAAATGAGGGTTTCAAAGATTACGCGCAGAAATGGAGAGATCTAGCTGGAAGAGTGCAACCCCCTCTATCTGAAAGGGAGTTGGTGGATATGTTCTTGGGCACTCTATCGGGCCCTTTCTTCAACCATTTGATTGAAAGTTCATATGCGGGATTTACTGAGTTAATATTAACCGGAGAGAGAGTGGAAGCTGGTATAAAAAGTGGAAAGATTCAGAAGGATTCATCTGCCTCTACAGCTGTGAAAAAACCCTTCACTGGGAAGAAGGAGGTATCTGCTATTTATCCATAAAGGAACCAAGGGAGAGCTGAACGCCGACCATTGGTAGGGGCCGTTATGATCCCAAAGCTTACATCTGATCAACCAAGGAGTAATCAACCGAGGGTGGAAAGGCCAGTCCGGTAATTCACCAGAATTAATATGACTCTAGCCCAGGTTTTACCACATCTTCTGAAATCTAATCTGGCAACTTTGAAGGAAGCTCCAAAGAATCCCAACACTGCGTCCCCTCATTATCACCCAAATGCCAGATGCGCATATCATTCTGAAAGTCCGGGTCACGACACTAACAACTGTTGGGCCTTGAGAAAAAAATTCAAGACCTTATAGATGCAAAAGAGATTGAGTTTGATGCGCCCGAGAAACCAAACGTCATTTCCGCTCCTATGCCTAGGCATGGTCACAACGCCAATGCTATCGAAGAATATTTGTTTGTTACCACAGTGGATGAACTCTTGACTCCGCTCCCAATCATTAAGATAAACTTGTTGAAAGCTGGTATATTCCCAGGTTGTAATGAAGACTGCCATCTTTGCTTATCCTCACCAACTGTTTGCCCTCTATTGAAGACAGGCATTCAACACTTGATAGACAACCAAGAGATTTGGTTTGAAAATGCTCCTGTTTCACCTGTTCCTGTTGAAGACGTTTCAATCATAACCATCTCCGCCAATCCTTCCAGGGTCCCCAAAAGACCCGTTAGGATTACATCGGTTCCAAGGACTACTCCTCTTATAATCACAATGCTCGGGCCGATCCCGTATGAATCAGACAAAATAGTACCGTGGAATTACGGTGGAGACATCTACTACCATGGTATCAAACGAGATGGGCTGGCTGCCGAAGAAGAAGACTCTGACATTAGCAATATTGCCGGAACCAGTAAGATTACCCGTAGCGGTAGAATCTTCTCTCCAGAAATTGCCCCTCCAAAGGCAGTTTTTGGACCCGTGGCTGTTCCAAAGGTTACCTCCATGCCAATAATCATATCTGCAAGTGCTCCTACTGGCTAAGACGACATAACCCCTGCTGTTATTCCTACCAACACTTCTACTGCTGAAATTCGAGGAAAAAGTATTCAAGAAGAGTCTGTCCAGACGAAGGCTCAATCACTGACTATCCCCGAAACCTCCAAGAATGAAATGGAGGAGATCCTGAGAATAATAAAGAAGAGTGACTATGATGTGGTTGAACAGTTGGGGCAAACTCCCTCCAAGATCTCCATGCTAGCATTGTTGCTATGTTCTGAGGCACATGCGAAAGCTCTGGTGAAGTTTCTGAAGACAGCCCATGTGCCGTAAGAGACATTTGCTGACCAATTCCAAGATTGTGTGGCCATTTTGACAGCTGATAACGGTCTAGGCTTCTCTGATGCTGATTTGACACCAAAAGGGAGAAAGCACAACGAGGCTTTACATGTTTATGTGGAGTGTAGAGGAACAACTCTGGCCCATGTCTTGGTGGACACTGGCTCATCTTTGAATGTTTTACCGAAGAAAGATCTCGACAGATTAGATTGCGAAGGACTGACATTGAAACCCAGTAACATAATCGTAAGAGCATTTGATGGCTCAAAGAGGATGGTCCACAGGGAGGTGGACATCCCCATAAAGGTAGGAACTCAGACTTTCAACTGAACTTTCTATGTAATGGACATCCTCCCCTCTTACTCCTGTCTGCTAGGACGGCCCTGGATCTATAATGCTGGTGTTGTCACCTCTACACTACACCATATGCTGAAATACCCGGTCCATGGAAAGATTATCACTATCCACGGAGAGGAAGAGTACATGATTAGCCACCTAAATTATTTCCGGTATGTGGAATTGGATGGCGAGTTCATTGAAACTCCTTTTCAACATTTCGAAGAAGTCTCTCAAGAAGTGGCAGTAACCAAGATGGTATCCCAGATCCCCAAGATCACAAGACCTCCACCTAGGATGTCATCTCTAAAGGACGCTAAGGCAGTAATAGAGGAGGGTGGATGCACCATCTAGGGTCAACTTCCAGAAATTTCGTATAAATCTGACAAGTTTGGCTTAGGTTTTACTTCGAATGCTCAGAAGGCTGTGCGCCGTGCCCGTGCTGGAGGGCCACCTCTGAAGATCAGCAACCGAGAGGTCAATGCAGTGGAAGATGGTGAAGAAGATTGCAGCTTGAAGGATTGGATATTTCCTACTGTCAACGGAGGACTTTGAAATTGGGAAGCCAGAGACTTTGTCCCAATAACTTTCATCTCTCAGTAATTTATCTTTTACATTTCTGTTGGACTTGTAATATTCACAAACAATTCACATTCAAAACCTTGTTCATTTGTAAGGGTTTTTATTTCATCTTCATATGACATTCAATGAATCATGGACGTTTTTTTCACATACAAACCTTTTGTGCTCATTGTCTTTCTTTTACATTTTTATTGTTTAAAGATGGTTATACCCTTACACACACCCACACTCACAAATGCAGGTACCCCTCCATTCTGAATCCCATGGGTAATGATATTGCTATGGCCTTTCGTGACTCTAGGGATCTGGTCTACCAAGCCGAAGACGAAGGTGAGGAAGATTGTGAAGTACCAGGGGAATTGGCCATACTACTACAACAAGAGGAAAGAACTATTCAGCCTCATGAGGAACCGGTGGATACAATCAACTTGGGAACTGAAGAAGATAAAAAGGAAATCAAGGTGGGTGCCAATATAGAGCCGAGTGTCAAGGAGCGTCTAATTCAGCTATTGTATGATTATGTTGAGATCTTTGCCTTGTCATACGAAGACATGCCAGGACTTGATACAGACATCGTGGTACATCGTCTACCCACAAGAGAAGACTGTCCACCAGTAAAACAAAAAGTCTGCCGCATGAGACCTGACATGTCAGAGAGGATCAAAGCGGAAGTCATGAAGTAATTCAATGCTAGATTCTTGGTTGTCACTTCCTATCCTCAATGGGTTGCCAACATTGTTCTTGTGCCTAAAAAGGACGGCAAAGTACGAATGTGCATGGATTATCGAGATTTAAATAAGGCCAGCCCTAAGGATGATTTTCCACTTCCACGCATCGACATCCTGGTTGACAATACGGCCCAGCACAAAGTATTTTCCTTCATGGACGGATTCTCAGGTTATAACCAAATCAAAATGGCACCTAAGGACATGGAGAAAACTATATTTGTCACACAGTGGGGCACCTTCTGCTACAAAGTGATGCCATTCGGACTGAAGAATGCTGGGGCAACCTATCAACGCGCCATGGTAGCCTTATTTCATGATATGATACATCATGAGATAGAGGTCTATGTAGATGACATGATAGCCCGATCACAAACCGAAGATGAGCACCTTGATCATTTGCAAAAGTTGTTTGAGAGATTGAAGGAGTACAAACTAAGGTTGAATCCAAACAAGTGCACATTCAGAGTGCGGTCCGGTAAACTCTTAGGCTTTGTTGTCAGCAACAAAGGCATCGAGGTTGATCCTGCCAAGGTTAAAGCAATACAAGAAATGCCTACTCCTCGTACTGAGAAGGATGTCAGAGGATTCTTGGGACGCCTGAACTATATTGCCAGATTCATTTCTCACCTAACAGCTACTTGTGAGCCAATCTTCAAACTATTGAAGAAAGATCAAGTAGTCAACTGGAATGATGAATGCCAGATTGCTTTTGACAAGATCAAAGAGTACTTACAAGAGCCTCTTGTTTTGATGCCACCAGTCGAGGGAAGACCACTGATCATGTATCTGACTGTTTTAGAGAACTCAATGGGGTGTGTATTGGGGCAGCATGACGAGTCTGGCCGAAAAGAGCACGCTATTTACTACCTGAGCAAAAAGTTTACCGACTGTGAAACCAGATATTCACTGCTCGAGAAAACATGCTGCACTCTGGCATGGGCTTCTCGCCGGCTAAGACAGTATATGTTGACTCATACTACTTTATTGATATCTAAGATGGATCCGATAAAGTACATCTTCGAAAAGCCTGCTCTGTGTGGGAGGATAGCTAAATGGCAGATGATCTTAACAGAATATGACATACAATACACTACCCAGAAAGCTATAAAGGGCAGTGTGCTAGCTGATCATCTTGCTCATCAAGCTGTAGAAGATTATCAGTCCATGAAGTTTGAATTCCTGGATGAAGACATCATGACACTAGACAACTGTGAAGAAATCAGGCCATATGACGGACCTAAACAAGGATCCCGATGGACCCTGTTCTTTGATGGGGCATCCAATGCACTTGGTAATGGTATCAGCGTTGTACTCATATCCCTATAAGGGTGTCATACTCCCTTTACTGCCAGACTTTGCTTCAACTGTACGAACAACATGGCGAAATACGAAGCATGCATCTTTGGTCTCAAGGCTGCCATAGACTTGGGAATCAAGTCTTTAGATGTGTTTGGAGATTCAGCTTTGTTCGTTAGTCAGATCAAAGGAGAATGAGACACTAAGCACCCAAACCTTATCCCTTACAAAGAACATGTTTTGTCATTGCTACCACATTTTGAGGATATTACCTTCGAACATTTCCCGTGAGAAGAAAATCAGCTAGCAGACGCTCTAGCTACAATGTCATCTATGTTTAAACTTAATTGGGATAACGAAGCTCCCTAGATCTCCATCGAACGAATGGATGAACCAGCACACTGTCACGAGATTAATACTGAAGAGGTAGTGGACCAGCCTTGGTTTCATGAAGTCAAAAGGTATCTCGAGGCTCAAGAATATCCAGAAGGAGTTTCAATCAATTATAAAAAGTTCTTAAGGAGATTCTCTGCTAAGTTCTTCCTGAGTAACGGCATCCTGTACAAACACAATCATGACTCCATTTTGCTCCGGTGTCTGGATAAGATTGAGGCTAAAAAGATCATGGATAAATTGCATGAAGGTACTTTTGGCACTCACTCCAATGGGCATACGATGGCGAAGAAAATCCTACAGGCAGGCTATTATTGGTCTACCATGGAAGCAGACTGCTATCAACACTCTCGAACCTATCATAAATGTCAAATTTATGCTGATAAGGTGCATGTACCTCCGGTTCCTCTGAATGTCTTGACAGCTCCTTGGCCCTTTACTATATGGGGAATTGATATGATTGGGGAGATCAAACCTGCAACCTCCAATGGACACCGCTTCATTCTAGTGGCCATTGACTACTTTACAAAGTGGGTCGAAGCAGCTTCCTTCACTTCTGTTACTAAGAATGTTATTTCCCTCTTCATCAAGCAGAATCTCATTTGCCGGTACGGTATCCCAAAAAGGATCATCACTGACAATGGTACAAATCTTAACAATACCATGATCACTGCCTTGTGCGAGCAGTTCAAGATTCAGTATCACAATTTGTCCCCCTATCGGCCAAAGATGAATGGTGCCGTTGAGGCTGCAAATAAAAATATCAAAAGGATCATACAGAAGATGACAGTCACCTACAAGGACTGGCATGAGATGCTACCATTTTCTCTCCACGGGTATCGTACCACGGCTCGCACATCAATTGGGGCAACACCCTATTCTTTGGTTTATGGCATGGAGGTTGTCTTGCCTATTGAGGTTCAGATCCCCTCTTTGAAAATTATGAAGGATGCAGGTTTGAATGAGGACGATTGGATCCAGACTCGACTTGATCAACTAAACTTAATTGATGAAAAGAGACTTACTGATGTTTGCCATGGTCAAATGTATCAAAAACAGATGATCAAGGCTTTCAACAAGAAAGTCAGATGCCAAGTATATCAAGTTGGAGATCTAGTGATCAAACGCATTATCTTACCACAAAGTGATCCCAGGGGCAAATAGACTCCTACTTATGAAGGACCATTTGTAATCAAGAACATATTCTCTGGTGGGGCAATGATCTTAACCACCATGGACGGCGACGACCTGCCACACCCTGCGAACGCGGACATAGTCAAAAGATACTACGCATAAGAGACCCGCTAGGTTGACACACCTAGGCAAAAATTAGGGATAAAAAAAATCTGTACACCCGGCAAGTTGAAAACCCGAAAATGCAACTTGGGCAAAAAAGGGTATCCTGGTGGGCTGAAAACCCGAAAGGGCGGTCCAGGAAAAAGTTAGGGAATTAAAGCGTATGAATATGTCCTGTCAGATCACTTTATGGACAACCTCTTGACTTCTGCTGACAAACTCGGAGTTTCTGATCAATTCAATCATCTTCGGATGAAGCAACAAATAGACAAGATATTCTGAGATATGAAGGCTATAGCAGAATGGAAACCCCATGGGATTATTACACATAGCTACCTTTCTTTGTATAAAGTTTTTCTTGCTTTTTTATGGCATCATTCTCTTACTAGAATGATTGTCTCCTTTGTACAAAATACTTATTCAAAGTCAATACGAAGATATCTCTTTGAAAGTGCAGAAAACTATTTGTCTTTTTCTTTACGCTTGTGTTTTATTTGCAAAAACGTCCAATGATTCATTAATGAACATATGCATTTGAACATAATTACTGTTTACAAATAATAAAAATGAGAAAGACAAGTACTGATAGGTTGAAAGAGCCGGAAAACGTCTCTAGGCTATTCCATAAGCAATCCTCACAATATGTCCTTTAGATCCCCAGCGGTACTAAAACTTCAAATTATTAATCCCCAGTAGAGATCTTCAAATTTCTCAGGATTCCTCAAAGCAATGTGTGGCATTACTCTCATAAATGGGATTTTTGTCAGTACTTCAACTTCAAGACATAAAGAATTCACATATCCCCAACAAACGGCAGGATTCCCCAGCTTGAGTTCGCCTCTCCGACTACTACAAATTAAAAGACCATAACTCTTCTTCCCCAATAGACTACTCTACAATCCCTAGCAAGTTACTGAGAAACCTGTATCCGACCAGATAGCAGCTAACTTCTGATTCTCTCCAACCAAGGATAACTCCCCAGTAGAGCGGCAGACAACCGAGACTCTTGAACTTTTTTAAACAGGGTTCAATTTTCCCCCCCCACAGATTTTTCAATACTCCCCAACAGAACAAAAAAAAGAAGAACAAAAAAAACTCCCATTTGGTTAATCCCCAGTGGAAGTCGTCAAGATTCTCAGGTTTCCTCAAGCAGATGTTACGAGCAATACATGGCATTTCCCTTACAACTAGAGTTTATTTCTCTCAGCAGAAATTCATCAATGCTTCGACTTCAAGACTTGAGGACTTACATATCCTCAACAGCAGTCAAGGATTTATTTTCCTCAAACAAACAACAATACAGCAGATCAGCTTACATGCAAATACATTGCATCCACATATCATCAACATTGATAAAGCAAATACATTGCATCATACATGCAACATAACTTTTTTTCCAGCTAACATTTTACCCTTTTCAGGATAAGATTAACAGCTACCATTAACAATATGCTTTCAGATACAGTTCAGATACGCTCCAGACACAGAAGCCATTCTGATACTCATTCAGATTTCAACCTGATACAGTTCAGATATGCTCTAGACACGGAAGCCATTCTGATACTCATTCAGATTAGACTTTTGATACAGTTCAGATACGCTCCAGACACGGATGTCATTCTGATACTCGTTCAGATTTCAACTCCTGATACAGTTCATATACGCTCCAGACATAGAAGCCATTCTGGTACTCATTCAGATTCAGATTTCTACACTCCTGATATAGTTCAGATACACTCCAGACACGGAAGCCATTCTGATACTCATTCAGATTCAACTTTTGATATAGTTCAGATACGCTCCAGACACGGATGCCATTCTGATACTCATTCAGATTTCAACCTGACACAGTTCAGATACGCTCTAGACACGGAAGCCATTCTAATACTCATTCAGATCCAACTTTTGATACAGTTCAGATACGCTCTAGACACGGATGCCATTCTAATACTCATTCAGATTTCAACCTGATACAGTTCAGATACGCTCGAGACACATATGCCATTTTGATACTCATTCAGATTTCAACTCCTGATACAGTTCAGATACGCTCCAGACACGGAAGCCATTCTGGTACTCATTCAGATTCAGATTTCTACACTCCTGATACAGTTCAGATATGCTCCAGACACGGAAGCCATTCTGATGTTCAAACATACAAGCTACATCTCAACAAACATTCTTGGATGGCATCCGCAAGCCCATCCCCAACAAGATCTTATTACCTCTCCAAATGGCATCTTTAAGGTCATTCCTCCTATTGTCGCCGAGTGCAAATTTCTGGGCACTTTAGTGTCCAATCATCTTCCACCTTCGAGTCGCGAATGGCAAACCTCACCAATCTAACTCCTCAGGTTAAAGAAGATTGAACAGGGGTAGCTGCTGTACCCCAAAATTTGCCCTCTTATTTCTCAATAAAATCACCCAGAATTCTCAAGCTTTCTCTTGTACAAATCCAAGCCTTGAATTATCATTTCTTTCCAAGCAAGCCATTTATAAGGGAAAAATGGTCAATTGCAATCTAAAAAGTCAAACTTTGGTTTTTGGATCAAGATCAAAACACAAAAATCATATTTCATCAAGACATGTTGGAATATGAAACTTGTTTCATCAAGAAACTCGATAGTCAAACTTTTACCTTGGAAAAGTTAAATTCTAAATACTTAGAATTTTTCTAAAGTATTTAAGAAAAATGACACTTCAGAACTTCTGAACCAACCCCCAGGCAGGAGCAGTAAGAAATTGCAAACTTGGATCAGCACTTAACACTCATTAAGAAGTTGTAAACGTGGTTCAGCACATAATCTTCAATCAGAACATGGCTTTTTCAGCAGTTACGCAAGTTCAGTTAGAGTTTGCTAGAGGAATGCAAAGAAAGCAACAAAGCCTGAAAGCTCCTTCAGAACATGCTGGAATCAGAAGGTAAGGGGGTCAGAAGATTGGGTGTTACACTGAAGAAGAATCTCTAAGTCCAGAGTTTTCAGAGGCAAATCAAAAGAATATGTTGAAAAGTCTGGAGAACCCTCAGAATTTGCTGAGGCAGCAGGATGCTAAGATCAGAACTTGGGTGCGTTGTTCTAGGCTTATGCTGAAGTAGGAACTGCTGGCTCAGATTTAAGTAATGATGCAAATCTCACATTACAAGATTTCTTAGTCTTGACCAATCTCATCACCATTTAATGCTCATTAATGCTCACAACCACTTTTGAGCATTTGTCCAAAGGGTCTCTCCACGTGCAGCATAACAACGCTCTTGTGCAGATTTAGGTATGGGTTCATGCGCTACTTTTCGCTCATGGGTGTCACTTTTCCTTAATCCTCGCTTACTAACCCAGCCTAGGCTAAAAGCTGTCAATCATCACAACTTTTTATGAACCTTTCTTCAAGAGTAAGTCAGCATCGAGTGCATGATATTGGCGCCACTTAACGTTTTAAAAACCCACAAAGCTTTGCCTATAAATAGAACACCTTTGTCCATTGAGAAAGCCCGGTCAAAAGTTCAGAAAAATTGCTGGAAAGAAACAGAAAGTTTTAGCAAGAAAACACCTTGAATCTCTGCCCAAAATTCCCAGAGTTTCAAGAACTGTAAACACAGCATACCAACCATTAACTTTGAATCCCCTGCTTTCAAACTCCATTTGCTCTCAAAATATTTCTTGACTAAGAAACACCCATACAATTTCTAACTCATATATATACCCTCCATCCATCCATTCAAAGAACCTGTTCAGAACATCATCAGAGTTAAGGCTAACTCCAGTCCACTTTTTCTAGCTGCAAGGTAAGCACTTGCTGACCCTCACCACATTGCTTAAACATCACCAGATTTGCATGCTCAAAAACACAATGTAGATATTATGCTTCTGATGTTGTGCATGTTTTGAGGTTTTCACGCTCCTGCATGCTTAAGTAGGGAGTGAATCAGTATAGAACTTGCCTCTGATTTTTGGTTCTGACTTCTGAAACGCTATGACACCTGCTGAAACTGTCTTAGGCATGTCTTCTGTTTTGTGGAGAAATAACCAAATTGCAAATTTTCTGACTAGCATGGAGGGAGACCAAGTTCTGATTTTGACGCCAGAACTTCTGGGACCTGTTTTGTCGTCAGTAATATCAGAACTTCTGAAAATTACTGTGTGCCCAGCAGGGTCAGAACTTCTGACCCCATACATTTTCACTAACATGTTTCTGTTTTGCAGCGTACCAGGGTCAGAACTTCTGACCTATACATTTTCACTAACAGGTTGATATCCTGCAGCAGGCCAGGGTCAGAACTTCTGATTTCCTCTCAGCAGCATGCTGACCCCCTCCTTCTTTCTTTTTTTCTTCCCCTTTTTATTAATTTTTTTTTCTCGCTGGATTCCCCATTCATAAGTGTGTACCCCCACCCCCTAAATATTATAATAGCGTAGGACTTTACATTTCCTCATTTTTATCGCTTTCAAATGTAAATGCTAGCAATTAGGATATGTATGGCAAGATAAAATCAATGAAATAGAAAATCCTAATTCAAGATAAAATCATGCATGCAATCAAACACACTTGCACACAAACACCCTTAGGGTTTCTCCACTTGGTTGCCTTATACAAAAATAGCCATGTTACGCATGCAAAGTATCTTGGTAAAACAAACAAAATCAAAAGATCATAGTCCCTCGATGACGCTATTCAAAGTTTCCTTACCAAAATGATCTTAGTCCCTCGAAAATACTAAGATACTTTGCAACATTGCTAATCATGGTTAAACGATGACCTACGCCCGTCCCGTTTACATCCAAAGATAGGGTTTCTTACCAAATCAATGGTAAGACAACAATGTCAAAGGAATAGAAAATGCATAAGAAATACATTTGAGTAGGTAGATTACTTCTAGTTACTTGCTCTATTTTCAAACAACTATCCTTGCTCTTTTCAAAACAAATACACACATTTCAAAAAAACACATCTTACAAATATTGAAAACATTTTCAAAAAGACAAACATCTTTGTATACATTCTTACGAACGAGAATCATTACAAAGATTGCCTAAACAATGGCCTCTTTTACAAAATACTTTCAAAACCACACAAAACACAATTTCAAACAAAAGCAAGTGATCGAGCAAGTAACTAAGAGCCCATGGAAAAACATGGATGAAAAGGGTGCTAATACCTTCCCTTTTCATAATCTACCCCCCTAACTCAAGAACACATCTCAAAGGTCATTCCTGTGCTTTTTCACCTTTCCTTTTGGATAAAAGAAAAGTCGATGGAGACTCTTGCTAACCGCAACATTTGCGAACACAAATGCAAAACACCTCAAGTCAGTTCTCCCACCGTATCACACCATGAACATAGTTGGCCTTATAACTAAACCAACAGTCAAATCCACCTGAATCACCCCCAATATGTGTCCAACTTTCCCTTCGTAGTTTGAGAGAACCATGTTGTGTGGTTTTACATTTGTATTAAACATTCCAATACTTTTTTACATGAATTATGGTATTAAGTTGACAGCTGCTCCTCCATCCACCAGAACTTTGTTTATGCCCACATGTTCGACCTTGGCCCTAATGTACAAAGGCTTCAAATACCTTTTCATGCCCAGGTCAGGCCTCTCGAAGAAATCATTTTGCTCTTCGACATCTCCATTGTTGAGCACATAGTAACAAACTGGTTTGTGTTTTTCCATTTCTTCCTCATCTACTTCATCCTGGTCCTCTATTTTAGATTCCTGGTTGTACTCGTGAGGTAAAACTGATACTACATTACAATTGACATTTAAGGATGAAACTCCATTCGATTCAAAGTCATCTGTAGACATTTCATCTTCCTTATTTGAGTTCTCTTGGATCTTCTCATTTGTAACCTTCTCCTCTGATGTAAAAAATATTTGACCCACAGGTGGCTAACTTGGGTTTGCAGCGCTCGAAGGAACTTATTGCTAATGGATTCCCCCATTTCCTTTGATGCTAGCTCTCTTTCAGCCTTTTTAATCCTCTGATGCCTCCTCCATTGGGATCTGGACATTGGATTCTTTCCCTTGTAGTTCTCTAGCCTGTAAGCCTCTCTCTTTGATGTCTGGAATTGTTGTCTGTAGGTCATTGAAGTTCTTCCCCCTTGGTCGAAGCTCCTCCATTTTCCTATTCCTGCCCCAACCTGAGTCCATTTATCAGTTGGTATTTCAACTGAAAGTTTGAAAGCGACTCTCCTAGCCTTGGGGTGAGTGCTATCCTGTCTCCTGGGAACTCCCCTCTTGTCGAAGACATATATATTTGGGTTTCCACCTCGTTGGTCCCATCCATGGGTGAAAGGGATTCTTTTGGACATTTCAGCCATTTCCCTATCATACACTGCCCCATACCTGGGACATAACAGACATTATTTCAACTTTATAACAACATACCAGAAAATCCAACAGACTTTCCCATGGTTTTGGGTACACTTTCATCGATTGTCTTTCTTGCCTCTAGTTTCCATGGGTTCTAGCATGTTGAACTCTTTTATAAGCCTCCGCTACCCTTTTATTCAGGATAATGCTGCACCTTGGGCACACCAGCATTTCTGAATTTCTTCGATGACACCTCCATAAGTATTCTCGTAATGTCTAATTGGCCTTGGGGTAACTAAAATTCATCTGTTCCTTCTCCATCTTCAGGCATCTTTCCACTTCTTCCATTTCTGGTGAAGACTGCTTCAAATCCACCATGTTAACCCTTACACTAGGACCTTCAGCAATCCTTATCTTTTCAAATTTAACCATAAGGCCTTCAGTAGCCTCAATTATTCCTCCTACAGAGCCCTCAGTAGCCTCTGATTCAGCATTACATGCAGAAATATTTTTGACAGTGGTGTCAAAGGGAGTTATGTTAGTCAGGCCTTCAGTGGCCTACTTTCCGTCTGTGTTTGAGCCTTTGACTTCCTTGGCCTCTTCTCCTCAATAATCCACCATGTCCACCATGTTAATCTCCACAGGTTTGGCATAATTGGTATCTGCAACATGGAATGGGTCAGCATCAACCTTCACGTGGCTCTTGACTTTCTCAGCAAAATTCAAACGTCCTTCTTTGATAGCATTTTGAATGAGATCCCTGAAAAGAAAGCATTGTGAAGTTTTATGACCCAGAAAGTTATTATATTTGCAAAAGCCTCTTTTCTTCCGCTGTTAAAACGGAGGAATTTTGGCATTAGAAGGCACTATCATTTTACCATCTTTTACCAATATATCAAAAATATCATCACATTTGGTAATGTCAAACGTATATGTTTTCTTGGGAAATTTCTCATTCTTTTCTGTTTGAACAGGATTTCTGCCATTTGCTGGTGTAAGAATTTTACAAGAGTATAAGGGTGCCTCTTTTAGTTCATCCAGATCTACTTTGAATTTCCCAAAATCATACATATCATGAAGGCCTCTGCTTCTTCTTCTTTGGCTTCGACATAAGCTACCCTCTTTTTCTTATAATTTTTACTTGCTCTGGCCTTTTCTGCTTTTAAACGCTCGACTTGTCGAACTATATCTGCTAATTGGGCCATGTCTCTTAGATACTGAGTATCTAGTTTCTTTCAAATGGAGTAATCTAGTCCACTTGTGGCCATCTCGACTAATTCATGTTCAGGCACTACTGTGAAGCATCTAGATTTTAGCAAACGGAACCTATTCAAATAGTCATCTATAGGTTCAATAAACTTTCTTTTAATGCTGGATAACTCTTTAAGACTTATCTTAGTTTTCCCCATGTAAAATTGTTCATGGAACAATCTCTCTAAATGAGGCCATGTGTCTATAGAACTTGGTGGCAATGTGGTGAACCACATGAAATCATTTTTTGTTAATGAACTAAGAAAGTATTTTATCCTCAAGTTTTCACTATTTGCCAAATCCCCTGCTTCTATCAGATACTTGGCCACATGTTCGACAATTGATTCGTTAGTATCTCCTGAAAACTTTGTGAATTTGGGGACTTTACAACCCCTTGGTAATTCAGCCTGCAAAATAAAATCTGTCAATGGAGATGTGTAATTTGGCCGTCGAAAACCTATGTTTAGGCCATTTTGGGCCATGATTCTTTCAATCATGGTGGTTAAATTATTTTCAGCCAGCATCTTATCCTGCCTAACTCTATGGATCACTTCTTCTGCATTTTGATCTCTATTAACCATTACTACTCTCCTGGGTTTCTCCTCAGGGATCTTATGTCGAATCTCTTGTTGTTCTACCCTTACCCCCATGTTCCTTTCGCCAACCTCTTGTCTGGGTGGCTGGACGTGATTGATAGCGAGTTCTTCTTCTTGAATTGCCCCCTGGTTTTTCCTACGACTAATAGGAGCTTGGTGGGATCCAAAGAAATATGCTATGCGCGCCATCTATGCTGATATTTGTTGATAGGATTGGGTATTTTCTGTGTTTGTCCTATTAACATTTTGGATCAAAGGGGAGAAAATGGCATTCATTTCACGGGCAAGTACTCTGACCATGTCATGGTTACTTGCGTCCATTTGTTGCCTAAATGCTGCTTGATTATTAGTTGTAAGCATATGTATTTGGTTTGAGAATCCTTGGTTATGCGTATTTTGACCCATATGGTTCATACCAGAACCGGAATTTTGTATTGGCGAAAAGGTTGTCATGGTGGGCTGTGTATGTATAGATGTATTATTGTGTAATCCTGACATAAAGGAAGTTGGCATCCCATATTGGGATTGCTCCCTCCAAGGCCCAAAATTCTCAAACCCTGGTGGCCTTGGGGTTGCAGGTTGAGTCTGATTTCCAACATACGTCAACACATGGCCGATTTGAGTATTCGAAGGAACCTCTGCCACGCTTGCAAAAACAAGCATGGTTGTCGAATTGCTTGTGGGCATGGACCCTGTAGACCCAGGTATAGAACTACTTGTGGCCATGAGTCCTGTGGATGTGGATGTGGACATGGCTTGCGAACCAGGGATTGCAGTTGATGCATTCGTCGAACTTGCAACGATTATGCCTGGTCCTTGTAGATGATTTTGTCCTCCTCCACTATTGGTATAATTAACCATTTTTCTGGTCTGTTTTCTTTTTGGGTATTGATTGGTTATTGTTAGTTATCTTACCACTCATAAGGTTCATATACTAAAGGCAAGAATTTATTCCTAAGAGAAACTAGAGAGACCCAAATTGAAAGAACATAAGTAATGCGACTAAACCACTTCAACACGGTCCCACTGGGCGTGCCAATTTATTTACCAGTGATTTCTGACGAACAACCGATAGTCTTCCAAACTCTATGTTTTGGTAACTTATAGGATCGACTAGATTGATCCATGGACATGTGTCTTAGTGTTGTTACAATTTGGCTTAAAGTTTGACATAATAATAAGGTCTTTCTATGTGATTATGGTTATTTTAAGATGTTTAAAAATTTGGCTATGAACCCTAAATATAACTGGAAGGAAGTGATTTGGATGTTTATAAGAATATAAAGAATAAATACTTATAAAGGAAGTTCAATAAAATTTAGTAAATATTTGATAAGAAACAAAAAGGGATAAAGAAAGCAATTAAAGTGACTTCGTAATAAGAAAACAACTTTGAATAAAATAATGGTGTTCTTACACATACATTATCAACAAACTCTTTTCTCTCGCTCTGGTACTTTGAGTATATGAGTGATTTGTATACGATGTGAACACACTGAATCCTAACATCTAAGACTCCTATTTATATTGATTCGACCCTAACGGCCTTTCTATGAGATTATGTCACGTTCGACATTTTTACATGCATACATTCTGGCGCTTCCACGCGTCCTCCTGGCGAAAACGCATTAGTTTGAAATTCAAACTCTTCCCGCTCGAAGCTTTGAATTCAATCAACGTGACTGTCAAAGTAACCTTCACATATCTCGAACTACTCTTTTGACTTTAAATTGTCCTTCGACATATCGAACTAAAAAATGAGCTTTATAAAATAACCTTATAATGTCAAATTTCATGTTATATTTTAAAACACGATCTTCTCAAATCAACTATCATATTTTTATCAACTATCGAAATCTTTAGCTAACAGGAGCGCCCCCTCATGATGAACCCTCAGGAATCAGATCCACATGATCAGGCGTAACATCCCGGGCCTCTCCTTTATGGGCCTAGAAAATTGCAATTCACACTTCCACCATTTACTTTGTATATCAGGCCCAATATACTTTTATTTTTATTCTTTTTTAGCTTTATTTATTTAATTATTTTATATTTATTTTTCAAAACCATTTTTATTTTATGATAAAAATCAGAAAAAATCACAAAAAAAATAGATTTAGGTTTTTCCAAGTAAATTCAATTTTTGTAAATTAATTAATTAATTTTATTTAATTATTTTGATTAATTTAAAACCAATTAGAATTAGGTTTATTTATTTCAAATCTTTTTCCAAATAAAAATACAAAAAATGTTAGAATTAATTTCCTCTCTTGATTAAATTTAATTGCATTTATTTATCCTTTTTTTTAATTAATATTAGTTTTTAATTCAATTTAAGTATTTTCTTTAAAAAAATTAAAAAAAATATATGCTAAGTGTATAAAAGTATTTTAGGGTTTCTACTCCGCTTTCCGTATTCGCGCGCTCATTTTTAATTTCGCATTTTATATTGATGTAACTGCAAAAAGGATGTAATAGTTGTAAACTTAGGACCTTTACTTTTTTTATTTCCCCGTTTTTGGATTTGTAATTCCCCCTCCCTGAAGCCATGTAATAACGTAGCTTTAAATTCTGCATGTTTTTATTTTTTCACTAATATTAACTGTTAGATATATGTATAATAGGTTTGTATGATAAGATAAAAGCAAATGTTAGCAAACTTAATATTCGAAGATAAATAAACTGAAACACAACACACTCGCACATGCGGACCCCTAGGGTTCATTCACTTGTTGCCTTCGAAGTAAATAGTCACGACTCTCGAACGTGAGAGATTTTAGTGGTTACTCTTTGGTTTAAATATCATGAGTCCCTCGATGACCCTTTCGACATTTCCTCGGTATATGATCTCAAAAAAATTAGGGTAACTACTAAAGTATCTTACGAGTTGTTTTCGTGGTTGTACGATGACCCTCGCTTGTCCCTCAAACATCTGACGATAAGGCTACCTACTCACTAATAGTAGGATAACATTGTCTAAAGTAAAAGAGGAAAAGAACAAACCTTATGATTAGGTAGATAGCACTTAGTTTCTTTCTCATAAAAACAATCAAAAAAAAAATTTTCACACATACACAAACTTTTTTCTAAGTATTTTCAAAGACAAAAAACACTTTGTATACGTTCTCGCCGAAACGAGAAATGTTACAAAGTTTTCCGCACTAAGGCGTCTTTTCAAAATATCTTCAAAACACACTTACACAAAAAAACATTTTCAAAGCGAGCTAGCAACTAAGAGCCCGTAGATAACTACGGATGTAAAGGTTGCTAACACCTTCCCTTTCCATAACCTACCCCCCTTGCTCAGAAAATAATCTCGAAAGGTCTTTCCTGTTCTTTTCACCCTTTCCTTTGTTGGATAAAAGAAAAGTCAGAGATGACTCTTGCTAACCGCAACATTTGCGCTAAAAACGCAAAACCAGTAAAGTCAATTCTCCCACCATATTATAGAACTGGCGACTCTGCTGGGGACAATTAAAAAAGTGGGGTTACTTTAGGGCTAGAACATATTTAACTTGCTTGTTTGATTTGTGTGCTTTATCTTTCGGATTTATGTTTGGGTTATTGTTAAAGATCCTATACCTGGATCTAGGGGACCATTTTAGGTAAGTAGAAATAAATCATGGAGGTTGCACAGCGTAGACCGATATGGAAGATATGATAGCTACGTTAGCGTGATAATCTGGCTTATATTAATGTTCCTTGAGTCAGTCAAGGATAACATTAGGCTTCCACATAGTGCCATTAAGCGCTAACTGACCTTTAGAACCTTAAATTGACTCATCTTAGCCATTAGAAAGTAGTGAGATGGTCGACTTTGGTGCAGACTAAAGTTGGTTGGTACTCGATGCTACACTCATTGAGATTGTACTTTCGGGATATTTCGGCCGCAATTCAGATGCTTGAGCTGAAACAATGCTTGCGAGAAAGATCAGTGGTATGAGATCCCTAGAACCTAGTTACTATTGCTAGGACAGGTTGAGCCAACTGAAAATTCAAAAGGGTACTCACCTATGGACCCCGTGCCAGCCTTTAAACCTAAAGTCTTTGTGTGGCTTGTTTGTGTTTTCTATTTTTGTTTTATGCATGAACCTAACATCATGAACATCATAACATTTGCACTAACCATTTTAAGGACCTGGGGATTTATCTCTTCTTTGTTTTGTAGGTTATGGATTCTGCTCGCAAAAACACTATCCGGATCAACTTCATGGGAATACCTTCCAAGCTTAGGGAATTGGTCTTAAAGGTTCCTGATAGTTCACAATTCAACACAAGGCATGGTCACTTGCTCAGTTTGGTTACTACCAATTTTGATGAGGGTATGATGAGCGTCCTATTCCAGTTCTTTGATCCTAAGCACCATTGCTTCACATTCCCCGATTATCAGTTTGTGCCCACGTTGGAAGAATTCTCCAAACTACTTGGAGTTCCTATATTGGAGAAGATACCCTTCACAGGTTTAGAGAAAGACCCAAAGTCTAAAGATGTTACTACAGCTTGCACTTGAATCCATATGGCATTGAATCCAAGTGGGAAAGAAGAAGTGGGGTTAAAGGCCTTCTTGAAAATTTCTGATAGATAAAGCTCAGGTATTCCTAGACGCTATGAGTTTCCATGCTTTTGAGGATACTTTGACCCTCCTGGTCTATGGGTTGGTGTTGTTCCTTAATCCGGACCAACATATAGATGTTAGTGCCAATAATATTTTCCTTACTCACAATCCAGTGCCTACATTGCTCGGGGATATCATGCATTCTCTCCATACCCGTACTATAAAGAAACGAGGAACTCTTATGTGTTGTGTACCTTTGCTCCGTAGGTGGTTTATTTCACACCTTCTTCGATCGATAATGAATAATGAGCTAGGCTTAAGATGGTCTCAAAGGTTAATGTCTCTCTCTTACTCTGATATCTATTGGTGTTCCCACTCTCAAGAATACGTTTCTATTATTAATCACCGCAAAGAGTTCCCTAACGTGCCACTTCTTGGCATTAGAGGAGGCATCACTTACAACCCTTCTTTAGCCTTGCGGCAGTTTGGTTACACACTAAGAGATGGTCCTCATGATATGCTCATCCAGGGTATTGTGTTCGACTATGACAAGGACCTTCAAGATTACAGTCAGAGGTTCATACGCGCTTGGGGCATGGTTAAGAAGATCGATGGTAAGACTTTAGGGCACAATTATTCCATCCCTTTGGAGCCTTACCTTAAATGGTTGTGAGCTCGTGCTCAAAGTCTTGTGATGCCGTATCCCGCCATCTTACCAATGATATTAGAGCCCATTTCTCAAGGGGACGAGTCTCGCATTATTCTTCATCTTGACATGCCAACAAACTTTGAAGGACTGCAAAGGTCTTGGATCCAACTCAAGGAAGAACGAGATACCTTTGAGGCTCAATTTTATGCCAATGAGAAGAAAGTGCTAGAACTGACAAAACAACTTCATGAGGAGCAGAGCCTTAATCCCTATATCAACACCAAAAGGAAGCTTCCATGGGAAACTTAGAAGTTTTAGAAGTTTTTAATTTTATTTCTTTGTAAAACTTTTGTTCCATTTGAACTTAATAATAAAAAGTCTTTGTTTCTGTTTTGTTTAGAAGAGTTTAAATCCCACGAGGTCCTTGAAAACATCGCATAAGCATGTCATGTATATCATTACATAAGCAGGTATTTAAAGACATGTTTCTTATCTTTTCGCTGTTTATTTCAGCAAAAAGAAATGGCTCTTGAACAGACTGTGAAGGATCTTCAAGCACATAACGCTCAATTCTAATAGATGTTTCTAGCTTTGGCTAAAGGACAGGAAGATCTAAATGCTCTCATTGTAAAAGAGAAGACAAATAAGGAAAAGAAACCAATTGGCATCATGAACATGGGTAAAGCAAATACATTGCATCATACATGCAACATAACTTTTTTTCCAGCTAACATTTTACCCTTTTCAGGATAAGATTAACAGCTACCATTAACAATATGCTTTCAGATACAGTTCAGATACGCTCCAGACACAGAGGCCATTCTGATACTCATTCAGATTTCAACCTGATACAGTTCAGATATGCTCTAGACACGGAAGCCATTCTGATACTCATTCAGATTAGACTTTTGATACAGTTCAGATACGCTCCAGACACGGATGTCATTCTGATACTCGTTCAGATTTCAACTCCTGATACAGTTCAGATACGCTCCAGACATAGAAGTCATTCTGGTACTCATTCAGATTCAGATTTCTACACTCCTGATACAGTTCAGATACGCTCCAGACACGGAAGCCATTCTGATACTCATTCAGATTCAACTTTTGATATAGTTCAGATACGCTCCAGACACAGAGGCCATTCTGATACTCATTCAGATTTCAACCTGATACAGTTCAGATATGCTCTAGACACGGAAGCCATTCTGATACTCATTCAGATTAGACTTTTGATACAGTTCAGATACGCTCCAGACACGGATGCCATTCTGATACTCGTTCAGATTTCAATTCCTGATACAGTTTAGATACGCTCCAAACATAGAAGTCATTTTGGTACTCATTCAGATTCAGATTTCTACACTCCTGATACAGTTCAGATACGCTCCAGACATGGAAGCCATTCTGATACTCATTCAGATTCAACTTTTGATATAGTTCAGATACGCTCCAGACACGGATGCCATTCTGATACTCATTCAGATTTCAACCTGACACAGTTCAGATATGCTCCAGACACGGAAGCCATTCTAATACTCATCCAGATTCAACTTTTGATACAGTTCAGATACGGTCTAGACACGGATGCCATTCTGATACTCATTCAGATTTCAACCTGATACAGTTCAGATACGCTCGAGACACATATGCCATTCTGATACTCATTCAGATTTCAACTCCTAATACAGTTCAGATACGCTCCAGACACGGAAGCCATTCTAGTACTCATTCAGATTCAGATTTCTACACTCCTGATACAGTTCAGATATGCTCCAGACACGGAAGCCATTCTGATGTTCAAACATACAAGCTACATCTCAACAAACATTCTTGGATGGCATCCGCAATCCCATCCCCAACAAGATCTTGTTACCTCTCCAAATGGCATCTTTAAGGTTATTCCTCCTATTGTCTCCGAGTGCAAATTTCTGGGCACTTTAGTGTCCAATCATCTTCCACCTTCGAGTCGCGAATGGAAAACCTCGCCAATCTAACTCCTCAGGTTAAAGAAGATTGAAGAGGGGCAGCTGCTGTACCCCAAAATTTGCCCTCTCATTTCTCAAGAAAATCACCCAGAATTCTCAAGCTTTCTCCTGTACAAATCCAAGCCTTGAATTATCATTTCTTTCCAAGCAAGCCATTTATAAGGGCAAAATGGTCAATTGCAAGCTAAAAAGTCAAACTTTGGTTTTTGGATCAAGATCAAAACACAAAAATCATATTTCAGACATGTTGGAATATGAAACTTGTTTCATCAAGAAACTCGAAAGTCAAACTTTTACCTTGGAAAAGTTAAATTCTAAATACTTAGAATTTTTCTAAAGTATTTAAGAAAAATGACACTTCAGAACTTCTGAACCAACCCCCAAGCAGGAGCAGTAAGAAGTTGCAAACTTGGCTCAGCACTTAACACTCATTAAGAAGTCGTAAACGTGGTTCAGCACATAATCTTCAATCAGAACATGGCTTTTTCAGCAGTTACGCAAGTTCAGTCAGAGTTTGCTAGAGGAATGCAAAGAAAGCAACAAAGCCTGAAAGCTCCTTCAGAACATGCTGGAATCAGAAGGTAAGGGGGTCAGAAGATTGGGTGTTACACTGAAGAAGAATCTCTAAGTCCAGAGTTTTCAGAGGCAAATCAAAAGAATATGTTGAAAAGTCTGGAGAACCCTCAAAATTTGCTGAGGCAGCAGGATGTTAAGATCAGAACTTGGGTGCGTTGTTCTAGGCTTATGCTGAAGTAGGAACTGCTGGCTCGGATTTAAGTAATGATGCAAATCTCACATTACAAGATTTCTTAGTCTTGACCAATATCATCACCATTTAATGCTCATTAATGCTCACAACCACTTTTGAGCATTTGTCCAAAGGGTCTCTCCACGTGCAGCATAACAACGCTCTTGTGCAGATTTAGGTATGGGTTTATGCGCTACTTTTCGCTCATGGGTGTCCCTTTTCCTTAATCCTCACTTACTAACCCAGCCTAGGCTAAAAGCTGTCAATCATCACAACTTTTTATGAACCTTTCTTCAAGAGTAAGTCAGCATCGAGTGCATGATATTGGCGCCAATTAACGTTTTAAAAACCCACAAAGCTTTGCATATAAATAGAACACCTTTGTCCATTGAGAAAGCCCGGTCAAAAGTTCAGAAAAATTGCTGGAAAGAAACATAAAGTTTTAGCAAGAAAACACCTTGAATCTCTGCCCAAAATTCCCAGAGTTTCAAGAACTGTAAACATAGCATACCAAACATTAACTTTGAATCCCCTGCTTTCAAACTCCATTTGCTCTCAAAATATTTCTTGACTAAGAAACACCCATACAATTTCTAACTCATATATACCCTCCATCCATCCATTCAAAGAACCTGTTCAGAACATCATCAGAGTTAAGGCTAACTCCAGTCCACTTTTTCTAGCTGCAAGGTAAGCACTTGCTGACCCTCACCACATTGCTTAAACATCACCAGATTTGCATGCTCAAAAACACAATGTAGATATTATGCTTCTGATGTTGTGCATGTTTTGAGGTTTTCACGCTCCTGCATGCTTAAGTAGGGAGTGAATCAGTATAGAACTTGCCTCTGATTTTTGGTTCTGACTTCTGAAA
This sequence comes from Vicia faba, assembly GCA_948472305.1. NCBI lineage: Eukaryota > Viridiplantae > Streptophyta > Magnoliopsida > Fabales > Fabaceae > Vicia > Vicia faba. The sequence goes on from OX451736.1 coordinate 502,501,403, forward strand.
CGCTATGACACCTGCTGAAACTGTCTTAGGCATGTCTTCTGTTTTGTGGAGAAATAACCAAATTGCAAATTTTCTGACTAGCATGGAGGGAGACCAAGTTCTGACTTTGACGCCAGAACTTCTGGGACCTGTTTTGTCGTCAGTAATATCAGAACTTCTGAAAATTACTGTGTGCCCAGCAGGGTCAGAACTTCTGACCCCATACATTTTCACTAACATGTTTCTGTTTTGCAGTGTACCAGGGTCAGAACTTCTGACCTATACATTTTCACTAACAGGTTGATATCCTGTAGCAGGCCAGGGTCAGAACTTCTGACTTCCTCTCAGCAGCATGCTGACCCCCTCCTTCTTTCTTTTTTTCTTCCCCTTTTTATTATTTTTTTTTCTCGCTGGATTCCCCATTCATAAGTGTGTACCCCCACCCCCTAAATATTATAATAGCGTAGGACTTTACATTTCCTCATTTTTATCGCTTTCAAATGTAAATGCTAGCAATTAGGATATGTATGGCAAGATAAAATCAATGAAATAGAAAATCCTAATTCAAGATAAAATCATGCATGCAATCAAACACACTTGCACACAAACACCCTTAGGGTTTCTCCACTTGGTTGCCTTATACAAAAATAGCCATGTTACGCATGCAAAGTATCTTGGTAAAACAAACAAAATCAAAAGATCATAGTCCCTCGATGACGCTATTCAAAGTTTCCTTACCAAAATGATCTTAGTCCCTCGAAAATACTAAGATACTTTGCAACATTGCTAATCATGGTTAAATGATGACCCACGCCCGTCCCGTTTACATCCAAAGATAGGGTTTCTTACCAAATCAATGGTAAGACAACAATGTCAAAGGAATAGAAAATGCATAAGAAATACATTTGAGTAGGTAGATTACTTCTAGTTACTTGCTCTATTTTAAAACAACTATCCTTGCTCTTTTCAAAACAAACACACACATTTCAAAAAAACACATCTTACAAATATTGAAAACATTTTCAAAAAGACAAACATCTTTGTATACATTCTTACGAACGAGAATCGTTACAAAGATTGCCTAAACAATGGCCTCTTTTACAAAATACTTTCAAAACCACACAAAACACAATTTCAAACAAAAGCAAGTGATCGAGAAAGTAACTAAGAGCCCATGGAAAAACATGGATGAAAAGGGTGCTAATACCTTCCCTTTTCATAATCTACCCCCCTAACTCAAGAACACATCTCAAAGGTCATTCCTGTGCTTTTTCACCTTTCCTTTTGGATAAAAGAAAAGTCGATGGAGACTCTTGCTAACCGCAAATTTTGCAAACACAAATGCAAAACACCTCAAGTCAGTTATCCCACCGTATCACACCATGAACATAGTTGGCCTTGTAATTAAACCAACAGTCAAATCCACCTGAATCACCCCCAATATGTGTCCAACTTTCCCTTCGTAGTTTGAGAGAACCATGTTGTGTGGTTTTACATTTGTATTAAACATTCCAATACTTTTTTACATGAATTATGGTATTAAGTTGACAGCTGCTCCTCCATCCACCAGAACTTTGTTTATGCCCACATGTTCGACCTTGGCCCTAATGTACAAAGGCTTCAAATACCTTTTCATGCCCAGGTCAGGCCTCTCGAAGAAATCATTTTGCTCTTCGACAGCTCCATTGTTGAGCACATAGTAACAAATTGGTTTGTGTTTTTCCATTTCTTCCTCATCTACTTCATCCTGGTCCTCTATTTTAGATTCCTGGTTGTACTCGTGAGGTAAAACTGATACTACATTACAATTGACATTTAAGGATGAAACTCCATTCGATTCAAAGTCATCTGTAGACATTTTATCTTCCTTATTTGAGTTCTCTTGGATCTTCTCATTTGTAACCTTCTCCTCTGATGTAAAAAATCTTTGACCCACAGGTGGCTAACTTTAGTTTGCAGCGCTCGAAGGAACTTGTTGCTAATGGATTCCCCCATTTCCTTTGATGCTAGCTCTCTTTCAGCCTTTTTAATCCTCTGATGCCTCCTCCATTGGGATATGGACATTGGATTCTTTCCCTTGTAGTTCTCTAGCCTGTAAGCATCTCTCTTTGATGTCTGGAATTGTTGTTTGTAGGTCATTGAAGTTCTTCCCCCTTGGTCGAAGCTCCTCCATTTTCCTATTCCTGCCCCAACCTGAGTCCATTTATCAGTTGGTATTTCAGCTGAAAGTTTGAAAGCGGCTCTCCTAGCCTTGGGGTGAGTGCTATCCTGTCTCCTGGGAACTCCCCTCTTGTCGAAGACATATATATTTGGGTTTCCACCTCGTTGGTCCCATCCATGGGTGAAAGGGATTCTTTTGGACATTTCAGCCATTTCCCTATCATACACTGCCCCATACCTGGGACATAACAGACATTGTTTCAACTTTATAACAACGTACCAGAAAATCCAACATACTTTCCCATGGTTTTGGGTACACTTTCATCGATTGTCTTTCTTGCCTCTAGTTTCCCTGGGTTCTAGCATCTTGAACTCTTTTATAAGCCTCCGCTACCCTTTGATTCAGGACAATGCTGCACCTTGGGCACACCAGCATTTCTGAATTTCTTCGATGACACCTCCATAAGTATTCTCGTAATGTCTAATTGGCCTTGGGGTAACTAAAATTCATCTATTCCTTCTCCATCTTCAGGCATCTTTCCACTTCTTCCATTTCTGGTGAAGACTGCTTCAAATCCACCATGTTAACCCTTAGACTAGGACCTTCAACAATCCTTATCTTTTCAAATTTAACCATAAGGCCTTCAGTAGCCTCAATTATTCCTCCTACAGAGCCCTCAGTAGCCTCTGATTCAGCATTACATGATGTGATCGGTGGATCTGGAACTGACTGTTTAACGCTGGTTCGCGAAATGTCGCGGAAGCAAGAGTTGCCACCGTCTTTTATTTTCTCCAAATGGAAAGGACAAAAGCACAGAAAAATTCCTTATAGAGATTGCTCTCGGTTCGGGAGGTAGGTTATAGAAAGGGAAGGTGTTAGCACCCTTTCTATCCATGGTTATCCATGGGCTCTTAGATACTTGCTCATTTGTGTTTTCAAAAATGGTTTGTTTGCTTTTCAACTGTGGGTTTTAAAAAAAGTTTCTTTGAAAATTTCAGTTCGACTCTTGTATCAGTCCTCAAGAGTGTTTGAAAAGTTGCTTTCGAAAGCTTTTTGAAAAGGTGTCGGTGTGAAAAGTATTTTTGAATTTGTTTTGAGATTAGAGCAAGTATCTAGAGTCGTCTACCTACCCTAAGGAATTCGTCTGTGTAAATGTCCTTTAAAGTAATGCTATCCCACCATTGAGAGGTAGGTAGCACCACCGTTGGAGGTGTTCGGGTCAATTCGAGGTTCGGGACATGGTGATCACCAGAGCAATGGGAAGACACCTTAGAAGCTACCCTCATGCCAGGTTCCCGGATCATGAGGACTTACTAAGACATCCTCTACTCGACGATCACCTTTCGAGGCAAGGCAACAGTGAGGCATACCCTAGGGGTGGTGTGTGATTTGTGTGTCACGTTCGTTTATATTTATCTTGTCATGTCAAAGTGATCTATGCGTTTGTTTTTATTTTTTTTGTCCATACATTCTTTCATGCCTTGATTAACAGTTAAAAATTGCGGAAAGTAAAAATTCTAAGCTATTACAAAAGGCGCGGGTCCACATCGCCAAAATTTCTCGAACCCGATTTGACAGAAAAATAAAGAATTAAAAGAAAAGTGCGAGCAATTAGTTACACGGCTTTGGGAGAGATACATAAATATTAAAAGAAATAAACAATAAACGCGCGAATTAAATAAGAATTAAACGAGGGCGTTGGACCCTTTTTGCAAAATTAAATTAAATGGTGACATCAATTAATTAAAAAAAGAAATAGAAATTGTTTTGGTATTTTTTGGTTTTAATAAAAAAAGAATTAATTAAAATAATATGCTAACCCTAATCCTAGTTGTTTTTAATTTATTAAGAAAAGATTGAATTTTAACCTAAAATTAACCCTAATTAATTTACATGCAATTTTAATTACAAAAATAAATATTTAATTATTTAATTATTATGAAAGAAAAATAAAAAAAAAAGATAAAAATTAATTAAACCCTATTTCTACATTTTTTAGATTTTTATTATGAAAATATTAAATTAAACCCTAATTTAATAACTAAATGAATTAATACAATTTATTTATGAAAATACTAAAATAAAATATTTATTATTTTTTCATCTTTTTCTGATTTTTTATGGTGTTTTGTGTTTTTATGAAAATATTAAATTAATTAAGAACAATAATTAAAAGAAAATAAACATAATAAAAAAAATAAGGAAATAAAAAAAAGATTGCAAACCTAGGGGGTCTGCCCCAGATTTTGGAGGTTTCTCCTTAGTAATTTGGGCCCATCAACCTTGGCCTCTTTGACTTTTTTCACTCACGTACTCAAGCATTGACTATGGTTCACAGTATTCCTCAGAGCGTGGCCTTCTGATCATCTCCATTGGGCACGTGGATGGACAGATTTTGTGGGTGTATGGTGCTCCACTATGTTTAATCTGCACATGAATATTAAAGGAAAAAATATATGGAAAGGGGTGAGGACCTGGGGCTCGAACCCAGGTCCTGAACGTTACCACACATACGCCTAACCAACCAAGCCAAACGCGCGTTCTGATTATAACATACCTAAGAAAAAATATAAAATAAAACAACGTTAGTGGGGCCTCCGCGCGCGAAAATTTGAACCAGCCATCCATGCCTCGCCACCTAAGCGTCTTCCTCGTTTGTTTTATTTTTCCTGAAACATAAAAACATAGGCCACGGTTTTTCAAGTGTTCTTTTAGGCCATCTTCTGGAAAATAGCGAATAGCCCAAGAACACTCATAAATTGAGCGCGAGGGTGGATTCCTCTTCGTCCAAGTGTGTTGAGCATGGCCATGGCATCGTGGTGGTCCAATTTTACACTATCTGAAAACGCCCAATTCACAGTTCTGCAAACCCTAAATTTTGACAATGGTGGATTCTTCGTTTTGGCATGAAACTCAAATCAAACTATGCAGTTAGCTTGCAAATATCATTCTAAACACAAAAACAACAATGAAACATGTTAATAATGCATGAATGATTGAAAACGATTCTGAAATTTTCCTTACCAATTTCAATGGTGATTTCGCGTTTTCTTGAGTATGGGGCTTAGGGGATGATTGGAACACGTCCTATGATCCTTGAGGAAGCTAATGGGATAGTTATTTGGCCTTGAATCGCCCTAGAATGTGGTTTTCAGATTTGAGTTTTTGGCAAAAAATTTCAAGTTTTGTGGTTGGTCTATGGCGCAGCTTCTTGGTCAGTGGCATTAGGTTTTGATTCTATACTTATGTAAGAGTGAATTATGTCAAAGAAAGCAATCAAAATCCTTGGCATTCATGGCTTGGAAGATTTGATTTTTCAAGATCTTTTTTCAATATTTTCCATGCTATTTTGTACCAATCATGACCAATTCTCTTCAAATCTTTCCATATTTGATTATGCACGAGTTTTTGAACCTATTACATGTACAAAAAGATTTGATAAATTAGGTTTAACATTTTCCATGTATTTAATTAATTTAAATGAATTATTATAATAAAAATCCAAATAAATAAATAAATAAATAATGAAGAAAAACTTCACTTTGGGCCAAGTGGTCGTGCACATGCCTTGGATGATGAATTGTGGAAGAAAAATAGGCCCATTAGCAATTTTAGGTCATTTGAATCAATGTTGACTTTTCAAAATATCCAAAAATTTCCCAACTTCCACAAGGCATAACTTGCTCAATTTTTAAGCTTTGCTCATGTTCTTGGACATTTTGGAAAGGTCTTTGAGTCCTATAACCAATGCCTTTGGTCCCATGTCATTTTGATTTACCAATCTCAAGTTATGGCCTTTGACTTAAAGTCCCTTTTTGTTGACTTTTGAAAATGACCTATAATGTTGAAATTGATAACTTTTTGTGAGAGCATTTATTGGACTTGAAGTATGAAGATGAGTTGTAGGAAATGTCTTTCTCTTCAAAATGAGCTTTGGATGGAATTTTTCTGATAATCCATGTGAAAGTTATGCCTTGGTCAATTTACAGTTGACTTTTCAACTGTCCAAATAAGGAAACTTTTGCATCTTGATGATTTTTGAGCCAAGCTTTGAGAATCATGATCAAGCATTGATCAAATGATGTTTGTGGCTTCAAAATGAGATGTTGACCAAAAATTTGAACTTTTGACTGCCAAATGACCATTTTGCCCCTACAGTTGACTGTAGTGCAATTAGGGTTTTGACTGTGCAATTTTGTGCTGAAAGTCTTGAAACTTGGTTTGAGGATGCTTGACCATATTTATAGGCATGTGGGACTTGATTGGACCCTTGGAAACTTCATTTTCTTGATCAGAACCAAAACCCTAATTTTGACTGTTCAGGAGGCTCTTACACTGCAACCCTTGGGGAATTTTGAAGCATGACCTGGCATTTTCTTGAAGAATATGGGAGGGCAAATTTTGGGGTACAACAGTTGCCCCTGTTCAACCTTCTTAGACCTGAGGATGCAGATTGGCTGACGTGCCTTTCGTAATCCGAGGGTAGAAGATGATTGAACACTAGAGTGCCCAGAAATTTGCGCTCACATAGAAGCAGTGTGATGGAAATGGGCTTATAGATGCCATTTGGAGATTGATGGATAGGATGATGGGATTTTAGATGCCATCTGGATGTTGATCTCATAAGAGATTCCTTAGCGAGAACTTGCGTACCTGCAAAAGAAAAAATGAGTACCTGACATGTTGCAGGAGCTGGTCTTCAGATGCTTTGGGTAGATATGTCCTGACTGGTTACAGGAGCTGGATCTTCGAATTCTTCAGACGTGCCCTGGCGAGATACAGGAATCGAGTCTGGTAATGTTAGTCTTCAACGGATACACCCTGACAAGATTCAGGCATCGGATCCTCGAACTCTTCAGACACACCCTGGCAAGATACAGGAATCGGATCTGGAATTCAGAAAGGTTGGTGAGTTGTCTCTACTGACAGGTTATTTCCATGGACGGGTGATCTATAACGACGAATGTCTATAACGACGAGTGTCTATGACGACGAGTGTCTATAACGACGAGTGTCTATAACAACGAGTGTCTATAACGACGAGTGTCTATGACGACGAGTGTCTATAACGACGAGTGTCTATAACGACGAGTGTCTATGACGACGAGTGTCTATAACGACGAGTGTCTATAACGACGAGTGTCTATAACGACGGGTGTCTATAACGACGAGTGTCTCTAACGACGAGTGTCTATAACGACGAGTGTCTATAACGACGAGTGTCTACAACGACGAGTTGTCTATAACGACGAGTGTCTATGACGACGAGTGTCTATGACGACGAGTGTCTATAACGACGAGTGTCTATGAAGACGAGTGTCTATAACGACGAGTGTCTATAACGACGAGTGTCTATAACGACGAGTGTCTATGACGACGAGTGTCTATAACGACGAGTGTCTATGACGACGAGTGTCTATAACGACGAGTGTCTATAACGACGAGTGTCTATAACGACGAGTGTCTATAACGACGAGTGTCTATAACGACGAGTGTCTATAACGACGAGTGTCTATAACGACGAGTGTCTATAACGACGAGTGTCTATAGCGACGAGTGTCTATAGCGACGAGTTGGATCAGAGAAATCTTTAGGCATTGATTTAACTGGATTTGTATTCTTTGACTGGGTTGGTCTCTTTTGACTGTATTCGTCTACATAGCTGATCTTTTAACTGTATCCTTCCTGAAAGGTAAAGGTCAGTCCTATGTAATGCATGATATGGATCAAGCAATAATATTTTTCAACACATGAGGTTGTATGATATGATGCGTATATGCATGTATCATGATGTATAACAATGTGATGTTTATGAATGTATCTGCGTCTAGGAAAATAGATCCTTGACGGATGCCGGGAAGTCAAATCCTGGGCTGATGTTGAAGAGTGAGATTCTTCGTTTCTGTTGGGGATGATGATTGCAAGAATACCGGTAGGAGAAGATGACTCCGTTGGGGAATAAACTTGGCGAATAGATTACTCTGTGGGGAGGTAACTCTGTGGGGAAAGAGAGGTACTTTGCTGAGGTTGATGAGGATAACTCCGTTGGAGATACCGTTGTTGTGCTCTGTTGGAAGTTTTGATGAACTCCACTGGGGAATAAGAAGAACTTTGCCGAGGACGATCTTTCTGTGGCTTTTAGTTGAGGATAACCCAGTTATAAGCTCTGGTGGAGAAATAACCTTTGAATAAAACCGGGGAGACGCGTTCGCTCTGCAGGGAGTGAAGGTATCTTGGTCGCATTCTTCAGCTGAACTTACCTTGGCACTTCGATGGACAGGGCAACCGGATCATTTAGACAACTCATTATTGCCCCAGTTTCTGTCGGAGAAGAAGGTACCTGTGAAGGTGTTTGATGACTGCCGTTTGACAAATCTTCTTCTGGTAGGCAAGTGACGAGATACCGGGACATAGTCGTACGCTTTGATCCCTAATTTTTGCCTGGACCGCCCTTTCGGGTTTTCAGTCCACCGGGATACCCATTTTTGCCCAAGCTGCCTTTTCAGGTTTTCGACCTGCCGGGTGTACAGGTTTTTTTCATTTTCATCCCTTATTTTTGCCCGAACCCTTTTGGTTCGCCGGGAAGCCCTTATTTTTGCCTAGGTGTGTCAACCTAGCGGGTCTTTGATTATGCGTAGTATTTTTTCGACTATGTCCACGCTCTCAGAATGTAGGGAGTTTCCCCTGTTGTTGTGTTGCCATGCGACAAGAAGATGTTTGATCCGGCAAGATTCGTAGCTGGAACTCATGTCCAATGCCCCAGGTGACTCAGGCGGAGATTTGCCCCAGGCTATTAGCCATTTGAGAGATTCTCTGAATCTTGACTGGACTGCCCCAGATGATGGACAATGATCATGCCCTGCCCCTTGATTGGAGGTTCTTTTGTTCATTAGACATTCGTCGTGCGAACTTCTATGTTGTTCAAACAAAAAGTCATATGCAAACAAAGTTATGTTAAAAATGCAAAGCTTATGTCTGTCTTGAAGTTTTTGAAAAATGCATTTTTCAGTAAAACCAGCAAATTTTGTATAATGTGATGTCAACTCAATATTTTATAGCAAGCCTTAAGGAGTCAGGATACCTTTGGTAACAATATGCTTTCGAACTAACCCATGCTTCAGCTAGGACTTTTAAGGGTTGTAGCGTGGCCTGGTTCACGGTTTAAGAAACAAAGGATAAAGGCTCAAATTATTTGTACCCACCCGCTCTTCGTGATGTTCTTCAAACCTAAACTCAGTTGATCGTGCGTTAGACCTTGTTTGAGTCTTTGCTCTGAAATTCCAGTGATGGTTCGGATGTTGAACGTTTATTTGAATAGGCAGTCATTTTTGTTTGGTTTAGGGTTTGTAAGACCTCTTTCTTTTTCTTTCATTATCCCTATTTTTTGCCTGAACTGTTTCTTTTTGGAATTACAGTTAGCGGGATGCCCCAGTTTTGTAAGTCTCCTTCATAGGTTTTGACTTAATGGGTTTTTATTTTGAGAAGTAATGACTGCCTGTCTGTATGATTGTTCGGAACCATCACTGTCTTTTGTTTTGTAAGGACCTCTTTGGTGCCATTCGTTATGCACTTGGATCAACTGAGAGACTACCCTGCCCCAGGTTATGATTAAGGGTTTTTAAATTGCGAAAATAAAAACTCCTACTTCTTTGGCTCAGAGGGGTTGACGAGGGATTATCATCCTTATAACTCCAGTGTTTAGGGATTGAAACAATGCCTGTACCTCATCAGCGGGGTCTGTTCAAAAACATACTGTAGATTATGGTATCGTTTTCGTCATCCTCCCTCAAGAGGCTTAGAATTATTATTTAAGAGTTGATCATCAGAAAAAATATGAAAATAATTTGCATTTAGTGAATACGAATATATTGTTTCAGAACAGACATATGCGATGCATTAATAAAATAACAATGTTTAACATGAGTAAATGTTTGAACAATCAAAAGAAAATTACAACTTGAATTCAAATGAGCAAAAAAGTGCTTTCTATCCTAGCCATGTTTTGGCATGGAAGAAGTGATCACGTTGGGAGCCTCTGGAGAGTCGAGCTGGACTTCCTTTGCGTCAATCAGATCTTGAACCCTATTTCTCAAAGTCCAACAGTCATCTGTAGCATGCCCCGGGCTGTCGGAATGATAGGCGCAGCGAGCATTGGGATTGTACCTTGAAGGTGTCCTGTTAGGATTCTTCGGGGGATCCATGAGAGTTACCAACTTGGTTTCCAGCAGCTGTGGCAATATCTGTGACAAGGTCATGCCGAGGGGAGTAAATTGCCTCTTAGGTCTTTCTTCCCTTTGTTGACGGTGACGCTGAGGATCACCGGCCGGCTTTACAATAGCTACTGCGTTGACCGCACTAGATTCTCTCTTGGATGGTTTCTTCTCAGTGTTCGAGGAATCATCATTATGTATTTTCCCTGACTTGATGCCAGCTTCTATTCTTTCCCCGGTCAAGACTAAATCTGTAAATCCAACAGCAGAATTCCCAATCAGGTGGTTGAAGAATGGACCGGACAGGGTCCCTAAGAACATATCGACGAGCTCGCGGTCGGTTAGAGGTGGCTGTACCCTTCCAGCAAGGAACCTCCACTTTTGAGCATATTCTTTGAAACCTTCGCCTGCACCCATAGACATTCCTTGAAGTTGAGTGCGCGTGGGAGCAAGGTCGGCGTTGTACTGGTACTGCTTGTAGAAAGCAGTGGCCAAGTCCTCCCAGCGGCGGATGTTGGCTCCATTCAGTTGATAGAACCAGTCAAGCTGAGTCCCTGAAAGACTCTCCTGGAAAAAGTGGATCCATAAGTTCCTGTCGGCCGTGTAGGGCTGGATCCTCCTCATGTATGACCTGAGATGCAGCTTTGGACAGGATGCCCCGTCGTACTTTGCAAAGGCAGGTGCCTTGAATTTGTGCGGGATCACTACCCCAAAAGACAGACCTAGATCCTCGAAGTCCAGGCCAGGCACTTTTTGTATCTCCATAGCACTTAGCCGGTCTTCCAACTGTTTGTACCTATCCTCAGCCGGAGGGTACTGTTCGTCGTTGAAATCTGTCTCATTGTTGGAGACCACTGGACTGGGAACCCTTTCCTCTTGATGACTGCCTTTCCCCACAGATGGAGTTGTCCTCTCAGCTTCATCCTGCAGTGTGTTCCCAGATCTGCGTCTAGGGCTGAACAAAACAGTCCTCTTCTTCTTCTTTTTCAAGAGCAGGGTCTTCAGATCTTGTTGCCCCTAGGTCAAATTCATGATCAGCTCTTGGAACTGGGCGTTATGAGCCTGGAGGGCCTTGATAGTGTGCTCGGTTGAGGATTCAGGATTCATGACGAGACTGCTGAAATAAACAGCGAAGAAGGTAAGCAACCTGCAGAGAATGGGTACCTGTTACGCAATGATATGTATGATATGCATGCAATGATTTCAAGGACCTCGCGGGGTAAATAGAGAAACTTGTTAGAGTTGGAATTTGCATTTTGTAGCTTGATGGGAGGAACTTCATGTTGTTGAGAGTCCTTCCTCAAGGGTCAAGGCTCACCATATCGAGTGGGTCATAGCCCCTGACTACCTTGGCTCGGGGAACTTTCTTCAAGAGTCAAAGCTCACCATATCAAGTGGGTCATAGCCCCTGACAACTTTGTCTAGAGGAAAATAAATCCTCTTTGCCCCTTGCTGGGATAGTTGATTCACCATGACCTGCATCACAAGCCCTTGAGATCCTTGAAATGGATTAGTTTTTTATGCAGGATGTATGCAATGGTATGATGTTATGCTATGCATGGGGTAATGTAAGTAACCCTGTTATAAGTCCCCATTAAGGACCACAAACAAAACCTGCAAGAACTTAGTAACCCTGTTATGAGTCCCAATTAAGGACTATAAACGAAACCTGTAAGAAACTCGGTAGACCTTGTTATGAGTCCTAATTAAGGACTACAAACAAAACCTGCAAGAAGCTCAAGTGTCAGACAACAAGCATGCAAATAGTCAAGTACGAAGGCACACAAGTCACACAAGAGAAACCCTTAGAGTTTAGGCCAGCATGGGGTCTGGGTATTACCCTCTTGAAGTTGGTGGGCTCAACCTGTCCTATTAGAAGTAACCGGGTTCTAAGGGTCCCAATATCACTGGATTGCTTTCAGTGTTCATCGTTTCGATTTAGCCACTGAACTGGCGACCGAAATATTCCAGGAAAGCAACTCTCAATTGAGTGTAGTATCGAGTATCAACCAACCTCGGACTGCACCAAAGTCAGTTATCTCACTACCCTAAGGAGGCCAAGATAGTTCAATTAAGGTTCCTAAGGTCTGTTGATGCTTCACGACACCACGCGGAGGCCCCGTACTCTCCTTGACTGAACTCAAGGGTTACCGGTACACACCAAAGTGCCACATCAACGTAGCAGACTGTTTCAACCATGTCGGTATACCCCGCACAGTTCCCTCACAGCCTTGTTGCTACTTTCTAAGAAGGTATCCCCCAGATCTGGGTTAGGATCTATAGAACTCCCAAGCAACCCACAATTTAAAGCAAGCAAAGCGATACAATTGAAAACACAGTTATGAACTAACCCTAAGGTACACCTCACTTTAAGTTTAAGTCCCCAGCAGAGTCGCCAGTTCTGTGATCGGTGGATCTGGAACTGACTGTTTAACGCTGGTTCGCGAAATGTCGCGGAAGCAAGAGTCGCCACCGTCTTTTATTTTCTCCAAATGGAAAGGACAAAAGCACAGAAAAATTCCTTATAGAGATTGCTCTCGGTTCGGGAGGTAGGTTATAGAAAGGGAAGGTGTTAGCACCCTTTCTATCCATGGTTATCCATGGGCTCTTAGATACTTGCTCATTTGTGTTTTCAAAAATGGTTTGTTTGCTTTTCAACTGTGGGTTTTAAAAAAAGTTTCTTTGAAAATTTCAGTTCGACTCTTGTATCAGTCCTCAAGAGTGTTTGAAAAGTTGCTTTCGAAAGCTTTTTGAAAAGGTGTCGGTGTGAAAAGTATTTTTGAATTTGTTTTGAGATTAGAGCAAGTATCTAGAGTCGTCTACCTACCCTAAGGAATTCGTCTGTGTAAATGTCCTTTAAAGTAATGCTATCCCACCATTGAGAGGTAGGTAGCACCACCGTTGGAGGTGTTCGGGTCAATTCGAGGTTCGGGACATGGTGATCACCAGAGCAATGGGAAGACACCTTAGAAGCTACCCTCATGCCAGGTTCCCGGATCATGAGGACTTACTAAGACATCCTCTACTCGACGATCACCTTTCGAGGCAAGGCAACAGTGAGGCGTACCCTAGGGGTGGTGTGTGATTTGTGTGTCACGTTCGTTTATATTTATCTTGTCATGTCAAAGTGATCTATGCGTTTGTTTTTATTTTTTTTGTCCATACATTCTTTCATGCCTTGATTAACAGTTAAAAATTGCGGAAAGTAAAAATTCTAAGCTATTACAAAAGGCGCGGGTCCACATCGCCAAAATTTCTCGAACCCGATTTGACAGAAAAATAAAGAATTAAAAGAAAAGTGCGAGCAATTAGTTACACGGCTTTGGGAGAGATACATAAATATTAAAAGAAATAAACAATAAACGCGCGAATTAAATAAGAATTAAACGAGGGCGTTGGACCCTTTTTGCAAAATTAAATTAAATGGTGACATCAATTAATTAAAAAAAGAAATAGAAATTGTTTTGGTATTTTTTGGTTTTAATAAAAAAAGAATTAATTAAAATAATATGCTAACCCTAATCCTAGTTGTTTTTAATTTATTAAGAAAAGATTGAATTTTAACCTAAAATTAACCCTAATTAATTTACATGCAATTTTAATTACAAAAATAAATATTTAATTATTTAATTATTATGAAAGAAAAATAAAAAAAAAAGATAAAAATTAATTAAACCCTATTTCTACATTTTTTAGATTTTTATTATGAAAATATTAAATTAAACCCTAATTTAATAACTAAATGAATTAATACAATTTATTTATGAAAATACTAAAATAAAATATTTATTATTTTTTCATCTTTTTCTGATTTTTTATGGTGTTTTGTGTTTTTATGAAAATATTAAATTAATTAAGAACAATAATTAAAAGAAAATAAACATAATAAAAAAAATAAGGAAATAAAAAAAAGATTGCAAACCTAGGGGGTCTGCCCCAGATTTTGGAGGTTTCTCCTTAGTAATTTGGGCCCATCAACCTTGGCCTCTTTGACTTTTTTCACTCACGTACTCAAGCATTGACTATGGTTCACAGTATTCCTCAGAGCGTGGCCTTCTGATCATCTCCATTGGGCACGTGGATGGACAGATTTTGTGGGTGTATGGTGCTCCACTATGTTTAATCTGCACATGAATATTAAAGGAAAAAATATATGGAAAGGGGTGAGGACCTGGGGCTCGAACCCAGGTCCTGAACGTTACCACACATACGCCTAACCAACCAAGCCAAACGCGCGTTCTGATTATAACATACCTAAGAAAAAATATAAAATAAAACAACGTTAGTGGGGCCTCCGCGCGCGAAAATTTGAACCAGCCATCCATGCCTCGCCACCTAAGCGTCTTCCTCGTTTGTTTTATTTTTCCTGAAACATAAAAACATAGGCCACGGTTTTTCAAGTGTTCTTTTAGGCCATCTTCTGGAAAATAGCGAATAGCCCAAGAACACTCATAAATTGAGCGCGAGGGTGGATTCCTCTTCGTCCAAGTGTGTTGAGCATGGCCATGGCATCGTGGTGGTCCAATTTTACACTATCTGAAAACGCCCAATTCACAGTTCTGCAAACCCTAAATTTTGACAATGGTGGATTCTTCGTTTTGGCATGAAACTCAAATCAAACTATGCAGTTAGCTTGCAAATATCATTCTAAACACAAAAACAACAATGAAACATGTTAATAATGCATGAATGATTGAAAACGATTCTGAAATTTTCCTTACCAATTTCAATGGTGATTTCGCGTTTTCTTGAGCATGGGGCTTAGGGGATGATTGGAACACGTCCTATGATCCTTGAGGAAGCTAATGGGATAGTTATTTGGCCTTGAATCGCCCTAGAATGTGGTTTTCAGATTTGAGTTTTTGGCAAAAAATTTCAAGTTTTGTGGTTGGTCTATGGCGCAGCTTCTTGGTCAGTGGCATTAGGTTTTGATTCTATACTTATGTAAGAGTGAATTAGGTCAAAGAAAGCAATCAAAATCCTTGGCATTCATGGCTTGGAAGATTTGATTTTTCAAGATCTTTTTTCAATATTTTCCATGCTATTTTGTACCAATCATGACCAATTCTCTTCAAATCTTTCCATATTTGATTATGCACGAGTTTTTGAACCTATTACATGTACAAAAAGATTTGATAAATTAGGTTTAGCATTTTCCATGTATTTAATTAATTTAAATGAATTATTAATAATAAAAATCCAAATAAATAAATAAATAATGAAGAAAAACTTCCCTTTGGGACAAGTGGTCGTGCACATGCCTTGGATGATGAATTGTGGAAGAAAAATAGGCCCATTAGCAATTTTAGGTTATTTGAATCAATGTTGACTTTTCAAAATATCCAAAAATTTCCCAACTTCCACAAGGCATAACTTGCTCAATTTTTAAGCTTTGCTCATGTTCTTGGACATTTTGGAAAGGTCTTTGAGTCCTATAACCAATTCCTTTTGTCCCATGTCATTTTGATTTACCAATCTCAAGTTATGGCCTTTGACTTAAAGTCCCTTTTTGTTGACTTTTGAAAATGACCTATAATGTTGAAATTGATAACTTTTTGTGAGAGCATTTCTTGGACTTGAAGTATGAAGATGAGTTGTAGGAAATGTCTTTCTCTTCAAAATGAGCTTTGGATGGAATTTTTCTGATAATCCATGTGAAAGTTATGCCCTGGTCAATTTACAGTTGACTTTTCACCTGTCCAAATAAGGAAACTTTTGCATCTTGATGATTTTTGAGCCAAGCTTTGAGAATCATGATCAAGCATTGATCAAATGATGTTTGTGGCTTCAAAATGAGATGTTGACCAAAAATTTGAACTTTTGACTGCCAAATGACCATTTTGCCCCTACAGTTGACTGTAGTGCAATTAGGGTTTTGACTGTGCAATTTTGTGCTGAAAGTCTTGAAACTTGGTATGAGGATGCTTGACCATATTTATAGGCATGTGGGACTTGATTGGACCCTTGGAAACTTCATTTTCTTGATCAGAACCAAAACCCTAATTTTGACTGTTCAGGAGGCTCTTACACTGTGCAACCCTTGGGGAATTTTGAAGCATGACCTGGCATTTTCTTGAAGAATATGGGAGGGCAAATTTTGGGGTACAACACATGCGGAAATATTTTTGACAGTGGTGTCAAAGGGAGTTATGTTAGGCAGGCCTTTAGTGGCCTACTTTCCGTCTGTGTTTGAGCCTTTGACTTCCTTGGCCTCTTCTCCTCAATAATCCACCATGTCCACCATGTTAATCTCCACAGATTTGGCATAATTGGTATCTGCAACATGGAATGGGTCAGCATCAACCTTCACGTGGCTCTTGACTTTCTCAGCAAACTTCAAACGTCCTTCTTTGATAGCATTTTGAATGAGATCCCTGAAAAGAACGCATTGTGAAGTTTTATGACCCAGAAAGTTATTATATTTGCAAAAGCCTCTTTTCTTCCGCTGTTAAAACGGAGGAATTTTGGCATTAGAAGGCACTATCATTTGACCATCTTTTACCAATAAATCAAAAATATCATCACATTTGGTAATGTCAAACGTATATGTTTTCTTGGGAAATTTCTCATTCTTTTCTGTTTGGACAGGATTTCTGCCATTTGCTGGTGTAAGAATTTTACAAGAGTATAGGGGTGCCTCTTTTAGTTCAGCCAGATCTACTTTGAATTTCCCAAAATCATACATATCATGAAGGCCTCTGCTTCTTCTTCTTTGGCTTCGACATAAGCTACCCTCTCTTTCTTATAATTTTTACTTGCTCTGGCCTTTTCTGCTTTTAAATGCTCGACTTGTCGAACTATATCTGCTAATTGGGCCATGTCTCTTAGATACTGAGTATCTAGTTTCTTTCAAATGGAGTAATCTAGTCCACCTGTGGCCATCTCGACTAATTCATGTTCAGGCACTACTGTGAAGCATCTAGATTTTAGCAAACGGAACCTATTCAAATAGTCATCTATAGGTTCAATAAACTTTCTTTTAATGCTGGATAACTCTTTAAGACTTATCTTAGTTTTCCCCATGTAAAATTGTTCATGGAACAATCTCTCTAAATGAGGCCATGTGTCTATATAACTTGGTGGCAATGTGGTGAACCACGTGAAATCATTTTTTGTTAATGAACTAAGAAAGTATTTTATCCTCAAGTTTTCACTATTTGCCAAATCCCCTGCTTCTATCAGATACTTGGCCACATGTTCGACAATTGATTCGTTAGTATCTCCTGAAAACTTTGTGAATTTGGGGACTTTACAACCCCTTGGTAATTCAGCCTGCAAAATAAAATCTGTCAATGGAGATGTGTAATTTGGCCGTCGAAAACCTATGTTCAGGCCATTTTGGGCCATGATTCTTTCAATCATGGTGGTTAAATTATTTTCAGCCAGCATGTTATCCTGCCTAACTCTATGGATCACTCCTTCTGCATTTTGATCTCTATTAACCATTACTACTCTCCTGGGTTTCTCCTCAGGGATCTTATGTCGAATCTCTTGTTGTTCTACCCTTACCCCCGTGTTCCTTTCGCCAACCTCTTGTCTGGGTGGCCGAACGTGATTGATAGCGAGTTCTTCTTCTTGAATTGCCCCCTGGTTTTTCCTACGACTAATAGGAGCTTGGGGGGATCCAAAGAAATATGCTATGCGCGCCATCTATGCTGATATTTGTTGATAGGATTGGGTATTTTCTGTGTTTGTCCTATTAACATTTTGGATCAAAGGGGAGAAAATGGCATTCATTTCACGGGAAAGTACTCCGACCATGTCATGGTTACTTGCGTCCATTTGTTGCCTAAATGCTGCTTGATTATTAGTTGTAAGCATATGTATTTGGTTTGAGAATCCTTGGTTATGCGTATTTTGACCCATATGGTTCATACCAGAACCGGAATTTTGTATTGGCGAAAAGGTTGTCATGGTGGGCTGTGTATGTATAGATGTATTATTGTGTAATCCTGACATAAAGGAAGTTGGCATCCCATATTGGGATTGCTCCCTCCAAGGCCCAAAATTCTCAAACCCTGGTGGCCTTGGGGTTGCAGGTTGAGTCTGATTTCCAACATACGTCAACACATGGCCGATTTGAGTATTCGAAGGAACCTCTGCCACGCTTGCAGAAACAAGCATGGTTGTCGAATTGCTCGTGGGCATGGACCCTGTAGACCCAGGTATAGAACTACTTGTGGCCATGAGTCCTGTGGATGTGGATGTGGACATGGCTTACGAACCAGGGATTGTAGTTGATGCATTCGTCGAACTTGCAACGATTATGCCTGGTCCTTGTAGAGGATTTTGTCCTCCTCCACTATTGGTATAATTAACCATTTTTCTGGTCTGTTTTCTTTTTGGGTATTGATTGGTTATTGTTAGTTATCTTACCACTCATAAGGTTCATATACTAAAGGCAAGAATTTATTCCTAAGAGAAACTAGAGAGACCCAAATTGAAAGAACATAAGTAATGCGACTAAACCACTTCAACACGGTCCCACTGGGCGTGCCAATTTGTTTACCAGTGATTTCTGACAAACAACCGATAGTCTTCCAAACTCTATGTTTTGGTAACTTATAGGATCGAATAGATTGATCCATGGACATGTGTCTTAGTGTTGTTACAATTTGGCTTAAACTTTGACATAATAATAATGTCTTTCTACGTGATTATGGTTATTTTAAGATGTTTAAAAATTTGGCTATGAACCCTAAATATAACTGGAAGGAAGTGATTTGGATGTTTATAAGAATATAAAGAACAAATACTTATAAAGGAAGTTCAATAAAATTTAGTAAATATTTGATAAGAAACAAAAAGGGATAAAGAAAGCAATTAAAGTGACTTCGTAATAAGAAAACAACTTTGAATGAAATAATGGTGTTCTTACACATACATTATCAACAAACTCTTTTCTCTCACTCTAGTACTTTGAGTATATGAGTGATTTGTATACGATGTGAACACACTGAATCCTAACATCTAAGACTCCTATTTATACTGATTCGACCTTAACGGCCTTTCTATGAGATTATCTCACGTTCGACATTTTTACATGCATACATTATGGCGCTTCCACGCGTCCTCCTGGCGAAAACGCATTAGTTTGAAATTCAAACTCTTCCCGCTCGAAGCTTTGAATTCAATCAACGTGACTGTCAAAGTAACCTTCACATATCTCGAACTACTCTTTTGACTTTAAATTGTCCTTCGACATATCGAACTAAAAAATGAGCTTTATAAAATAACCTTATAATGTCAAATTTCATGTTATCTTTTAAAACACGATCTTCTCAAATCAACTATCATATTTTTATCAACTATCGAAATATTTAGCTAACAGGAGCGCCCCCTCATGATGAACCCTCAGGAATCAGATCCACATGATCAGGCGCAACATCCCGGGCTTCTCCTCTATGGGCCTAGAAAATTGCAATTCACACTTCCACCATTTACTTTGTATATCAGGCCCAATATACTTTTATTTTTATTCTTTTTTAGCTTTATTTATTTAATTATTTTATATTTATTTTTCAAAACCATTTTTATTTTATGATAAAAATCAGAAAAAATCACAAAAAAAATAGATTTAGGTTTTTCCAATTAAATTCAATTTTTGTAAATTAATTAATTAATTTTATTTAATTATTTTGATTAATTTAAAACCAATTAGAATTAGGTTTATTTATTTCAAATCTTTTTCCAAATAAAAATACAAAAAATGTTAGATTTAATTTCCTCTCTTGATTAAATTTAATTGCATTTATTTATCCTTTTTTTAAATTAATATTAGTTTTTAATTCAATTTAAGTATTTTCTTAACAAAAATTAAAAAAAATATATGCTAAGTGTATAGAAGTATTTTAGGGTTTCTACTCCGCTTTCCGTATTCGCGCGCTCATTTTTAATTTCGCATTTTATATTGATGTAACTGCAAAAAGGATGTAATAGTTGTAAACTTAGGACCTTTACTTTTTTTATTTCCCCGTTTTTGGATTTGTAATTCCCCCTTCCCGAAGCCATGTAATAACGTAACTTTAAATTCCACATGTTTTTATTTTTGCACTAATATTAACTGTTAGATATATGTATAATAGGTTTGTATGATAAGATAAAAGCAAACGTTAGCAAACTTAATATCCGAAGATAAATAAACTGAAACACAACACACTCGCACATGCGGACCCCTAGGGTTCATTCACTTGTTGCCTTCGAAATAAACAGTCACGACTCTTGAACGTGAGAGATTTTAGTGGTTACTCTTTGGTTTAAATATCATAAGTCCCTCGATGACCCTTTCGACATTTCCTCGGTATATGATCTCAAAAAAATTAGGGTAACTACTAAAGTATCTTACGAGTTGTTTTTGTGGCTGTACAATGACCCTCGCTTGTCCCTCAAACATCCGACGATAAGGCTACCTACTCACTAATAGTAGGATAACACTGTCTAAAGGAAAAGAGGAAAAGAACAAACCTTATGATTAGGTAGATAGATCTTAGTTGCTGTCTCATAAAAACAATCAAAAAAAAATTTTCACACATACACAAACTCTTTTCTAAGTATTTTGAAAGACAAAAAACACTTTGTATACGTTCTCGCCGAAACGAGAAACGTTATAAAGTTCTCCGCACTAAGGCGGCTTTTTGAAATATCTTCAAAACACACTTACACAAAAAAACATTTTCAAAGCGAGCTAGCAACTAAGAGCCCGTAGATAACTACGGATGTAAAGGTTGCTAAGTCCTTCCCTTTCCATAACCTACCCCCCTTGCTTAGAAAATAATCTCGAAAGGTCTTTCCTATTCTTTTCACCCTTTCCTTTGTTGGATAAAAGAAAAGTCGGAGGTGACTCTTGCTAACCGCAACATTTGTGATAAAAACGCAAAACCAGTAAAGTCAATTCTCCCACCATATTATAGAACTGGCGACTCTGCTGGGGACAATTTAAAAAGTGGGGTTACTTTAGGGCTAGAACATATTTAACTTTCTTGTTTGATTTGTGTGCTTTATCTTTCGGATTTATGTTTGGGTTATTGTTAAAGATCCTATACCTGGATCTAGGGGACCATTTTAGGTAAGTAGAAATAAATCATGGAGTTTGTACAGCATAGACCGATATGGAAGATATGATAGCTACGTTAGCGTGATAATCTGGCTTATATTAATGTTCCTTGATTCAGTCAAGGATAACATTAGGCTTCCACATAGTGCCATTAAGCGCTAACTGACCTTTAGAACCTTAAATTGACTCATCTTAGCCATTAGAAAGTAGTGAGATGGCCGACTTTGGTGCAGACTAAAGTTGGTTGGTACTCGATGCTACACTCATTGAGATTGTACTTTCGGGATATTTTGGCCGCAATTCAGATGCTTGAGCTGAAACAATGCCTGCAAGAAAGATCAGTGATATGAGATCCCTAGAACCTAGTTACTATTGCTAGGACAGGTTGAGCCAACTAAAAATTCAAAAGGGTACTCACCTATGGACCCCGTGCCAGACTTTAAACCTAAGGTCTTTGTGTGGCTTGTTTGTGTTTTCTATTTTTTTTTATGCATGAACATAACATCATGAACATCATAACATTTGCACTAACCATTTTAAGGACCTGGGGATTTATCTCTTCTTTGTTTTGTAGGTTATGGATTCTGCTCGCAGAAACACTATCCGGATCAACTTCACGGGAATACCTTCCAAGCGTAGGGAATTGGTCTTAAAGGTTCCTAATAGTTCACAATTGAACAGAAGCCATGGTCACTTGCTCAGTTTGGTTACTACCAGTTTTGATGAGGGTATGATGAGCGTCCTATTCCAGTTCTTTGATCCTAAGCACCATTGCTTCACATTCCCCGATTATCAGTTTGTGCCCATGTTGGAAGAATTCTCCAAACTACTTGGAGTGCCTATATTGGAGAAGATACCCTTCACAGGTTTAGAGAAAGACCCAAAGTCTGAAGATGTTACTACAGCTTGCACTTGAATCCATATGGCATTGAATCCAAGTGGGAAAGAAGAAGTGGGGTTAAAGGCCTTCTTGAAAATTTCTGATAGATAAAGCTCAGGTATTCCTAGACGCTATGAGTTTCCATGCTTTTGAGGATACTTTGGCCCTCCTGGTCTATGGGTTGGTGTTGTTCCTTAATCCGGACCAACATATAGATGTGAGTGCCAATAATATTTTCCTTACTCACAATCCAGTGCCTACATTGCTCGGGGATATCATGCATTCTCTCCATACCCGTACTATAAAGAAACGAGGAACTCTTATGTGTTGTGTACCTTTGCTCCGTAGGTGGTTTATTTCACACCTTCTTCGATCGATAATGAATAATGAGCTAGGCTTAAGATGGTCTCAAAGATTAATGTCTCTCTCTTACTCTGATATCTATTGGTGTTCCCACTCTCAAGAATACATTTCTATTATTAATCACCGTAGAGAGTTCCCTAACGTGCCACTTCTTGGCATTAGAGGAGGCATCACTTACAACCCTTCTTTAGCCTTGCGGGAGTTTGGTTACACACGAAGAGATGGTCCTCATGATATGCTCATCCAGGGTATTGTGTTCGACTATGACAAGGACCTGCAAGATTACAGTCAGAGGTTCATACGCGCTTGGGGCATGGTTAAGAAGATCGATGGTAAGACTTTAGGGCACAATTATTCCATCCCTTTGGAGCCTTACCTTAAATGGTTGTGAGCTCGTGCTCAAAGTCTTGTGATGCCGTATCCCGCCATCTTACCAATGATATTAGAGCCCATTTCTCAAGGGGACGAGTCTCGCATTATTCTTCATCTTGACATGCCAACAAACTTTGAAGAACTGCAAAGGTCTTGGATCCAACTCAAGGAAGAACGAGATACCTTTGAGGCTCAATTTTATGCCAATGAGAAGAAAGTGCCGGAACTGAAAAAACAACTTCATGAGGAGCAGAGCCTTAATCCCTATATCAACACCAAAAGGAAGCTTCCATGGGAAACTTAGAAGTTTTAGAAGTTTTTAATTTTATTTCTTTGTAAAACTTTTGTTCCATTTGAACTTAATAATAAAAAGTCTTTGTTTCTGTTTTGTTTAGAAGAGTTTAAATCCCACGAGGTCCTTGAAAACATCGCATAAGCATGTCATGCATATCATTACATAAGCAGGTATTTAAAGACATGTTTCTTATCTTTTCGCTGTTTATTTCAGCAAAAAGAAATGGCTCTTGAACAGACTGTTAAGGATCTTCAAGCACATAACGCTCAATTCTAATAGATGTTTCTAGCTTTGGCTAAAGGACAGGAAGATCTAAATGCTCTCATTGTAAAAGAGAAGACAAAGAAGGAAAAGAAACCAATTGGCATCATGAACATGGGTAGAATGTTTAAAGGACCAGACAAGTGAGCTCTTGAATTCGCAACCCCATCAAATGAAGGGGATAATCAGGAAGAGGACAACAAGAAGACAAAATAAGAAGATAACAACCCCAAGTTCGTTGAAGAAGAAGCAGACTACTCTGAAGAACAATATCCTCCTGCTGATGACAGATATAAACAACTATAGGATCGTCTCAATGTTATAGAGATTCAGAGGGTACCTGGTTTGGACTTTGAAGAGCTAGGGTTGGTCTCAGGAGTATTCATCCCACAAAAGTTCAAAGTTCCCGCCTTTGTAAAATACGACGGTGTTTCATATCCCAAACTCCATCTGAGGTCTTACGTCAAGAAGATCCAACCCCATATAGATGATAGGAAATTATGTGTTCACTTCTTCCAGAATAGTTTGTCAGGAACGCAGTTAGAGTGGTTCTATCAGTTGGAAGGAACCAACATCCGCAATTGGGAAGATTTGGCTGCTGCTTTTTACAAGAAGTATCAATATAATGCTGACCTTGCTCCAACCCGTACGTAACTTCAAAACATGCCTATGGGTTATAGCGGGGGTTTCAAAGATTATGCCCAAAAATGGAGGGATCTTGCAGGTAGAGTCCAGCCTCCCCTGTCTGTTAGGGATTTGGTGGACATGTTCTTAGGTACTCTGACAAGCCCATTTTTCAACCATTTGATTGGAAGCTCTTCAGTCGGATTCACCGAGCTTATATTGACAGGAGAACGAGTGGAAACTGGTATCAAGAGTGGTAAAATCCAAGGGGCTGCATCTTCGAGTACTATGAAGAATTCGTTCAGTGGAAAGAAGGAGGTTAGTGTTGCCTATGGTCAAAGAAATCATGGTAAAGTTGAACGTCGTCCAACAGTAGGAGCTTTAATAATCTCCAACCCTGCTCCAGCTCAACGAAAAAATAATAAGCGCATGAAGGATAATCCTAGAAGACATTTCACCAGAATCAACATGCCTTTGTCTCAGGCATTACATCATTTGGTGAAGGCTGACTTGGTCACTCTGAAGGATCCTCCCCAAAACCCAAACACTTCCTCTCCCCGCTACAATCCAAATGCACTATGTGCTTACCACTCCAACAGTCTAGGGAATGATACAAATGATTGTTGGGCTCTGAAAAATAAAGTTCAAGACCTTATTGACGCAAAGGAGGTTGAGTTTGACCCCCCTGAGACCCCTAATGTAATAACTGCACCAATGCCCAAGCATGACAGAGGTGTCAATGTTGTTGATGATGTTCTGTTTATCTCTTATGTGGGTGAATTAACTACTCCTCTTCTAGTTGTTAAGAAGAATCTCCTACAAGCCATTTTATTTCCAGGATGTGATGGAGATTGTCACCTTTGTGCGTCTCTTCCCAATGGTTGTTAGTTGTTGAAGATAGGTGTTCAACATTTGATAGACGATCGAAAGATCCTCTTTGAGAAGGTTCCCTCTGGAAAAAAATTGTGTGAAGATGTATCAATTATTACCATCTCTAATAATCCTGCAAGGACCTCCTCTAAAGGTCTTGTAAGGATTACCGCCACTCCTAAAGTTGCTACCTTAATTATTACCTCTCCATGACCAATAACATATTCCTTTGACAAGGTTGTTCCTTGGAATTATGGAGCTGACGTCTATTACCATGGCGTCAAGCAAGACCTACTGGCTATAAAGAATGAAGTTACTGAAGATATTGATCCTAACATTGACAATATTGTTGGGACCAGTAAGGTTACCAGAAGCGGAAGGATTTTCTCTCTGAAAATCTCTCCAAAGACTGTTATTGCTCCTGTTGTTGTTCCTTCTACTAAGTCAGTTGAGACTCGAGGAAAAGAAGTATTGAATGAGCTTTCCCGGACGGAGGCACCAAAAGAAGCCATTCCTGAGGCCTCCAAGCAAGAAATGGAGGAAATTTTGAAGATCATACGGAAAAGCGATTATAATGTTGTGGAACAATTGGGGAAGATCCCCTCAAAGATTTCAATTCTATCTTTGTTGTTGTGCTCCGAGGCCCATGCTAAGGCTTTGGTGAAGTTTCTGAAGTTTGCTCGTGTGCCACAAGAGACTTCTGTCAACCTATTCGAGAACTGTGTTGCTAGTCTGACTGCCGATAATGGACTAGGTTTCTCCAATGCTGATTTGACTCCTAAGGGAAGAAAACATAATGATGCCCTGCATATCTCTATTGAATGCAGGGGAACTACTCTAGCTTATGTGTTGGTGGACACTGGTTCATCTTTGAATGTTCTACCCAAGGGTGTCTTATATAGATTAGATTGTGAAGGACTTACATTGAAGCCCAGTAACATTGTGGTGAGGGCTTTTGATGGTTCCAAAAGGATGGTACATGGGGAGGTGGACATCATGATCAAAGTTGGTTCACAAACTTTTTAATCCACTTTCTATGTGATAGACATTCTCCCGTCTTACTCCTGCTTATTAGGACACCCTTGGATTCATGGGGCTGGCGCTGTCACTTCCACTTTACATCAGATGTTAAAATATTCAGTTAATGGAATGATTATTACAGTCTATGGTGAAGAGGAGTATATGGTAAGCCACATGAACTCTTTCAGATATGTCGAGATGGACGGTGAGTTCATTGAAGCCCCCTGTCAGAATTTTGAAGAGGTTCCTCAGACGATCGCTGTTACCAAAACTGCTACTACTGTTCCGAAGATTATCAGGCCTCCACTAAGGATGGCTTCTCTAAAGGACGTCAAAGCTGTGATTGAAGAAGGTAGGTGTACTATTTGGGACCAACTCCTCGACATCCCCTATAAGTTGGAAAATTTAGTTTGGGTTTCACTTCAGGAGCTCGGAAAGTTGTTCGTCGTGCTCGCGCTGGAGGAACACCACAACGCATCAGCAACCATGGAGTCAATGCTGTGGAGGATGCTGACAGTGACTGTGACCTGGATATTGGATCTTCCCTACTATCAATGGTGGACTCAATAATTGGACGGCTCGAGACTTTGTGCCTATTTCTTTTATCCAGGAGTAATTGTTTTTCTGTTTTAAGGATATGTAATTTTTGAATAATTTAAACTCTAAAGCCTTGTGCCTTACCCGAGGCACAACAGTCTATTTGTGAGGGTTATCACACTTCATTTTCATATGTCATTAATAAATGATCGGACATTTTGCATTCAAATTTTACACCCTCTATCTTTCTTTTTACTTTATCTTGTCAAAATAGCTATGTGCTCTTACACACACCCACATATCAAATTGCAGATCCGCATCAACCCTGGATCCCATTGATAACAGTTCTGCTATTTCTAGGGACTAAGATCATTTTGAAAGGCAACATGGATAGCGTCATCAAGGGACTATGATCTTGTATTTTTGCTTGTTTTTGCTAAGATACCTCACATGCATAATATGGCCATTTTGTAAGGCAACAAAGTGGGTTTATCCTAAGGTGTATATGTGCAAGTGGATTGGTTTACATGCTTGATTTGTCTTGATTAGGGTTTGCTACTTGTTGATTTTATTCTTGCCATATAAACACTAATTACTAGCATTTGTATATAAAGCATTTAAATTGCGAAAAATAAAAATACTAAGCTATTACATAATTTAGGGGAGGGGGTGTACAAATTACAAATGGGGAATTGCAAGAAATTAAATCTAAATAATTATTACAACCATATTGAATTTGAATAAATGTACAAAATTGAATAAGTAAAAATGCAAGAATGTAAATGTAAAAAGAAATGTGATTTTTGTTTAGTTTTTCATGAAAAGGGTTTTTTGACCTAATTAATTAAATTAAAGTAATTAACTAAAAATAAGAAAATTAATATTAAGTTAGTAAAATAAATTAATTTAAAGGAAACAACTTTTGTAGGGTTTTTGTGAATTTAATTAAATTAGTAAATAAAAATAATTAAATAAAAGTCCTAAATTCTAAATTGATTTTAATTTACAATATGATATAATAATAATTAAAATTTATTATCTAAGTATTTAAAAAAAAGGAAATTAATTTATTAAAGAAAATGTTTTTGTTCTTTTATTTTTATGAAAAAATAAACTAAATAAATAGAAATAATAATATAAATATTTTTTGGATTTTTTTATTAATGAAAATAATAATAATAATAATAATAATAATAATAATAATAATAATAATAATAATAATAATAATAATAATAATAATAATAATAATAATAATAATAATAATAATAATAATAATAGTAATAATAATAAAAGATGAAATAAAAATAATAAAGTCAGAGAGGTTAAAATTGAATTTGGAGGTTTGTTAGCAAAACATTTTTTTAATCTGGCCCAAAATGAAGTTTTTGTTTGGAAATCAGAAAAAAAAAAAAAAGAGTATATGGGCTGCATGGCATGAGCAAACATGGGGGGTTAGATTGAGCAAAAAGTGAAAAGCCCAGGAGGGGAAGGCCCATGCGCGCTTGAAGGATAAAAAATGTA
The DNA here is from genome assembly GCA_948472305.1 of Vicia faba. Lineage (NCBI taxonomy): Eukaryota > Viridiplantae > Streptophyta > Magnoliopsida > Fabales > Fabaceae > Vicia > Vicia faba. The sequence continues at coordinate 502,529,549 of OX451736.1, forward strand.
AGAAAATGAGAAAAAAAGCAAAAGGCAGCGCACTGAGGTTCGAACCCATGACCTCTTTATTACCAACGCGCTGCCTTACCACTGGGATGGCTATACATCTGTTAATATAACTGAAATGATAAATATATAATACAAAATAAGTCCTGAATACACTTCATCTTCAACCTCCAGCCAGGCCACCTGTATCTTCACCATTTCTCAACAAAAATGGAAAATGCAAACATGAAAGTTGCTCCATTTTCCATACGAATCCAACCATATAAATATCATAAACTATAAATCAAAGATGAATGAGAATTTTTGAAAGTACCAAATTTTGACCAAATTACTTTCAGAGATTCAATCCTAAAATTCTCCTAGCTTAATCAATATAAATAAAATCTGTGGACATGTACAACTTCAGGGCAGTGATGTCTACATTTTATCTTCACAAATGCAAGCCTAACAATGCCTAAGTAATGAGATATAAGTTCAAGGAAAATACCTCAAAACTGGAAATCGTGAAATGCAAATGAGCTTGATTCAAGGTGCTGCAATGATCAAGTTAGCTTCCTCACGTTCCCAGGAAGCTAATGAAATGGTTTGCTTGAGCAATAAATGGCTGGAATGGCTTGGAGAAGTCAATGTGCAAACTCTGTTTTTTGGTTATGGAGGTTATGGTAAATGGTGTTACAGTTCTAGAATGAGGATGAGGATGATTAGTATTTGATGTAAGGAAGCTTTAGGAACCAAAAGGCCAAGAAACGCACGAGGGAAATATGAGTTTGGTGTTCAAGGTTAGAAACTGTGCAACAATGGAGTTTTTAGGCAATTTCTAATTTGAGAGAGTTTTGGTGTGTTTCAGGGTGCTTCAGCTCGTGTTCTAGCTCACAAGTAGTGCCTCTATTTATAAGAAACAATTTTGGAAGCTTGTTGTTGATCAGAATTCAAAATCACAAGTTAAGCATAACATGTGATTTTTGAGAAATCCAAGTTTCAAAGCTTTGTGTACTTGCTATTGTAGAGTGGTTATGCTTTAAACAAACTTGCTTCTGACTTTGTAGATGGATTATGATCAAAGGGAACAAGTTAGAGGCTCAAGAATTGACTTTGTGTATAAAGCTTGCTTTTCCAAAATGGAAGTGTTCACTTTGTGCCATTAATGGAAATGTGGACTGGATAAAGCTTAAACCACTTGGGTTAAAGCTCAAAAGTTTGTGTAATCCACTAATGACGGATAGATACACAAGTTAGAAGGCCTGCAAAGCAAGATTATGCAGCCTAACATTGAAATTGCATTTTTGTTCATCATGAAAATGACCTATAATTTTAGTTTGAAACCCTAACTTCCTCTCTTCGATTCTCCTTGCTAAAGAATGATCTCAAGGAGTTCTTGGATATTTTAGAAAGCTTGTAATGTGCTCTACAACCCCTCTTTCAATCACTTTTGAAAATTACCCTTGGAACTATATGAAAAATTTCCATGAAGTTAGGTCAAAATCCTGCCTAAACTAGGGCAAAATTTTCACTAAGTGTTTAGTTTCATGACCATGACTTCATGGATTAATAACATGAGATCCAAGCATTTCTAGGAGAAGTTGTGTAAATAAAGGTTTTAGATATCATGGACATCTACAACTTTCATGTTGAAAGTTTATTTTGAATCATCTTGCATCATGGTGAAAAATTGGCTCAAAGTTGTGAAAAAACCTGAAGTTTTCAACACTTAGAAAAATTTCTAAGTTTTGAAACTGACTTTTCAAACTGAAATGTTGACTTTTTTATTTCTTGATGAAAAAGTTTCATATTTTGACATGTTTTTATGAATTGTGATCTTTGACAATTGATTTTGACCAAAAAGTCAAAGTTTGACTTTTCAGTATACACTTGACTTTTGATCAGTTGACTGAAAATCAACTATCAATCCAATTGATCTTGAGCAATGTTTTCAGTCATGCCATTAGGTCAAAATGATGAAATTTAACTCTTGAGACCATGCCTCAAACCAAATAACCATTTTCTACGCCAAAAATCAGAAATTGCTCTTTCCCAGTCAAAACCCTAATTTCGACCATTTTGCCCTTTTGATGATTTGATCAAATTTCTTGAGGAATTATGGTCCAAACTTGATAAAATGATACATATGAGTTTATAATGTTGATATGGATAAACAAGTATGAATTTTTACTGTAAATTGGCCACAATTGACTTTTTCCCTAATACAACTGATTTTAGGTCAACTGCTCAATTGACTGAGCAAAAATGTGATCCAAGGCTTGAAACTTGACATGAGTAATCTTGGTGGTCCATAATGGTCCGTGAAAGTCATTTGAGGAATTAACAGTTCAATTATCCTTGTGCAATCTCAAACCCTAATTTCAGTCATCAATGTTTAAGGAGGTGTCTTGAGCTGATCAACCCTAGTGCAGTCTTGAACCAAAGGAGATCTTGTGAGAAAAAACTCGATAAATGAGAGGGAAAGTTTTGGGGTACAACACTTTTAAACAAACACTTCGAGATTTGAAATGAAATCGAGATTTGTTTTGTAATATTCCAAATTTGATTTAGTGTCAACTGTATTGTAAGAAGATTGGATTTGTAGATATTTTAGACCTGTACTGATTTTTTTTTTAAATTCTTGATAATTGCCTTGTAACAGATTTGATTAAAAAGTTGATTTGTACAGTATCTGTTCATTAAAGAAAACGTGCGCAAATCTTTGGATCTAAATTGGAACAGTGATTGTTTGTATTATTGGGCCTAGCATGTTATTATTTTCAGTCCAACAATCCTTTTTTTATTGCAGCAAAAAAATGTTTTTTTTTAAGTACAACTGGCCCAATTCAAACGGGCTTTGCATTAATCAATCTTATTTCAGCCCAACACAAAGAAGTTCATTTTTTATTTATTTGTTTATAACAATAAATAGTTTAACAATAATAAGACTTATTATTCTTTCTCAAAAGCGCCCGATGGGCCAACTTAATGGGCCGCAGCAATCTTTTCTCAAACACAATATGCTTGTTACAAAAGGAATTTATTTAATAAATAGATTATAAAAAATATAATTGTAATAATGTTTATTAGTAAAAGTTTCCAAACATAAGCCAACATTGAGCAGGCCTAAATATATCCATTATTTGAACCCCTAGAAAACGTACACCCCACTCTTCTATTCAACATTTTAGAAAAGACCAAACGGACTAGCTTTAATGGCTCTATTGGGCCTGTAGTTGAAATTGCGTCCTCTTCTCTTATTACTAAAACACTAAAAGATTTAATGGGCCTATAATTCAGAATTATACCTCCCCTTTTATTAACAACAAATAATGTTTGAATGGTGCTTAATTACCTCTCTTTTACCAACAACAACTATTTAATAATTAAGAACTTAATAGTTATTATTATTTTGAAATAATCTCCTATTTTTGAATCGCATAGGCCATTGGCCAACATGCTTCGCGAATAAGTCTATGAGTCTTTCTGATTTAGAAAGCCCCATTTTCCTGAATTAAAATACACCCCCCGGTTGACTTAAATTTTAAGAATGGGCCATCATATATTACTGTACCATCCTTAATTAAACGTTCCTTTATTATTTTAATCTTGAAAAATAAAATCATCGGGGTAGGACAAATTTTGGATACGACTGCTGCCCCTATTCAATTATCTTCCAATTGAATAGTGCGAGAAAACACGAGTCTTGCGCATTCTGATTGGGAGTTTATTGAATACTTGAAGTATCCCCGAAATTTGTCTGACAGACATAAGGTTACATTGATATGCCCTACCCTTACGAGTCTTGAGGAAGTAGGCAAAGCTAATGATATATCGCTTACCAGGGTTTGATAACAGGGCAGCAGATAATCTTTAATCTTAAAAACATAGTTTCGTATGTCTTGGTTTATTCACCCATTAATACTTGATGGAGCATGGCTGCTTGAAGACTGAGGCCATGGGTTATGTTTGTGAATCGCTGCACGACATCTGAGGCGATGTTTCGAGCGCGAATGCATTGCGGATCATAGGCTATGTGTTTGAGTTTGGAGAACGCATTGTGGCTTAGAGGCAATGTGTTGGTTTGGATAATACATTACGGCTTAGAGGCAATGTGTTGAGTTTGCAAATACGTTGCAGATTAGAGGCAATGTGTTGAGTTTGGATAATACATTACGGCTTAGAGGCAATGTGTTGAGTTTGTGAATACATTGCGGCTTAGAGGCAATATATTGCGAATTAGAGGCAATGTGTTGATTTTGGATAATACATTGCGGCTTAGAGGCAATATTCTGAGTTTGCGAATACATTGCGGCTTAGAGGAAACGTGTTAAGTTTGGATAATACATTGCGGCTTAGAGGCAATATGTTGAGTTTGTGAATACATTGCGGCTTAGAGGAAATACATTGCGGCTTAGAGGCAATGTGTTTATTTTGGATAATACATTGCGGCTTAGAGGCAATGTTCTGAGTTTTGCGAATACATTGCGGCTTAGAGACAATGTTCTGAGTTTGCGAATACATTGAGGCTTAGAGGCAATGTGCTGAGTTTTGAGGATACATTGCGGCTTAGAGGAAATGTGTTGAGTTTTGAGGTTACATTGCGGCTTAGAGGCAATGTGTTGAGTTTTAAGGTTACATTGCAGCTTAGAGGCAATGTTCTGAGTTTGCAAATACATTGTGGCTTAGAGGCAATGTGCTGAGTTTTGAGGATAAATTGCGGCTTAAAGGAAATGTGTTGAGTTTTAAGGTTACATTGCGGCTTAGAGTCAATGTGTTGAGTTTTGAGGTTACATTGCGGCTTAGAGGCAATGTGTTGAGTTTTGAGGATACATTGCGGCTTAAAGGCAATGTGCTGAGTTTTGTTCATTATTACATGGAGACTTAAGTGATGGGCTAAGCGTGTCACGGCGTGGAGACTTAGATGACGGGTTGGATCGCAGGAGAAGTATTTGGTTAATGGACCCTGGGATGAATGAATCTAGGGTAACATTGTTTTTTTACTGCATGATACATGTGTATGATGTCTGATATCGATATGTTTGGATGTATGCAAAATGTATGATGTTTGACATCGATGTGGGACCCTGAATATATGCATATTGTATGCAAGAATTCATAGTGTGTGTATGCTCGAGATATGCAAAATGTGTGTATGTCTTGGAATGTTATGAAGACTACTTTTTTTATTCTCTCCTTTAAACCATTGGCTCAGAGTTACTGATCCCTGGCATTGTTCATTGTCGTAGCATTGTTGATCTTGAACACAGTGGACAATGTTATCAAAGTTTGAACGTTTATTTTGTATTATGAGCGCGTGGACATAGACGTAGATGTAGGTAATGGCCTATGTGTGGTCTTTGTAAGCGCGGGCGTAAGCGTAGACCTTGTGTTGCAAGTTAATCATAGGTGCTGACATGGACATAGACTTTGTGTAGGGGCGCGTAGGTATATGTATAGACTTTGTATCGTTGAGTGCAAGCATAGGCGCAGACATGTGCGTGGATGTAGACTTTGTGTACGGACGCGTAGATATGCATAGATACAGGCGTAGACATGTGTATAGATTTTTGTGTTGCAAGACGTAGGAGTAGCCATGTACATGGACGTAGACGTGGATTTTCCTTCGATATTTTTCTAACCAAAATGTTTTTCGATATTTTTTCAAATGCTTTTATTCTGTTAATTCCCCAAAATGATTTCAAGACAATATTCACAAGTAATAATCGTAGTATTTTGTAAACAAATCTGAGAAAAGAAAAACATAACTCGAAAGATATAAAGAAAAAAAATATTTTATTGATATGCCTCAGAGTAGGTGAGAATACAAGATGCAATTCCTAGAAAGAGGTAATTACATAATGTTTTAAAACAAAAAATGACAATGAAAAATGATAATCTCTACTGTTGTTCCCCCATATCCTTAGATGATCTTATCTCCTTTGCTTCCGAGTTGTATGATTCCAATCTATCCTTCCCTTCATGGTTCATAGTCGTAGCTCTTTAGATTGCAGTTTTTTGTTCTTTATTTATTTGTAGGAAATCCCTAACTTTTACCTGGATTGCCCTTTCGGGTTTTCAATCCATCGGGATAATTTTCTTATTATATGCCCCTAATTTTTTCCGGGATTTCCCTTTAGGGTTTTCGATCCACTGGGACGCTCCTTTTTGCCTAAGTCTCCTTTTTTAGGGTTTGAGCTTAGCAAGCTTTTTTATACATAGTATTTTTTGACTGCGTCTAAATTTGTCGGATGCGGTAGTTCTTCCCCATCCATCGTTGTAAGGATGAGACCACCTCCAGAGAATTTTGTTTTGAATACATATGGACCTTTGTAGTTGGGTGTCCATTTACCACGTGAATCGAGGCGAGGTAGTAGAATCTTCTTGAGCACTAGATCCCCTTCCTTGAATATTCGAGGGCGTACTTTCTTGTCGAAGGCTCTTTTCATTCTCTTTTGATGTAACTGACTATGACACAAAGTCGTCAATCGTTTTTCTTCAATGAGGTTGAGCTGGTAAAGTCGAGTCTGCACCCACCCTGCTTCTTCCAACTTTGTTTCCCTCAGGACTCGAAGTGATGGTATCTCAACTTCCACCGGGAGTACTGGATCCATGCCATATACTAGTGAGAAAGAAGTCACGCTTGTCGATGTGTATACCGAGGTGCGATAGCCATGCAGTGAGAAGGGAAGCATTTCGTGCCAATCTTTGTATGTCTTCACCATCTTTTGGATGATCTTCTTGATATTTTTGTTGGTTGCTTTGATGGCCCCGTTCATCTTTGGTATGTAAGGTGAGGAATTATGATGCTCTATTTTGAAGTCGTCGCACAGTTCCTTCATCATCTTGTTGTTTAAGTTAGACCTATTATCTGTAATTATCCAGCTTGGGACACTGTACCTACATATCCTATTCTGTTTGATGAAGCGTGTAACCACTTGGCTTGTTACATTGGCGTAAGATGCTGCTTCTACCCATTTGGTAAAGTAGTCAATGGCTACCAATATAAAGTGGTGTCCGTTGGATTCTTTTGGCTCGATCATGCCAATCATATCAATTCCCCCACATTGAAAATGGCCAAGGGGAGCTCACGACGTTCATAGGAGTCAGTGGTACATTTATCTTGTCGGCGAAGATCTGACATTTATGACACGTCTCCGTGTAATGATAACAATCAGCTTCCAATGTTAACCAGTAATACCCTGCTCATAGAATCTTTCTAGCCATGGTGTGCCCGTTTGTATGGGTTCCGAAAGGGCCTTCGTTGATTTCTCTCATGAGCGTATATTCTTCTTGCTTTTCCACACATTTGAGTAGTACCATGTCGTAGTTTCTTTTGTATACCACTCTGTTGTACCCCAAATTTGCCCTCTCATTTTTTACAAGATCTTCTCTTACATGGGTGGTTACAAACACTTTCTTGAAGAAAAATAACAAATTTTGAAGTTGGTTAAAGTGTCCTTCGATGGGGTGTACTTCGAAGGCATGTCAAGAAAATTTCTTTCGATTGGCATCTAAAAAAAGGAGTCTTCCATTGGCATTTTAACGTCACTTCGATTGGTCCAAACTAAAGGAAATCGAAGAGAGCAGAGCGGAGTTTTTGATCGGTCAACAAGGTACTTCGATTGGCGTCTGAGCAAGGCACTTAGATTAGTATCAGAACAAAGTATCATTCGATTGGAATTTCAATAAGGCCTTCGATTGGTATGGACAAAGGCCCTTCGATTGGCATTCCAAAAGGTCCTTCGACTGGAACTTTAGAGTTTCCCTCAATAAGAACATCAAAATGAAATGACCGTCGAATGGAATTTCAGTGTATAGTTTGTCTTAATCTAAGATTCTCTGATAGGAGGTTTTGAACACTTCAAATCAGAACTTAGACTCATCACAAGGCCAAGGGTTGGTCGAAGTTGTCTAATAGGGAATTTTCTGAATATATTCGAATTTGACTTTGAGGCTGGAAAAGAAAGCCATTAGAAGGAAGTAACAAGGACTCATTCGAAGAACATGTAAAGGTCCATTCGAAGAAGCATTCAGAAGGCCCATTCGAAGGGTGTATAAGAAGTTCGTTCAAAGAAGCATTCATAAGGCCCATTCGAAGGGTGTATAAGAAGTCCGTTCGAAGAAGCATTCAAAAGGCCCATTCAAAGGGTGCATAAGAAGTCCATTCGAAGGAGACAACTCATAGGCCAATCGAAGAGAAATGTTGGAGGTTGTTCAAAGGAGTCAAGTGTCTAGGTTCATCCAAAATTTCAAAAAGAGGCATGGATATTTTAAAAAAGGAAATCTTTAAATTGGTCTGATTTTTGTCTTGAAGACTATGGTTGGCCTTTAAGGACATGATTAAGGTTGTTTCTTTCTATGCTAAGACTCCCTCCTCATCTCCTTTAAATATCCAGTATATCTGCAAGAGGAAGGCCCATGCATACATACTACACACAAAGAAACTACACATATACGTTGCTCAAAAATCCCAAAATCCTCCTAATCGAAACACCTTTTGCAGGTTCCCTCATCCAGAAGTCCACCCTAACTCCTAAGCAAACATCTCCACACCCAGAGCCACAGATCATACATTTTCAATTGGTAGGGGTTTGCAAAACCAAAATTGCACCTTCATGACATTTAAATACACATTGCATATATATTCTTATTATTACTGATTATGCTGCATGTAAGCTAAAGCACAAAGATGGGATCGTGCCATTGCTGGGGCACGATCTAAGTTGTTCCTTCGAATCTCAGGACAAAACAAACCCAGAACTAGACCCAAACTCAGCAGATTCGAATTGGGAGGAGATTTGAATCAGGGGGTAAATTCCCCCTGGATCTCTAACATTTGTTTCATTTTGCAGGAAACATCTTCTCAGAATCTTGTTCAGGGCTTCGAAGTAGCTCAGCTTCGAACTGGATCCAGGGTTCCCAGATCGAAGGATGGCATATCCAGATTGAACACCCCCAAAGTGCAGCCCCTCATGTACCTTCGATCAAGCCTTTTCACTGAATCGAAAGACAGCACAAGCCTCTTTCGATCCAGGCCTCCAGAATTACACCTTTCTTGATTTACTGTCTGTTCCTTCGATTTCATCCTTGTTTTGACTATTTTATTTCTTTTTTTAATCAACATAAAATCAATAATTAAAAAAACCACAAAAAATTAGGATAGTTTTTCTATTAAATTAATTTTGTTAATTAATCATTTAATTATCTTAACATTTTCCCAAAACTAAAATTAAGAAGATTTAGATCATTTTCCCAAAATAAAATAAAACAACAAAAAGCTTTTATTCATAGGATTTTTAGACGTTATTTTCAAATTCGCGCGCATTTTATTTTATTTTATTGTAACTGCTCACAGTTGTAATAGCTTTAGATTTAAAATTCCACACTTTTAGTTTCTTGCATTTTTTATGTAACTGTCCCAAAGTGCTGTAATAGTTTAGGGTTTATGTTTCTGCTTTTATTTTCCGTACTTTACTTTTCCTGTACAATATTACTGTTAGTAACTAGGATTGCATGGAAAGATTGAAAATAAACATTAGCTAACCTAATAAAAAGACAAAAAATAACTGAATTGAACACATATGCACATATGCACTTATAGGGTATCCCCGCTTCGGTTGCCTGTCAGAAAATAAAGCAGTCATGTCCCTCGAGAATAGGGACGCTTTAGCAAAGACCCGTAAAATCAAAAGATCATAGTCCCTCAATGACCCTTACAATGTTGTCTTTCGATAAATGATATCGTCCCTTAAACAAAAGTTGCTAAAGCGTCTTCGTATGTTGCCTTTCGATAAATTATGTCATCCCTTAAACAAAAGTTGCTAAAGCGTCTCCGTATGTTGCCTTTATGACTGTAACATCCCTCCAATTGTCCCTCAAAACATCCAACGATAGGGCTACCTACTCACTAATAGTAGGATAGCGATGTCTAAAGGATAGGAGGAAAAGAACGACCCTTTTTCAAGTATAAAAGTAGATAGTTGTTAGAAGTTTGCTCAAAAACACTTTTTGCACTTACACAAATACTACTTTTCAAAAACAAGTTTCAAAAACATTTTCTTTGTTAACACTCTTGAGGACTGATACAAGAGTTAAACGCAAAGCAAATCGCCACACTAAGGCATTTTTCAAACATTTTCAAAACACACAAGCACAAAGGTATTTCAAAATGAGCAAACCTCTAAGAGCCCGTGGAAAACCACTGATGGAAAGGGTGCTAACACCTTCCCTTTCCATAATCTAACCCCCTTACTCAGAAACATCTCGAAAAGGTATTTTCTGTTCTTTTCACCCTTTCCTTTGTTGGATAAAAGAAAAGTCGGTGGCAACTCTTACTTACCGCGACATTTGCAAACAAAAAATGCAAACCAATATATAACAGTCGGTTATGCCACCGTATCACAGAACTGGCGACTCTGCTGGGGATAAAAAAAGTGGGGTTTACCTTAGAGTTAGTTCAATGTGAAATTACTTTTTATGCTTGTTTGCTATACTTTTGAGGGTTGTTTAAGTTGTTACTATAGATCCTACACCTGGATCTGGGGCATCTTTTTAGGTAAACAACAAAAGATCGTGGAGATTGTACGGCATAGACCGACATGGTTGAAGCGATGGATGTGTTGGTGTGACACTTTGGTTGGTACCGATATCCCTTGTGTTGAATCGAGGATAATACGGGGCCGCCGCGTGGTGTCGTGAAGCACTAACGAACCTTAGAACCTTAGTTGAACAAACTTGGCCATTAGAAAGTAGTGAGATAGCTGGCCTCGGTGTAAAGTTGGGGATTGGTTGATACTCGATGCTACATTCATTGAGATCGGACTTTCGAGATGTTTCGGCCGCAAAAAAAGATTTCTAAGCTGAAATAAGTCGATAAAGAAAGATCAGTGATATTCAGACTCCGTAGAACTCGGTTACTATTTCTAGGACAGGTTTGAAACCAAATAAACTTCAAGAGGGTATTTACCTATAAACCCCATGCAAGCCTAAACCTAAGGTCTTGTGTGCTTTGCTTGTGTGTGATTAATTTTCTTAAACATGACATCATGCACATTCATTCTTCATTACGCTAACCATTTCAAGGATTAGGGGAATTTATCTTTTTTCTGTTTTGCAGATTGTGGCTTCCGCTCGTAGAAATACCATCTGAATCAGCTTTGTGAGAATACCGCTTCAACTCAAAGAGCTAGTATCCAGGGTTTCTGAGACTTCCTCATTCACCAAGATCTACAGTCGACTCCTCAATCGGGTTACCTCAGGTTTTGATGAGAAGATGATGAGTGTGCTCTTTCATTTCTTTGACCCTAAGAATCATTCCTTCACCTTTTTAGACTATCAGTTGGTACCCACCATGGAAGAGTTCTCTCAGATATTGGGTATACCTATTTTGGATCAGTTGCCTTTCACCGGTTTGGAAGAAGCTCCAAAACCAGAGATCATCGCAGCAGCTTTACACCTGAAACGGCCCGACGTTGTATCCAACTGGGAAATAAGAAGCGGAGTTAAGGGTTTTCTAGCCAAGTCCCTAATAGAGAAGGCTCAACTATTTTGGGATGATTTGGACTTCCAGGATTTTGAGGAGGTCTTGGCCCTTCTCATCTATGGGTTAGTACTGTTCCCTAATCCAGAATTACTCATAGATGTGAATACCATCAAGGTCTTCCTTTCTTGCAACCATGTGCCCACTTTACTCGGAGATATCTTGCATACCTTCCACACGCGTACAACAAAGAAAAGACGGATTCTCATGTGCTGTGTGCCATTGCTTTCGAGGTGGTTTATTTCTCACCTCCCAAAGACAGTACTGAAGAATGAAGAAGGTTTGGGCTGGTCGCAAAGGATAATGTCACTTTCTCACACGAATATTCTCTAGTATTCCCGATCTATGGGAGATATTTCTATTATTAACTACCATTGAGAGGTTGGATGAACCGGCATACTGCTATGAGATTGACACTGAAGAGGTAGCAGACAAACCTTGGTTTCATGAAGTGAAAAGGTATCTCGAGGCTCAAGAATATCCTGAAGGGGCGTCAGTCAATGATAAGGAGTTTCTGAGAAGGTTCTCCGCGAAGTTCTTCCTCAGTAATGGAAGTCTCTACAAGTGCAACCATGACTCTACTTTACTTCGGTGTATAGACAAGGGCGAATCAGAGAGGATTATGGTAGATTTACACGAAGGTACCTTCGGCACCCATTCTAGTGGACACACCATTGCCAAAAAGATCCTACGAGCAGGATACTATTGGTCCACTATGGAAGCAGACTACTATCAGCATTCCCGAACTTGTCACAAATTCCAGATCTATGCTAATAAGGTGCATGTACCTCCGGTTCCTTTAAACGTCTTGGCGGATCCATGGCCCTTTGCAATGTGGGGAATTGACATGATCAGAGAGATTAGACCTACCGCTTCCAATGGGCATCACTTCATCCTAGTGGCCATTGATTACTTCACGAAGTGGGTTGAGGTTGCCTTTTTTGCTACCGTTACCAAGAATGTTATGGAGCGGTTTATCAAGCATAACCTGATTTGTCGGTATGGTGTCCCTGAGAGAATCATCACAGATAATGGTACAAATATCAACAATACAAGGATCACCGAACTCTGTAAGCAATTCAAGATCCAGCATCATAATTCTTCCCCTTACCGGCCGAAGATGAATGGCACTGTGGAGGATGCTAACAAGAATATCAAGAAAATCATACAGAAGATGATAGTGACATACGAAGACTGGTATGAGATGTTACCATTTGCTCTTCATGGTTATCGCGCCTCAGCATGAATGTCGACAAGGGTAACACGTTATTCTCTGGTATATAGTATGGAGGTTGTCCTGCCTATTGAGGTTCAGATCCCTTCTCTGTGGATCATGAAGGATGCAGGATTGAATGAAGACGATTGGATCCAAACTTGACTTGATCAACTAAATCTGATTGATGAGAAAAGGCTTACTGCTGTGTGTCATGGTCAAATGTATCAAAAACGGATGATCAAGGCTTTCAACAAAAGGTTAGACGTCAAGTGTATCAACTGGGTGATCTGGTAATCAAGCGCATCATATTGCCGCAAGGTGATCCTAGGGGGAAATGGGCTCCCACATACGAAGGGACATTTATGATCGAAAGTATATTTTCCGGTGGAGCCGTGATTCTAACCACCATGGATGGTGACGAATTTCTTCACCCCGTTAATGCGGACATAGTGAAAAGATACTACGCATGAATAAAGACCCGCTAGATTGAATGACCTAGGCAAAAATAAGGGCGTCCCGATGAACCAAAAGGGTTCGGGCAAAAATTAGGGATGAAAACAAAAAATATTTATACACCCGGCAAGCCGAAAACCTGAAAAGGCGGCTTGGGCAAAAAAGGGTATCCCTGTGGGCTAAAAACCCGAAAGGGAGGTCCAGGAAAAATTAGGGATTTGAAGCGTATCACTATGTCCCATTGGATCACCTTGCGATTAGACTTCAGTATCAACTATCAAGTTCAAACGATACCGACCAATCCAGTCAGCTTCAGACAAGTAGCAAAGTGATGAGACGCTCGAAGACATAGGGGCAATAGCATAATTGAGACCCAATGGGATTATTGCACATAGCTATTTTCTTCTCTTTGTACACTATTTTTTTATAGTTTTCACTCTCACAGCGGCGTTATCCTACTAGAACGTCAGCCTCTTTGTACAAAATGCCTGTTATAGGCAAACTTCAAAAATCAATATGAATCATTTCTTTGAAAGTACAAGACTGTTTGTTTTTCTTTTTCTGTTTTGTTTTGCAAAAACGTCCAATGACTTATTCTTGACATATTCATTTGAGTATGATTACTATTCACAAATACTTCCATAAGAAACAGAAAGACAGTTGCTAATGACTTTAAAAAATAGGGAAAAGTCTAAAAACAATTTTCAATTCCAACAGTTACTCCTTCCAGCAGGTACAGGGGCAGGGACATTTTTTAGACGAAGTCACTGCTACATATGCCCCTGTGACACCTATGTTCCCCATAGAGTAGAAACAACCAAAGTTTTGACTCCTTCATCCCCAAACAGGAATTATCTCCTTCAACAAACTTCCTCCAATAGAGAGCTGAAATCTGTGTTCCCCAGCCAAGCTTTATTATTTCAAATAGTCATAAAACCTCCTCTTGGGTAGAGTTTATTTCTCAAACTGCGGAAGCTCATTTCCAAACAGATTTTATTTCTCTACATCGGCAGAATCTTCCAACAAGTATCTCTCTCCACAGAGTTATCCTCGAGCAGAATCAATTCTCAAGCAGAATCAATCCCCAACATAATATCTTCAAACAGAAAGGGAAATCCCCGACAGATCATATCCATTCATAATCCTTAGTGGAAGTGAAGGATTTAGCTTCCCGGTGCTCCCCAGCAGCAGTCTGAGATTTATTTTCCCATACTAGAATATCGCGATAACATCCCATATTCATAAATCATGGCATGCGTATATTCCTCGCATACAGCACAATCTCATTTATTTTGAGAACATTATTACGCAATGCATTTCATACATCATGACATTGCATATGACTAACTCTTTACCTTTTCAGGGAAAGACAAATTAACAAACTCTGTTGGCTACTTACGTAACCTAATAGTCTTCTCAAAAGCTACGCCTGATGAAAGGATATTTCATCCTCTTCCTCGGAATGACGTTCTCAAAAGACCTTCTCTGATTCAGTCAAATCGACACTAAGATCTCTCTGATTCTTATTCCAATTGAAGATATTCCAAGACTTTTGTCTGGTTCAGCTAAATCAATCTTAAGATTTTCTGATTCTTATCCCGTCAAAGTTAATCCAAGACCTTCTCTGGTTCAATAAAATCTACACTAAGGTCTCCCTGATTCTTATTCCAGTTGAATATACTCAAAGACTTTTATCTGCTTCAGTTAAATCGATTCTAAAATTTTTCTGATTCTTATCCAGCCAAAGTTAATCCAAGACCTTCTCTGGTTCAGTCAGATCGACATTAAGATCTCTCTGATTCTTATTCCAGTTGAAGATACTCAAAGAGTTTTTTTCTGGTTCAGTTAAATCAATCCTAAGATTTTTCTGATTCTTATCCAGTCAAAGTTAATCCAAGACCTTCTCTGGTTCAGTCAGATCGACACTAAGATATCTCTAATTCTTATTCCCATTGAAGATACTCAAAGACTTTTTTCTGGTTCAGTTAAATCGATCCTAAGATTTTTCTGATTCTTATCCAGTCAAAGTTAGTCCAAGACCTCCTCTGGTTCATTCAGATCGACACTAAGATCTCTCTGATTCTTATTCCAGTTGAAGATACTCAAAGACTTTTGGCTGGTTCAGTTAAATCAATCCTAAGATTTTTCGGATTCTTATCCAGTCAAAGATAAACCAATACCTCTGCTGGTTCAGTTCGAGTCGACCATTGATTTGTTACTGATTCTTTTCTGGTAGAGCTTTACTGGTTCAGTTAAATCGATCCTAAGATTTTTCTGATTCTTATCCAGTCAAAGATAAACCAAGACCTCTGCTGGTTCCGTTTGAGTCGACCATTAATTTGTTGTTGGTTCTTTTCCAGTAGACCTTTACTGGTTCAGTGAAATCCATCCTAAGATTTTTCTGATTCTTATCCAGTCAAATTTAATTCAAGACCTCCGCTGGTTCAGTTCGAATCGACCATGGATTCGTTGCTGGTTTCTTAACAATTTAATCTCATTTCCCCAATAAGTCACTGTGAAGTCTGGATCCTGACTTGATAGCAGTTCACATCCGTCTCTTGATTCAAAAGATGACTCCCCAGTAGAGTAATGGACAACTGAAGCTCCTAAACTATATTTCCCAAGATAAAGATCAACACTCCTCAGCAGAGTCCTCCTCAACAACAGGAATAGGGATTCCCACAAAGGAATATCTCATGAAATCAACAGTCTTCTGGATGGCATCTTTAAGCCCATCTCTGACGACTCTCTGTCATGTTCTATAGATGACATCTTTAAGCCCATCTCGGACGGTCTTCTGTCATCTTTTCTAAATGGCATCTGTAAGCTTATTCCCGATATTATTCACCAACAGTATAACTTCAGACGAGTGCAAATTTCTGGGCACTCTAGTGTTCAATCACCTTCCACCCTCAGATCACGAAAGTCCGACAAGCCAATCTACATCTTCAGGTTTAAGAAGATTGAACAGGGGCAGCTGTTGTACCCCAAATTTTCCCTCTCATTTTTTACAAGATCTTCTCTTACATGGGTGGTTACAAACACTTGCTTGAAGAAAAATAACAAATTTTGAAGTTGGTCAAAGTGTCCTTCGATGGGGTGTACTTCGAAGGCATGTCAACAAAATGTCTTTCGATTGGCATCTGAACAAAGGCGTCTTTGATTGACATTTCAATGTCACTTCGATTGGTCCAAAATGAAGTAAATCGAAGAGAGGAGAACAAAGTTTTCGATCGGTCAACAAGGTACTTCGATTGGCGTATGAGCAAGGCACTTCGATTGGTATCAGAACAAAGTATCATTCGATTGGCATTTCAACAAGGCCTTAGATTGGTATGGACAAAGGCCTTTTGATTGGCGTTCCAAAAGGTCCTTCGATTGGAACTTCAGAGTGTCCTTCGATTGGAACTTCAGAGTTTCCCTCAATCATAACATCAGAATGAAATGACCATCGAATGGCATTTCAATGCAGAGTTTGTCTTAATCTAAGATGCACTGATGAAGGAGGTTTTGAACACTTCAAATCAGAACTTAGACTCATCACACAGCCAAGGGCTGGTCGAAGTTGTCTAATAGGGAATGTTCTGAATAGATTTGAATTGGACTTTGAGGAAGGAAAAGAAAGCCATTCGAAAGAAGTAACAAGGAATCATTTGAAGAACATGTAAAGGTCCATTAGAAGAAGCATTCAGAAGGCCCATTTGAAGGGTGTATAATAAGTCCGTTCAAGGAAGCATTCAGAAGGCCCATTCGAAGGGTGTATAAGAAGTCGGTTTGAAGAAGCATTCTGAAGGCCCATTCGAAGGGTGCATAAGAAGTCCATTCGAAGGAGGAAAATCATAGGCCAATCAAAGAGAAACACTAGAGGGTGTTCGAAGGAGTCAAGTATCCAGGTTCATCCAAATTTTCAAAAAGAGGCATGGATATTTTAAAAAAGGAAATCTTTAAATTGGTCTGATTTTTGTGTTGAAGACTATGGATGGCCTTTAAGGACATGATTAAGGATGTTTCTTTCCATGCTAATACTCCCTCCTTATCTCATATAAATATCCAGTATATCTGCAAGAGGAAGGCCCATACATACATACTACACACACACGTTGCTCAAAAATCCCAAAAGCCTCCCAATCGAAACACCTTTTGCAGGTTCCCTCATCTAGGAGTCCACCCCAACTCCTAAGAAAACATCTCCATACCCAGATCCACAGATCATACATCTTCTATTGATAAGGTTTTTCAAAACCAAAATTGCACCTTCATGACATTTAAATACACATTTCATATATATTCTTGTTATTACTGATTATGCTGCATGTAAGCTAAAGCGCAGAGATGGGATCGTGCCATTGCTGAGGCACGATCTAAGTTGTTCCTTCGAATCTCATGAAAAAACAAACCCAGACCCAGACCTAGACTCAGCAGATTCGAATTGAGGAAGGATTCAAACTGGGAGGAGATTCGAATCAGGGGGGTAAATTCCCCCTGGATCTCTAACATTTGTTTCGTTTTACAGGAAACATCTTCTCATAATATTGTTCAGAGCTTCGAAGCATCTCAGCTTTGAACTGGATCCAGGGTTCCCAGATTGATGGATTGCATATCCAGATCGAACACCCCGAAAGTGCAGCCCCTCATGCACCTTCGGTCAAGCCTTTTCATTGGATCGAAAGACAACCCAAGCCTCTTTCAATCCAGGCCTCCAGAATTACACCTTTCTTGTTTACTGCCTGTTCCTTCGATTTCATCCTTGTTTTGACTATTTTATTTCTTTTTTTTAATCAACATAAAATCAATTAAAAAAAACCACAAACCCATTAGGATAGTTTTGAAGTGGTGAAAAACACAAGAAGGGGGGGTTGAATTGTAAAACTGAAATCTAATGCAATGAACAAGATATTTTTATCCTGGTTCGTTTGATCTCAAACTACTCCAGTCCACCCGTCAAGGTGATTTCGCCTCTCTCCAACGAGGTCTTAATCCACTATATTCAACTGAATATTACAGACTGCTTTAACAATTGCTAAAGCCTTCTTGATTCAAACCACAACCCGGTTTGTCAAGGTAACACTTTCTTACAAAGAGATAAAACTATGTGTGTGGATGTTTTCTACAAAACTGTATCACAACTGTGATGTATACACAAATTGAAGCTTAGAAACTAGATTGCTAAACAGTAATAGAATATCAGAGTGTGTGGTTTAGCAAAACTGAGAGAACGAAGATTATGGTTTAGCTTTTGTGTGTGTAGAGATTTTGAGAGCATTAGCCATTTCAATCTTCAAAGCCTTGTTTATATAGCACTGAGATGATGAACGTTGGATGCAATATTCTTGATTCAATGCTAATAACAAGCTTTCCTTATTGAGCAGATCTTGTCTGGAATGAGGCCGTTGGAATTAATTTGCTTTCAATGCACAGTACCGTTGCTTACTTAATGCAAGTTCTGGCTTGGCTCATTCTGACTCTGCTTCGCTGCTGATGAACTATTGTGTTTCTTTATCAGAGTGTTGAGCGCAGTCTTGTTCATCAGGCTTCAGCATGTACGTGAGTTGATCATCTGATTTTAACATTCTGATATAGCAACTTCTGATGCTGGTGTCTGAAATCAAGTTCTGATGCTGAATAGATGTGATCTTGCTTATTTCAATCAGAGTATCTGCAAGTCAGAACATAATAATTTTAGGCAGCAGATAGTTCATACATGAAACTTATAAATACTCTATCTTTTCACTTTGTTATCATCAAAACTTAAATATAGGGTAGTAGATTCAAACTTTGTTCTAACAATCTCCCCCTTTTTGATGATGACAAAAACTAGATATTTTAAATGAGAATAACGTGAAAAGGTATTTGGAATATGTATCAGAATAAGAAGCAAAAGAATAAGGAGTAAGGAGATACTCCCCCTGAGTTTATTACTTCCCTTTGATTATACGTGTTCTTCAGGATCAGATCTTTTTGCCTTTCTTTGAACATCAGAGTATCAGAGTCTTTGACTTATCAGAAGCTTTATGTCAGAGCAGAGCTTCAGAGCTTATCTTGTCAGAGCTTTGCTTTGGATCAGAATATTAGAGCGGATCAGAACTTCATAGTGATCAGAGCTTCTAGTCTTCAGAGTGTCCAGGAGCTTCCTTGTGCCTGTAGACTTTAAGCAAAACAGAAAAAAAACATTTCAAGTAATAGAGTTAGAATGTTTGAGAATTTCTGTCTAGTCAGCCGTTATTGATTAAAATATCATTCTTGTTCTCCCCCTTTTTGTCAGCAATCAAAAAGTGTTGGTGATGTGCTAAAACAATTAAGATCAGAAAGACTAATCATATTAAGATAGTTCAGAATCAAAACAAGAAAATATTACAAAACATATTCAATCAGTGCATCAGAAAATCAAGGAAAACATGAAAAAGGTCATGCATGAAAAAAAAGACTAAGGTTGAGGAGGCAAGCGTGTGAACAGGTTCTCCAGCATGGCTTGGATCTTTTCAGCAGTCTCATTCTGCTTATGCACCATGCTGACAACAGTGTCAATCTTGCTGTCCTGCACATCCATTCTCTCTTTCATCTTCTGATCGCTTTCATCCATCCGCTGCTGCAGACGCATGTCATTCAGCCTTAGTTCTTCCAGAGTCTGCCTGTCCAAGGCAGCTTGAGAAGCATCAGAAACAGGAGGCTTCTGAGAACTTTCAGCAACATCCTCTGCTTGACTTTCTTCACCTTGAATGGTATTGTCTTCTTCTGATGATTGCACCTTTGCAGCTTGCTGTTTCTCAGACCAAGGTTCACTGTCCAGAGGGAGCACGTCCTCTTTCAGGAGCTGACTTCCAACTTCATTCAGAAGCTTGCTGAAATTTTGCTGAAATTTCAGGAGCTGACTTCCAACCTATCGAAATACCTTTCCCACTTTTGAGCCCTAACTTCTTCAGTTAGGTCAAAACCGTTCTCCTTCAAGCTTTCAAAGTCAATGATTAATTCAGAAAGCACTTCAAGATTCTTCACCGGAGTGAGGAGAGTTCTGAGTGGCACTTGATATTGCTCAGATGATGCTTTCTTCTGAGTACCTGCAGAAACGCTGTTGGAGGTTGCCATGTTCACGCTAAAAGGTTTTTGAGAATAAACTGAGGAAAATAGATTGCAAGAGATGAACACAGAAATATGCAGAAAATGCTTGAGTATTAGTGAGAAAGCGTAAAGAATAAGAATGAGAGATTAATGTGCTTAAATAGAGTTTTCAAAACTATTTTGAAAAGATAAACGTTTTTAAGAGAGAGAAAAATCATGATTGCCATTTAAGAGCATGATTACTTTTCATTAAATGCTTGCTGATTTTGGGGGATTTGAGAAAGATACTTAAAAACGGTTACCAGACATGTGTCTCAATGCACCCTGTTGTACCCCAAAATTTGCCCTCCCATATTTCTCAAAAAAACATTTCAAGAAAAATTCACAAGTCCAACCTGGCGCGTCATATTCAGGTATTCTTTCGCCAAGATATCTCTGATAACGTATTCTCAAATTCAGGTTCGGCTCAAGAGTCAATTCTTTAAAGAAGGTATCCGAATGTGTGAGTTTTCTCGAAGAAATATGGTGAAAAAGTGTGCTGAAAGTGCAGTTTTTACGCGCTAAAAAATTCATAACTTGAAGATCGTGACTCGTTTTGAACCCGTTCCAGTGGCCAAAATTCCGTCTTGACATTATCTATGTTTTCATCTCTCACGGCTGGAAGCCAATTTCGATCAGAAGGTCTTCAAAAATGTGGATTTATCAAGTATTTTCGTGCAGAAATTTGTGACAGAAGTTTATTTGCGTCATGTTCAAAAAATCATAACTTGGTCGATTTTTATCGTATCGAGCTGGTTCCGGTGCCAAAATTTCACAAATTGAGTTGGCTACATTTTCACAGAAGGTATTGAGTTCAAACTGTATTCAAAAGGCCTTCATTTTTTGCTCAGAGTGCGTGACACGCTGAAAATCCTGAATGCTGAATATTATTTCATCTGGGCCGAAACTTCGAAAATTCATAACTCGGTCAATTTTTATCGGATTGGGCTCATATTTTTACACAAGGTCCCTGACTCGTAGATCTACAACTTTGCTTCAAAAGTCGAGACCGGATTATGCACCGATCAATACCAGTTTTTTATTGAAGAACGTGTCAGAGTCGACACTAGAGCCCAAAATAAGTTTGTCTGAGCTGAAACTTCAAAAATTCATAACTAATTCACCGTTTATCCGATTGAGTCGATTTTCGGACAGGAGTTAGTTCTCGATGTCGGCTGCATTTTGTTTTCACATTTCAACTTCAAAAAATGCACTTAAGTCCCTGCGATTTATCCTGGAAAGTGACGAATTCAAGTGAATATTGGAGGCCCAATTGCACATTCAAAGCCCATTTTCTTTAACCTAATTTCCACTATATAATCACCTTCTTGTCACACAAACCAGGGGGGAGAAAAAAAGAAAAAAAGAGGGAAGAAAAAAAGAGAGAAAAAACCTTGCCACAACACTGTTGGAATATCAAACTCTTTCAAGAACCCTAAAACCTTGAAATCCTTATTACAAATTCCTCTCTCACTACAAACAAAGTCATCTCAGTTACAAACCAACATCTTATTAGTTCTTCAGTAAGGGTAAGGCTGGCTTGATCTCCATGATCCAAAGGGCATAAAAGCATTCATGTCACTACTTTTCCAGTAAGGGTAAGGTTGATTTGATCTCCATGATCAAAAGGGTATAATCATTCATACATGTCATATTGTGCCTAAACATTAAATTTCTTCATATATTGCCTTTATTTGTATTTTATAATTTTATTTGATGTGTTTGTGAGATTCAACACTGCAGATTTAGACAGGATCCCAGGCAGGTTCATTAAGGAACGTTGAGGCTAAAAGCCAAAAGTCAAATGGCCAGACTAGAAAAACTTATGCATGACACAAATACATGGCGAGGCAGACATTAAGTCAGACATTAAAGGAACGTTGAAGCCAGAACACAAATGGCCAAAAGCCAAAAGCCAAAAGCCAAATGGCCAAAGTAGAACAACTTATGCATGAAACTCAATCAAATGGCCAAAGAATGCAGACCACGGTACTCAGGAGTCAATACTTCAAAAAACCTCCCCTTGGGCCAGACACCCCCTATGGTTTGCTCAATTTTTAATTTTTATTTGTTTTTCCTTTTTATTCTTTTAATTGTTTTTTAATTGTTTTCTTTTAATTCCATAAAATAATTTTCATAATAAATATAAAATACAGAAAAATCAAAAAAATGTTTATTTTATTAATATTAATTTCACTATTATTATTTTTGTAAATAAACTTTAAACAATTAATTAGATTAATTTAGGTTTCAAAACTTTAATATTTTTCTTAATAAATTAATATGTAGAAATTAGGGTTTTTAACTTTTTCATCATTTTTTTTAATAAATAATTTTCTCATCATTATTATTATTATTAATTACTAATTTATTTTGTAAATAAACATTTACATAAATTCTTTAGTAAATTAAGTTAAACTTTAACATTTTTCTCAAATAATTAAAAATAACTTAGAATTAGGGTTTCTTTTAATTTTAATTTTAATTTTCTTATTTCATAAATACAAAAAACCCTAAAAAACACTTCTTTTATTTCAATAAATAATTAATTAATTTTTAATTTCAATTTAACTTCAAAAGGGTCCAACGCCCTCGTTTTCAATTTTAATTCAATTCGCACATTTTATTTATTCCTTCTTTTAAATATTGATGTAATTCTCCCAAAGCCGTGTAAATATTTATCTTTCGCACTTTACTTTATTTCATTATTTACTTTCCGTCAAATCGGGTCCTGGATTTTAATTTTGGCGATGTGGACCCGCGCCTTTGTAATAGTTTAGAACTTTCAATTTCCGCATCTTTTTTAACTGTTAAATAAATGCATGCAAGAATGAATGACAAAAAAATAAAAACAAACGCATAGATCACCCATAACCTGACAAGACAAAAATAAATGAATCTGACACACAAATCACACACCACCCCTAGGGTACGCCTCACTGTTGCCTTGCCTCGAAAGGTGATCGTCGAGTAGAGGATGTCTTAGTAAGTCCTCATGATCCGGGAACCTGGCATGAGGGTAGCTTCTAAGGTGTCTTCCCATTGCTCTGGTGATCACCATGTCCCGAACCTCGAATTGACCCGAACACCTCCAACGGTGGTGCTACCTACCTCTCAATGGTGGGATGGCACTACTTTAAAGGACATTTACACAGACGAATTCCTTAGGGTAGGTAGACGACTCTAGATACTTGCTCTAATTTCAAAAACAAATCAAAAATACTTTTCACACCGACACCTTTTCAAAAAGCTTTCGAAAGTAACTTTTCAAACACTCTTGAGGACTGATACAAGAGTCGAACTGAAATTTTCAAAGAAACTTTTTTAAAACCCACACTTGAAAAGCAAACAAACAATTTTGAAAACACAACTGAGCAAGTATCTAAGAGCCCATGGATAACCATGGATAGAAAGGGTGCTAACACCTTCCCTTTCTATAATCTACCTCCCGAACCGAGAGCAATCTCTTTAAGGAATTTTTCTGTGCTTTTGTCCTTTCCATTTGGAGAAAATAAAAGACGGTGGCGACTCTTGCTTCCGCGACATTTCGCGAACCAGCGTTAAACAGTCAGTTCCAGATCCACCGATCACAGAACTGGCGACTCTGCTGGGGATACTTTTAAAGTGAGGTGTACCTTAGGGCTAGTTCATAACTATGTTTTCAATTGTCTTCTTTGTTTGCTTTATTATTGTGGGACTGTCTTGGGAGTTCTATAGATCCTAACCCGGATCTGGGGATACCTTCTTAGAAAGTAGCAACAAGGCTGTGAGGGAACTGTGCGGGGTATACCGACATGGTTGAAACAGTCTGCTACGTTGATGTGGCACTTTGGTGTGTACCGGTAACCCTTGAGTTCAGTCAAGGAGAGTACGGGGCCTCCGCGTGGTGTCGTGAAGCATCAACAGACCTTAGGAACCTTAATTGAACTATCTTGGCCTCTTTAGGGTAGTGAGATAACTGACTTTGCTGCAGTCCGAGGTTGGTTGATACTCGATGCTACACTCAATTGAGGGTTGCTTTCCTGGAATATTTCGGTCGCCAGTTCAGTGGCTAAATCGAAACGATGAACAATGAAAGCAATCCCGTGATATTGGGACCCTTAGAACCCGGTTACTTATAATAGGACAGGTTGAGCCCACCAACTTCAAGAGGGTAATACCCAGACCCCATGCTGGCCTAAACTCTAAGGGTTTCTCTTGTGTGACTTGTGTGCCTTCGTACTTGACTATTTGCATGCTTGTTGTCTGACACCTGAGTTTCTTGCAGGGTTTGTTTTAGTCCTTAATTGGGGCTCATAACAAAGTTTACTAAGTTACTTGCAGGTTTTGTTCATAGTCCTTAACTAGGACTCATAACAAGGTTTACTGAATTTCCTGCAGGTTTTGTTCATAGTCCTTGACTAGGACTCATAACAAGGTTTACTAAGTTTCTTGCAGTTTTTTTTGTTTTAGTCTTTAACTAGGACTCATAACAAGGTTTACCGAGTTTCTTACACGGTTTGTTTTAGTCCTTAATTGGGACTCATGACAGGTTTTACCAAGTTTCTTGCAGGTTTTGGGTTTGTGGTCCTTAATTGGGACTCATAACAGGGTCACCTACATTACCCCATGCATCATAACATCATACCATTGCATACATCCTAACCCATTTCAAGGATCTCAAGGGCTTGTGATGCAGGTCATGATAAACCAATATGTCTAGCAAGGGGCAAAGGGGATTTATTTTCCCCTAGCCAGGGTTGTCAGGGGCTATGACCCACTTGATATGGTGAGCCTTTGACCCTTGAAGAAGGACTCTCAATAATATGCAGTTCCGTCAATCAAGCTACCAGACCCAAATTCTAACCAATTTTCTTGTTTACCCTGCGAGGTCCTTGAAAACATTGCATGCATATCATACATATCATTGCATGACAGGTACCCTTGTTGCAGGTCACTTACCTTTCCCGCTGTTTATTTCAGCAATGGCTCAACAAGATAATCAGGACTTTCTTGCTCAAGAGACTCGGTTCGGGGAAATCCTCCTGAATCTATCCAAGGGGCAGGAGGAGCTAAGAACACTTCTCATGGAGACCTTCGTCAGGAACAGTGCTGAGGATGAAAAGCTGGAACACCTACAAGCTGAGGTGGATGCATTAAGGGTCCAGATGCTGGGGCAGGTGACTGCCATTCAAGGGTTAGCTCAAAGACAAGATGAGCTCTGGTTTCTCGTCAACCAACTGCTTCAGGGTAACCAACTGGGGAAAAAGTCTAAGGGTAAAAAGTCAGTCATTGTTCAACCACCTTTGAGACAAGGAGGTAAGGGGAGAGCTCCTCAAATGGATCCAATGTCACAAATTCAACATCACAACCTACAAAAGAGCGAGAGAAGGCAGTTCACTCGGCTTAGCATGACCTTATCCCAGATATTGCCACAGTTGCTGGAGACCAAGCTGGTAACTCTAAAAGAAGCTCCGAAGAATCAAAATACAACGTCACCGAAGTATAACCCTAACGCCCGCTGCGCTTATCACTCTGATAGCCCGGGGCATACTACAGATGATTGTTGGAGCTTGAAAAATAAGATCCAAGACATGATCGACGCTGGAGAGATTCAGTTTAAAGTACCCAAGACTCCCCACGTGATCACTGCTCCCTTGCCAAAACATGGCTAGGATTGAGAAATTTTTGTTCATTCGAATGTTCAAGTTGCAATTCTCTTTTGGTCAAACATTTACTCATGTTAAACATTGTTATTTCATTAATGCATCGCATATGTCTGTTCTGAAGCAATATATTCGTATTCACTATATACAAATTGTTTTCATATTTTTTCTGATGTCAACACTCGATTAATAATTCTAAGCCTCTTGAGGGAGGATGACGAAAACGATATCGCAATCTACAGTATGCTTTTGAACAGACCCCGCTGATGAGGTACAGGCATTGTTTCAATCCCTAAACACTGGAGTTATAAGGATGATAATCCCTCGTCAACCCATCTGAGCCAAAGAAGTAGGAGTTTTTCTTTTCGAAATTTAAAACCCTTAATCATAACCTGGGGCAGGGTAGTCTCTCAGTTGATCCAAGTGCATAACGAATGGCACCAAAGAGGTCCTTACAAAACAAAGAAAGACAGTGATGGTTCCGAATAATCAATAAAGAAAGGCAGTCATTATCTCAAAAAAATGAAAAACCCATTAAGTCAAAACCCATGAAGGAGACTTACAAAACAGGGGTATCCCGCTGACTGTAATTCCAAAAAAGGAAACAGTTCAGGCAAAAAAAAAATAGGGATAACAAAGTCAAAAAAAAAAAATGACTGCCTGTTCAGAATAAATATCAATATCTGAATCATCACCGGAAAATCAGAGCAAAGACTCAAACAAGGTCTAGCGTATGATCAACTGAGCTTAGGTTTGAAGAACATCACGAAGAGCGGGTGGGTACAAATAATTTGAGCCTTTATCCTTTGTTTCTTAAACCATGAACCAGGCCACGTTATAACCCTTAAAAGTCCTAGCTGAAGCATGGGTTAGTTCGAAAGCATACTGTTACGAAAGGTATCCTGACTCCTTAAGGCTTACGGTAAATACGGTGTTGACATCACGTTTTACAAACAATCACTTGTTTTATGAAAAAAAAACGCATTTACAAAATCTTCAAGACAGACATAGGCTTTGCATTTTTAACATAACTTTGTTTGCATATGACTTTTTGTTTGAACAGTAGGGAAATTCGCACAATGAAAGTCTAATGAACAAGAGTATCTCCGATCAAGGGGCATGGCATGACCATGGTCCATCATCTGGGGCAATCCAATCAAGATTCGGAGAATCTCTCAAAGGCCAAATAGCCTGGGGCAAATCTCCGCCTAAGTCACTTGAGACACTCCAGCAACGAATCTTGCCTGATCAAACACTCTCTGGTGGCATGACAAAACACTTCTGACAGGGGCAACTCCCTACATTCTGAGAGCACGGACATAGTCGAAAAAATATTGCGCATAATCAAAGACCCGCTAGGTTGACACACCTAGGCAAAAATAAGGGCTTCCCGGCGAACCAAAAGGGTTCGGGCAAAAATAAGGGATGAAATGAAAAAATTTGTACACCCGGCAAGTCGAAAACCTGAAAAGGCGGCTTGGGCAAAAATGGGTATCCCGGTGGACTGAAAACCCGAAAGGGCGGTCCAGGCAAAAGTCAGGGATCAAAGCGTACGACTACGTCCCGGCATCTTGTCACTCGCCTACCAAAAGAAGATTTGTCAATCGGCAATCACCAAGCACCTCCACAAGGTAACGTTGGGAACAGGGGCAATAAAGAGTTGTCTGAGCAATCTAATTGTTTTGTCCTCCAAGGTACCAAGATAGGTTCAACTAAAGAAGATGACCAGTACATTTTATTCCCCAGAGAGTAAGTCAGCAGTCAGTGCATTCTTCTCCAAGCAGAGTTATCAAAATCTCAAGGAAGTTGGGCATCCTCCAGTAGATATCAACATCTCCCCAGCAGCATATATTCTCAACAAGCATCCCCGGCAGTCTTGGTCTGAAGATTGTTCCCCGGCGGCATATCAACATTCAAAGGAATCACTTCCCCAGCATATCAAAACTTCCCCAGAAAGTCCAATCCAGTTTCCCAAGGAAAGTTGGAGTCCATCTCGCCAAGCAATAAGCTTATCTCCAGTAGATTCTGGGAGCTTACCCCACGCAAGAGCACGAACGCGTCGTCCGGCTTTATTCAAAGAGTTATTTCCTTAACAGGATATAACTGAGTTATCCTCAGCCAAAAGCCACGGAAAGAGCGTCCTCGACGAAGTCTTCTTACCCCATCGAAGCCCATCAACACTTCCAACAACAAGGGTATCCCCAACAAATTATTATCAACACTCAGCAAGGCATCCCTCTTCCCACAGGGTATTGCTTCCCAGCATGATCGCTAGAGTATCTTTTCTCCCCGCAGAATCTTCCATTTGCCAAGTTTATTCCGCAACAGAGTCATCTTCTCCTACCGGTATTCTTGCAGTTATCATCCCCAGCGGAAGCAAAATCTATTCTTCAACATCAGCCCAGGATACGACTTCCCGGCACCCGTCAAGGATTCACTTTCCTAGACAAAAACATACATAAAACATCACATACATCATTATAATATGCATAGACACATCATATCATACAAGTCTCATTTATATTGAGAACATCATTGCTTGATCCATATCATGCATTGCATATGACTGACCTTTACCTTTCAGGAAAGATCCAGTTAAATTCTTAGCTATATTCCAAGACCTTCTCTGGTTCAGTCAGATCGACCCTAAGATCTCCCTGATGCTTATCCAGTTGAAGATATTCCAAGACCTTGTCCGGTTCAGTTAAATCGACCCTAAGATTTTCCTGATGCTTATCCAGTCAAAGGCCTTCTCTGGTTCAGTCAGATCGACCCTAAGATCTCCCTGATGCTTATCCAGTTGAAGATATTCCAAGACCTTGTCCGGTTCAGTTAAATCGACCCTAAGATTTTCCTGATGCTTATCCAGTCAAAGGCCTTCTCTGGTCCAGTCAGATCGACCCTAAGATCTCCCTGATGCTTATCCAGTTGAAGATATTCCAAGACCTTGTCCGGTTCAGTTAAATCGACCCTAAGATTTTCCTGATGCTTATCCAGTCAAAGGCCTTCTCTGGTTCAGTCAGATCGACCCTAAGATCTCCCTGATGCTTATCCAGTTGAAGATATTCCAAGACCTTGTCCGGTTCAGTTAAATCGACCCTAAGATTTTCCTGATGCTTATCCAGTCAAAGGCCTTCTCTGGTTCAGTCAGATCGACCCTAAGATCTCCCTGATGCTTATCCAGTTGAAGATATTCCAAGACCTTGTCCGGTTCAGTTAAATCGACCCTAAGATTTTCCTGATGCTTATCCAGTCAAAGGCCTTCTCTGGTTCAGTCAGATCGACCCTAAGATCTCCCTGATGCTTATCCAGTTGAAGATATTCCAAGACCTTGTCCGGTTCAGTTAAATCGACCCTAAGATTTTCCTGATGCTTATCCAGTCAAAGGCCTTCTCTGGTTCAGTCAGATCGACCCTAAGATCTCCCTGATGCTTATCCAGTTGAAGATATTCCAAGACCTTGTCCGGTTCAGTTAAATCGACCCTAAGATTTTCCTGATGCTTATCCAGTCAAAGGCCTTCTCTGGTTCAGTCAGATCGACCCTAAGATCTCCCTGATGCTTATCCAGTTGAAGATATTCCAAGACCTTGTCCGGTTCAGCTAAATCGACCCTAAGATTTTCCTGATTCTTATCCAGTCAAAGGCCTCCTCTGGTTCAGTCAGATCGACCCTAAGATCTCCCTGATGCTTATCCAGTTGAAGATATTCCGAGACCTTGTCCGGTTCAGCTAAATCGACCCTAAGATTTTCCTGATTCTTATCCAGTCAAAGGCCTCCTCTGGTTCAGTCAGATCGACCCTAAGATCTCCCTGATGCTTATCCAGTTGAAGATATTCCAAGACCTTGTCCGGTTCAGCTAAATCGACCCTAAGATTTTCCTGATTCTTATCCAGTCAAAGGCCTCCTCTGGTTCAGTCAGATCGACCCTAAGATCTCCCTGATTCTTATCCCAGTAGAAGACACCCAAGATTCTCTCAGCGTTCCTGTTGGGGTAGTAATCGTCCAAGGTTCTCTTACCATTCATGCTAAGGCAGTAACCATCCCTGGTACATTCATCGCCGTTTGAAGCTCCAGACTCAGCTCCCGTAACCAGTCAGGACATATCTATGCCAAGCATCTGAAAATCAACTCCTGCAACGTGTCAGGTACTCATTGTTTCTTTTGCAGGTATGCAGGTTCTCGCTAAGGAATCTCTTACGCGATCAACATCCAGATGGCATCTATAAGCCCATCATCCTATCCAGCAATCTCCAAATGGCATCTATAAGCCCATTCCCCCATCACACTGCTAACATGTGAGCGCAAATTTCTGGGCACTCTAGTGTTCAATCATCTTCCACCCTCGGATTACGAAAGGCACGTCAGCCAATCTGCATCCTCAGGTTTAAGAAGATTGAACAGGGGCAACTGTTGTACCCCAAAATTTGCCCTCCCATATTTCTCAAAAAAACATTTCAAGAAAAATTCACAAGTCCAACCTGGCGCGTCATATTCAGGTATTCTTTCGCCAAGATATCTCTGATAACGTATTCTTAAATTCAGGTTCGGCTCAAGAGTCAATTCTTTAAAGAAGGTATCCGAATGTGTGAGTTTTCTCGAAGAAATATGGTGAAAAAGTGTGCTGAAAGTGCAGTTTTTACGCGCTAAAAAATTCATAACTTGAAGATCGTGACTCGTTTTGAACCCGTTCCAGTGGCCAAAATTCCGTCTTGACATTATCTACGTTTTCATCTCTCACGGCTGGAAGCCAATTTCGATCAGAAGGTCTTCAAAAATGTGGATTTATCAAGTATTTTCGTGCAGAAATTTGTGACAGAAGTTTATTTGCGTCATGTTCAAAAAATCATAACTTGGTCGATTTTCATCGTATCGAGCTGGTTCCGGTGCCAAAATTTCACAAATTGAGTTGGCTACATTTTCACAGAAGGTATTGAGTTCAAACGGTATTCAAAAGGCCTTCATTTTTTGCTCAGAGTGCGTGACACGCTGAAAATCCTGAATGCTGAATATTATTTCATCTGGGCCGAAACTTCGAAAATTCATAACTCGGTCAATTTTTATCGGATTGGGCTCATATTTTTACACAAGGTCCCTGACTCGTAGATCTACAACTTTGCTTCAAAAGTCGAGACCGGATTATGCACCGATCAATACCAGTTTTTTATTGAAGAACGTGTCAGAGTCGACACTGGAGCCCAAAATAAGTTTGTCTGAGCTGAAACTTCAAAAATTCATAACTAATTCACCGTTTATCCGATTGAGTCGATTTTCGGACAGGAGTTAGTTCTCGATGTCGGCTGCATTTTGTTTTCACATTTCAACTTCAAAAAATGCACTTAAGTCCCTGCGATTTATCCTGGAAAGTGACGAATTCAAGTGAATATTGGAGGCCCAATTGCACATTCAAAGCCCATTTTCTTTAACCTAATTTCCACTATATAATCACCTTCTTGTCACACAAACCAGGGGGGAGAAAAAAAGAAAAAAAGAGGGAAGAAAAAAAGAGAGAAAAAACCTTGCCACAACACTGTTGGAATATCAAACTCTTTCAAGAACCCTAAAACCTTGAAATCCTTATTACAAATTCCTCTCTCACTACAAACAAAGTCATCTCAGTTACAAACCAACATCTTATTAGTTCTTCAGTAAGGGTAAGGCTGGCTTGATCTCCATGATCCAAAGGGCATAAAAGCATTCATGTCACTACTTTTCCAGTAAGGGTAAGGTTGATT
Organism: Vicia faba; assembly: GCA_948472305.1. Lineage (NCBI taxonomy): Eukaryota > Viridiplantae > Streptophyta > Magnoliopsida > Fabales > Fabaceae > Vicia > Vicia faba. Next base: position 502,561,208 of record OX451736.1, read on the forward strand.
TGATCTCCATGATCAAAAGGGTATAATCATTCATACATGCCATATTGTGCCTAAACATTAAATTTCTTCATATATTGCCTTTATTTGTATTTTATAATTTTATTTGATGTGTTTGTGAGATTCAACACTGCAGATTTAGACAGGATCCCAGGCAGGTTCATTAAGGAACGTTGAGGCCAAAAGCCAAAAGTCAAATGGCCAGACTAGAAAAACTTATGCATGACACAAATACATGGCGAGTCAGACATTAAGCCAGACATTAAAGGAACGTTGAAGCCAGAACACAAATGGCCAAAAGCCAAAAGCCAAATGGCCAAAGTAGAACAACTTATGCATGAAACTCAATCAAATGGCCAAAGAATGCAGACCACGGTACTCAGGAGTCAATACTTCAAAAAACCTCCCCTTGGGCCAGACACCCCCTATGGTTTGCTCAATTTTTAATTTTTATTTGTTTTTCCTTTTTATTCTTTTAATTGTTTTTTAATTGTTTTCTTTTAATTCCATAAAATAATTTTCATAATAAATATAAAATACAGAAAAATCAAAAAAATGTTTATTTTATTAATATTAATTTCACTATTATTATTTTTGTAAATAAACTTTAAACAATTAATTAGATTAATTTAGGTTTCAAAACTTTAATATTTTTCTTAATAAATTAAATATGTAGAAATTAGGGTTTTTAACTTTTTCATCATTTTTTTTAATAAATAATTTTCTCATCATTATTATTATTATTAATTACTAATTTATTTTGTAAATAAACATGTACATAAATTCTTTAGTAAATTAAGTTAAACTTTAACATTTTTCTCAAATAATTAAAAATAACTTAGAATTAGGGTTTCTTTTAATTTTAATTTTAATTTTCTTATTTCATAAATACAAAAAACCCTAAAAAACACTTCTTTTATTTCAATAAATAATTAATTAATTTTTAATTTCAATTTAACTTCAAAAGGGTCCAACGCCCTCGTTTTCAATTTTAATTCAATTCGCACATTTTATTTATTCCTTCTTTTAAATATTGATGTAATTCTCCCAAAGCCGTGTAAATATTTATCTTTCGCACTTTACTTTATTTCTTTATTTACTTTCCGTCAAATCGGGTTCTGGATTTTAATTTTGGCGATGTGGACCCGCGCCTTTGTAATAGTTTAGAAGTTTCAATTTCCGCATCTTTTTTAACTGTTAAATAAATGCATGCAAGAATGAATGACAAAAAAATAAAAACAAACGCATAGATCACCCATAACCTGACAAGACAAAAATAAATGAATCTGACACACAAATCACACACCACCCCTAGGGTACGCCTCACTGTTGCCTTGCCTCGAAAGGTGATCGTCGAGTAGAGGATGTCTTAGTAAGTCCTCATGATCCGGGAACCTGGCATGAGGGTAGCTTCTAAGGTGTCTTCCCATTGCTCTGGTGATCACCATGTCCCGAACCTCGAATTGACCCGAACACCTCCAACGGTGGTGCTACCTACCTCTCAATGGTGGGATGGCCCTACTTTAAAGGACATTTACACAGACGAATTCCTTAGGGTAGGTAGACGACTCTAGATACTTGCTCTAATTTCAAAAACAAATCAAAAATACTTTTCACACCGACACCTTTTCAAAAAGCTTTCGAAAGTAACTTTTCAAACACTCTTGAGGACTGATACAAGAGTCGAACTGAAATTTTCAAAGAAACTTTTTTAAAACCCACACTTGAAAAGCAAACAAACAATTTTGAAAACACAACTGAGCAAGTATCTAAGAGCCCATGGATAACCATGGATAGAAATGGTGCTAACACCTTCCCTTTCTATAATCTACCTCCCGAACCGAGAGCAATCTCTTTAAGGAATTTTTCTGTGCTTTTGTCCTTTCCATTTGGAGAAAATAAAAGACGGTGGCGACTCTTGCTTCCGCGACATTTCGCGAACCAGCGTTAAACAGTCAGTTCCAGATCCACCGATCACACACCCAATCAGCGCTTTGCCTTCTCAGAAGCGTGCACGCGTTCTGCTTCAGAGATATGCTGATGATTGGATGACACTTGTTTGATGTAGTGATCAGCACGTCTGTCTTTGAGCTTTAGACTCTCAGATCTTTAGACTTGCATCTGATACAATCTGCATGTTCTATCTTTCTGAAAGGAGATTGATCAGAAGTTCATAGTAAAATAATTACATTCTGAAGGTAAATATATGGAATTAAAACATTTTCACTCTGGGCACACTTTCATGCTGAGATGTTTCAGAATGAAATTAAACCTATCTTCTGAAAGGGGTTTAGTAAAGATATCAGCCCATTGATGGTCTGTATCTATAAATTTTAAGTTCAAAATACCTTTCTGAATATAGTCCCTAATGAAGTGATGTTTTATTTCTATATGCTTAGCTCTAGAATGTAAAATGGGATTCTTACTTAAGCAAATAGCAGAAGTATTATCACAAAGTATAGGAATGTTACTCTCAAAAATCTGGAAGTCTTCAAGCTGACTTTTCATCCAGAGCATTTGTGTGCTACATCCTGCTGCTGCTATGTACTCAGCTTCTGCTGTTGACAGAGCAATTGTTGATTGCCTTTTGCTGGACCAAGAAATCAGATTTTCTCCCAGAAACTGGCAGCTTCCAGAAGTACTTTTACGTTCCCCTCTGTCTCCAGCAAAATCAGCATCACAGTAGCCTACTAAGCTGTAATCACTAGATTTTCTATAAAACAAACCCAGATTAGTAGTACCTTTCAGATACTTGAAAATTCGCTTAACAGCTGTTAAGTGAGATTCTCTAGGATCTGATTGGAATCTAGCACAGATACAAACACTGAATAATATGTCAGGTCTTGAAGTCGTCAGATAGAGGAGAGAACCAATCATACCTCTGTAGACTTTCTGTTCTACTTTTTTGCTTACCTCTTCTCTTTCCAGAATGCACGTGGGATGCATTGGAATCTTTGATGGCTTACATTCTGAGAGGTCAAATTTCTTTAGAAGATCTCTGATGTATTTGCTCTGATGAATGTAAGTTCCTTCTGGAGTTTGATTGATCTTAATTCCTAGAAAGAATTTCAGTTCCCCCATGAGGCTCATCTCAAATTCTGCCTGCATACACTTAGCAAATTTTCTTCCAAGAGAAGGATTAGTAGAACCAAAAATAATATCATCAACATAAATTTGACAGACTAAGATGTCACTCTTAACTGATTTACAGAATAGAGTAGTGTCCACTTTCCCTCTGGTGAATTCATTTTCCAGCAGAAAGTTACTTAGCCTTTCATACCAAGCTCTGGGAGCTTGTTTCAGACCATACAGTGACTTCTTTAGTTTGAAAACATGTTCTGGATGTTTCGTATTTTCAAAACCTGGGGGTTGGTGTACATAAACTTCTTCTTCTATATAACCATTTAAGAATGCACTTTTGACATCCATCTGATACAGAGTGATGCCTCTATTAACAGCAAATGAAATTAAAAGTCTGATAGATTCTAACCTGGCGACTGGGGCAAAGGTTTCTGTATAGTCTATCCCCTCTTGCTGACTATAACCTTGTGCAACCAGTCGTGCCTTGTTTCTGATGACTTCACCTTGTTCATTTAGCTTGTTTCTGAACACCCATCTTGTTCCAATGACGTTGAATCCTTTTGGTCTGGGAACGAGATCCCATACGTCGTTTCTGGTGAATTGATTCAGCTCTTCTTGCATTGCCAGAATCCAGTCATTATCCAGAAGTGCTTCATCAATTGAAGAAGGTTCAATCAGAGACACTAGTCCCATAAGTGTTTCTTCAGAGTTTCTGAAGCTTGCTCTTGTTCTGATTGGATCTTCCTTTCTTCCTAGGATAGTCTCTTCTGGGTGATCCAAGCTGCTTCTGGGTAATCTCTTCTGAGGTTGATCAGCAGTTGTTGTAGGATTTCTAGCAGTGCTCCTTTCAGACGTTGAAGGAATGTCTGTGTTGAGAGCTTCTGATGACTTGTCTTCAGAACCTGCAAATTCAATTTCTATACCTGCAAAAACTTCATTCTGCTTTGACTTTTCAGAGTCAAGCTTGTCATCAAAACGAACACTGATTGATTCTTCCACAATCTGTGTTTCTGTATTGTATACTCTGTACCCTCTTGAGCGTTCAGAGTATCCTAACATAATACACTTCTGTGCTTTAGAGTCAAACTTGTTCAAATAATTCTTTGTATTTAATATAAAGCAAGTACATCCAAATGGATGAAAATATGAAATGTTGGGCTTTCTGTTCTTCCACAGTTCATATGGAGTCTTTTCCAGAATAGGTCTTATTGAGATTATATTCTGAATGTAGCACGATGTGTTTATTGCCTCTGCCCAGAAGATCTTAGCAACGTTTGTCTCATTGATCATGGTTCTGGCCATTTCTTGCAATGTTCTGTTCTTTCGTTCTACAACTCCATTTTGTTGGGGAGTTCTAGGACAAGAGAAGTCATGCAGAATGCCTCTGTCATTAAAGAATGACTCAAAATCTTTATTTTCAAATTCTCCACCATGATCACTTCTGACTTTAACGATTCTAAGATCCTTTTCATTCTGAACTTGGTTACAGAAGGTAACAAACACAGAGTGTGACTCGTCCTTGTGTCTTAAGAACTTTACCCATGTCCATCTGCTATAGTCATCTACGATTACTAACCCATACTTCTTACCACTGACTGAAGCAGTTTTAACTGGTCCAAATAAGTCAATGTGCAGAAGTTCTAATGGCTTAGAGGTAGAAACAACATTTTTGGATTTAAAAGAAGGTTTAGCAAATTTGCCTTTCTGACATGCTTCACACAGAGCATCTGAATTGAACTTCAAATTAGGAAGTCCTCTTACCAGATTGAGTTTGTTAATCTGAGATATTCTTCTCATACTAACATGCCCCAATCTTCTGTGCCAGATCCACTGCTCGTTGTTAACAGACAAAAGACATTTTACATTCTGACTCTTTAGTTCAGAAAGTTTGATTTTGTAAATGTTGTTTTTCCTCTTACCATTAAACAGGATAGTCCCATCTTTCTGACTAACAGCTTTACATGATTTTTGATTAAAGATTATATCATAACCGTTATCACTTAATTGACTTATGGATAACAGATTATGCATCAATCCATCTACTAGCAGAACATTATTAATAGAGGGAAGATTTCCATTACCTACAGTTCCAGAGCCAATTATCTTTCCCCTCTGATTGCCTCCAAAGCCAACGTGGCCTCCAGGCTTAAGTTCCAGGCTTTGGAACATATGCCTTCTTCCCGTCATGTGTCGTGAGCAGCCAGAGTCCAGGTACCATGACTGGTGTTTCTGACTTGCTGCTAAAGATATCTCTTCAGTGTCTGATTCTGAGTCTGATTCAGAAGCTTCACTATCTTCTGAAATGTTAGCCATCTGAGCTATGTTTGCCCTTTCATCATCTGATTCTGAGTCAGCTTCAGACGAGTCAGAGTCATCCCATGTAGCCATGAGACTTTTCTTCTTCTCTCTTCCAAACTTCTTTTTAGGCTTTTCCCTCTGAAGCTTTGGGCAGTCACTCTTGTAGTGTCCTTGCTCATTGCACTCATAGCAGATGATGTCTTTGGTGTTTGGCTTTTTGCTACTGGAGGAGCCTTCAGATCTTCTGTATCCAGAGGAAGAATCTGTCCTTCTGTATCTGGAAGAGGACTCGTTCTGATCAGATCTTCTGGGATTCCTGAACTTCCTTTGTCTTTGCTTCCACAGTTGATTTACTCTTCTGGAGAGAAGGGAAAGTTCGTCTTCTTCTGATGAGGATCCATCAGATGTTTCTTCAACTGCCTGCAAAACTTTAGACTCAAATTTTCTGTTAGATTTTAATGCTAAAGGATTACCTTGCTTCTGAGGCTCATCAGCTTCTAGCTCTATCTCATGACTTCTGAGGGAGCTGATAAGTTCCTCCAGAGTGATTTTGTTGAGATCTTTAGCTAGCTTCAGAGCAGTAACCATAGGCCTCCACTGCTTGGGTAAACTTCTGACGATTTTCTTGACATGGTCAGCAGTAGAGTATCCTTTGTCCAGAACTTTGAGACCAGCTACCAGAATCTGGAATCTAGAGAAGATAGTTTCAATGGATTCAGATTCTTCCATTTTGAACGCCTCATACTTCTGAATGAGCGCCAGAGCTTTTGTTTCTTTGACCTGAACGTTGCCCTCATGCGTCATTCTGAGAGAATCAAAAATATTCTTTGCTGTGTCTCTGTTGGAGATCTTTTCATACTCAGTATAGGAGATGGCACTGAGGAGGATGGTTCTGGCCTTGTGGTGATTCTTGAAGTCACGCTTTTGTTGATCAGACATTGTTTTTCTATCAATCTTATGACCACTTGCATTCACAGGGTGCGTGTATCCATCTGTCACCATATCCCACAGATCAGTATCATGTGCCAGAAAGAAGCTTTCAATTCTGTCTTTCCAGTAATCAAAGTTTTCTCCATCAAAGACTGGAGGTTTGCCACTGAATCTGTCTCTGTCCTCATTGTTGTCATTGCTGATGTGAGAATTGTTTCCTGCCATTGTGTTTTTCTGACGCTGGATCTTGTACTGACACGGTTAAGTGTTTTAGCTCAGAACCAGGCGCTCTGATGCCAATTGAAGTGGTGAAAAACACAAGAAGGGGGGGTTGAATTGTAAAACTGAAATCTAATGCAATGAACAAGATATTTTTATCCTGGTTCGTTTGATCTCAAACTACTCCAGTCCACCCGTCAAGGTGATTTCGCCTCTCTCCAACGAGGTCTTAATCCACTATATTCAACTGAATATTACAGACTGCTTTAACAACTGCTAAAGCCTTCTTGATTCAAACCACAACCCGGTTTGTCAAGGTAACACTTTCTTACAAAGAGATAAAACTATGTGTGTGGATGTTTTCTACAAAACTGTATCACAACTGTGATGTATACACAAATTGAAGCTTAGAAACTAGATTGCTAAACAGTAATAGAATATCAGAGTGTGTGGTTTAGCAAAACTGAGAGAACGAAGATTATGGTTTAGCTTTTGTGCGTGTAGAGATTTTGAGAGCATTAGCCATTTCAATCTTCAAAGCCTTGTTTATATAGCACTGAGATGATGAATGTTGGATGCAATATTCTTGATTCAATGCTAATAACAAGCTTTCCTTATTGAGCAGATCTTGTCTGGAATGAGGCCGTTGGAATTAATTTGCTTTCAATGCACAGTACCGTTGCTTACTTAATGCAAGTTCTGGCTTGGCTCATTCTGACTCTGCTTCGCTGCTGATGAACTATTGTGTTTCTTTATCAGAGTGTTGAGCGCAGTCTTGTTCATCAGGCTTCAGCATGTACGTGAGTTGATCATCTGATTTTAACATTCTGATATAGCAACTTCTGATGCTGGTGTCTGAAATCAAGTTCTGATGCTGAATAGATGTGATCTTGCTTATTTCAATCAGAGTATCTGCAAGTCAGAACATAATAATTTTAGGCAGCAGATAGTTCATACATGAAACTTATAAATACTCTATCTTTTCACTTTGTTATCATCAAAACTTAAATATAGGGTAGTAGATTCAAACTTTGTTCTAACAAGTTTTTCTATTAAATTAATTTTGTTAATTAATCATTTAATTATCTTAACATTTTCCCAAAACTAAAATTAAGAAGATTTAGATTATTTTCCCAAAATAAAATAAAACAACCAAAATATTTTATTCTTAGGCTTTTTAGACGTTATTTTCAAATTCGCGCGCATTTTATTTTACTTTATTGTAACTACTCACAGTTGTAATAGCTTTAGATTTAAAATTCTGCACTTTTAGTTTCTTGCATTTTTTATGTAACTGTCTCAAAGCGTTGTAATGATTTAGGGTTTATGTTTCTGCTTTTATTTTCCGTACTTTACATTTCCTGTACAATATTCCTATTAGTAACTAGGATTGCATGGAAAAGATTGGAAATAAACGTTATCTAACCTAATAAAAAGACTAAAAATAACTGAATTGAACACATATGCACATATGCACTTCTAGGGTATCCCCGCTTTGGTTGCCTGTCAGAAAATAAACCAGTCATGTCCCTCGAGAATTAAGAAGCTTAAGCAAAGACCCGTAAAATCAAAAGATCATAGTCCCTCGATGACCCTTACAATGTTGCCTTTCGATAAGTGATCTCGTCCCTTAAATAAAAGTTGCTAAAATGTCTTCGTATGTTGCCTTTATGACTGTAACGTCCCTCCAATTGTCCCTAAAAACATCTAACGATAGGGCTACCCACTCACTAATAGTAGGATAGAGTTGTCTAAAGGATAGGAGGAAAAGAACGACCCTTTTTTGAGTATAAATGTAGATAGCTGTTAGAAGTTTGCTCAAAAACACTTTTTACACTTACACAAATACTACTTTTCAAAAACAAGTTTCAAAAACATTTGCTTTGTTAACACTCTTGAGGACTGATACAAGAGTTAAATACAAAGCAAATCGCCGCACTAAGGAATTTTTCAAACATTTTCAAAACACACAAAGCACAAAGGTATTTCCAAATGAGCAAACATCTAAGAGCCCGTGGAAAACCATAGATGGAAAGGATGCTAACACCTACCCTTTCCATAATTTACCCCCTTACTCAGAAACATCTTGAAAAGGCCTTTTTCTGTTCTTTTCACCCTTTTCTTTGTTTGATAAAAGAAAATTCAGTGGTGACTCTTGCTTACCGCGACATTTGCAAACAAAAAATGCAAACTAGTACATAGCAGTCGGTTCTGCCACCGTATCACACACTCAATTACTCAGAAAGAATTTTGAAACTAACTTTCGCAAGGTTCACTTGTCAATGATAAAGGAATTTTCTGGATATTCCTGCCTTTCCAGGTACTTCTTGATGTTGTAAAACCAAGGCTTATTATCAGGTCCTTCCTCAATAGTAAGGCAGTGTACAGGCTCTTCGAAATGTCTGATCATAATATGTGGTTCGTGATTTGGCCAAGTCACTTTGAACATAGCTGATAGGGTTGCCAGAGAGTCTACCATTTGATTTTCTTCTCGTGGGATATGACTAAAAGTTATCTCTGTAAATTCTGTGGCTAACTTTAAAACATGATCCCGATATAGAATCAGTTTATGGTGTTTAGTATCCCATTCGCCATTAACCTGGTATATGACTAATGCAGAATCCCCAAATACTTTGAGGTGCTTTATTCTCAAATAGATGGCAGCTTTCAGTCCTAGTATACAGGCTTCGTATTCAACGATGTTGTTGGTGCAGTCAAAACATAACCTTCCAGTGTAGGGTTTGTGATAATTCTTGGGAGATGTTAATATTGCCCCTACACCGTGACCTAGTGCATTTGAATCCCCGTCGAACATGAGCGTCCAACGTTCCCCTGGCTCGGGCCCTTCGTCAGGTTCTGGTATTTCGTAGTCAGTTATAAATATGACATCCTCGTTGGGAAAGTCGAACTTCATAGGTTGATATTCTGATAGCGGTTGATGAGCTAGATGATCAGCTAGTATACTACCTTTGATGGCCTTTTGCGTGACATATTGGATGTCGTATTCTGATAGTAGCATCTGCCATTGTGCGATTCTTTCGGTGAGAGCCGGTTTTTCAAACACGTACTTTAGAGGAACCATTCTTGCTATTAACCATGTAGTATGGGTTAGCATATATTTCCTCAACCTCTTTGTATCCCAAGTCAATGCACAACAAGTTTTCTCAAGGAGTGAGTACCTGGTTTCGCAGTTAGTGAATTTCTTGCTGAGGTAATAGATTGTAAGCTCCTTTCTACCTGTTTCATCCTGATGTCCCAAAACATAACCCATTGACCCTTCGAGCACTGTCAAATACATGATGAGTGGTCTTCCGGGGATTGGTGGCATTAAGACTGGTGGCTTTTGCAGATACTATTTTATTGTTTCGAAGGAAGTTTGAAAATCATCATGCCATACTACCATCTGATCTTTTCATAATAACTTGAATATAGGCTCGCACGTAGCTCTTAGATGCGATATGAACCTTGAGATATAATTCAATCACCCTAAGAAACTGCGTACTTCTTTCTCTGTCCTTGGTGCTGGCATCTCTTGTATAGCTTTTACTTTGTCGGGGTCCACCTTGATGCCCCGATGGCTTACAATAAAACCTAATAATTTGCCTGATCTGACGCCAAATATGCATTTATTCGGGTTTAACCTTAGTCTGAACTTACGCAGCCGCTCGAATAACTTTTGCAGATGTATGATGTGTTTCTCCTCTGTATGGGATTTGGCAATAATATCATCTACGTATACTTCAACCTCCTTGTGGATCATATCATTGAATAACGTGACCATTGCCCTATGATAGGTTGCCCCTACGTTCTTGAGACTGAATGGCATTACTTACAGCAGAAAGTTCCCCAAGGTGTCATGAAAGTAGTCTTTTCCATGTCTTCAGGCGCCATTTTGATTTAATTATAGCCTGATAAACCGTCCATAAATGAGAATATTGAGGCTTGAGATGTATTATCCACTAGGACATCTATGTGAGGTAACGGGAAATCGTCTTTGGGGCTTGCCTTGTTTAGGTCTCGATAATCTATGCATATGCGTACTTTTCCATCCTTCTTGGGTACTGGTACAATGTTAGCTATCCAGGCTGGATAATCTACCACTGCTAGGAACCCTGCATCAAATTGTTTGAGAACCTCTTCTCAGATTTAGCTGGATATATCTGGATGAGTTCTTCCGAGTTTTTGTATGATTGGAGAACACCCTTCTTTGAGAGGTAGTCTTTGCACCACAATATCTGTATCCACGAGGTGAAAAGTTATCTCGAAGCTCAAGAGTACCTTGAGGGAGAATCCATCAATGACAAAAAGTTCTTAAGAAGGTTCTCTGCCATGTTCTTCCTGAGTAACGAAATTCTATACAAGCGCAACCATGATTCCACATTACTACGGTGTATGGACAAGAGAGAAGCGGAGAAGATTATGGAGGATATGCATAAAGGTATCTTTGGACCCCCATTCTAGTGGACACACAATGGCTAAGAAGATTCTACGAGCAGGATACTACTGGTCCACCATCGAAACAGATTATCATCATCACTCCCTAACTTGTCACAAGTGCCAAATCTACACCGACAAAGTACATGTGCCTCTGGTTCCCTTAAATGTCTTGACTTCTCCTTGGCCGTTTGCAATGTGGGGCATTGATATGATTGGAGAGATTAGAGCTACCGCTTCCAATGGGCATCGCTTCATCCTTGTCGCTATTGATTACTTCACAAAGTGGGTAGAGGCATCCTCATTTTCTTCTATTACCAAGAACATTGTGGCTCGGCTCATCAGACATAATCTTATTTGTCGGTATGGGATCCCAGAAAGAATTATCACAGATAATGGTACCAACCTCAATAATACTATTATCGCTGAACTTTGTACGCAATTTAAGATCCAACATCATAACTCTTCTCCTTACCGGACAAAGATGAATGGCACTGTGGAGGCCACCAATAAGAATATAAAGAAGATTATACAGAAGATGACAGTAACATATAAATACTGAAATGAGATGTTATCCTTTGCTCTTCATGGTTACCGTACCTCAGTGCGCACGTCAACAGGGGTAAACCCTTTTTCTCTCGTATACTGTATGGAAGCTGTTTTACCCGTTGAAGTCCAAATCCCTTCCTTAAGAATCATGAAGGATACAGGTTTAAAAGAAGACTAATGGATTCAGACTCGGCTTGACCAATTGAACCTGATTGACAAGAAGAGGCTTGCGGATGTTTGTCATGGTCAGATGTACCAGAAACGTATGATCAAAGCTTTTAACAAAAAGGTCAGACGTCACATATATCAGGTTGGTGACCTAGTAATCAAGCGCATCATCCTACCACAAGGTGATCCCAGAGGCAAGTGGGCTCCTACATACGAAGGACCATTTATGGTCAAGAGTATATTTTCTGGTGGAGCTATGATATTAACCACCATGGGCGGTGATGAACATCCGCACCCTGTAAATGCGGACATAATTAAAAGATACTACGCATGAAAAGATACCTGCTAGGTTGATTGGCCTAGGCAAAAATAAGGGCATCCCAGCGAATCAAAAGGATTCGGGAAAAAATTAGGGATATACATATGAAAAAATATGTACACCCGACAAGTTGAAAACCTGAAAAGGCGACTTAGAAAAAAAAGGGTATCCCGGTGGACTGAAAACCTGAAAGAGAGGTCCAGGTAAGAATTAGGGATTAAAAGCGTATGACTATGTCCTGTTGGATCATCTTACGACCAGACTTCATTATCAAATTATCAAGTTTGAACGGTAAGGATCAATCCAATCAACTTCTTCCAAGCAGCAAAGTGATGAGACGCTCAAAGATATAAAGGCAATAGCAGAATTGAAACCCAATGGGATTATTTCACATAATTGTTTTCACTTTGTGTACCACTTTATATATTTCTCATTTTTTTACGACGACATTCTCTTATTAGGATGTTCGTCTCCTTGTACAATTACGCTTGTTATAGGCAAACTTTCTCAAGATTAATACAAAATACCTCTCTTAAAGTTTCAAAACTATTTGTTTTATTTTCTTGTTTTGTTTGCAAAAGCGTCCAGTGATTATTTTAAATGAATATATGCATTTGAATGTGACTACTGTGTACAAATATATGCATAAAAACATGAAGGACAATTACTAAAGGCTCTAAGAGTTGGGACAATGTCGAAAGCCATCTGTAAATCCCCACAGAGCAACCACCCCTAGGGGACTATCTCCATAAAATTCATCCTCAGCAAAGATACATTCCTCAGTAGGTATAGAGACAGAGGCATCTTCCCTCAGTTCACCACCAAATCTTCAGCATATAGCCTAATGATTTCAGTTGCTCCAATGTTTCATAACAGACAGAGAGGTTCAATCATTTCCTATCATCTTGGAGAACTCCTCAACATGGTCTATGGATTTCCAGGATTCCCCAACAGAGTTTCAAAAAGTCCCCAAGCAATTTGAGAAATTTCTTTCCCCAGTAGAGTTTATTTCTCTAGCTACGGGAGTCCATCCCCAGTCAGAGTGCATGTAATCCATCAGTTTCAAGAATCGTGACAAGATATCAACTCTCCTAAAAAACTTCTATACTCAAGCAAAAATCAAAATCTCCAGTGGAATAACCTCAGACAGAAAGCGGGAATCCCCTACGATCTTAATTTCAACAAATAATGAGGAATTACATTCTTCATCTCCGAGAGCAGTCAGGGATTTTATTTTCCACAGTTCAATAACACTACAAATAGAAACAGATACGCTCACGTTCATACATCATTTACAAATGTCATAGCACATGCATACAAAACACATACAACACAATCTCATTTATTTTGAGAACATCGTTCCATAATGCATTTCATACATAATGACATTGCATACAGCTAACTCTTTACCGTTTCAGGAAAAGATCAATCAACAAGACCAAAATCATTAATTACTGGTAGGACCAAGCAGTCTTATCAGAGACAATGTTTTATGGCTCAGATTAAATCAACCAAGGATTTTTTCTGATACTTCTTCCAGATAAAAAAACAAACCTAAATATCTATTGGCTCAGATTAAATCGATCAATGATTTATTCTGATACTTCTTCCTGTAAACCTTTTTCTGGCTCAGATTAAATCGACCAATGATTTATTCTGATACTTCCTCCAATTAGAGATATAGAGACCTCTTCTGACTCAGATTAAATCAACTAATGATTTATTATGATACTTCTTCCAGTTGAATACAGTCGTAGATACCTACTGGCTCAGATTAAATTGACCAATGATTTATTCTGATACTTCTTCCAGTAGACCTTTTTCTGGCTCAGATTAAATCGACCAATGATTTATTCTGATACTTCTTCCAGTTAAAGACAACAAAGACCTCTTCTATCTCAAATTAAATCAACCAATGATTTATTCTGATACTTCTTCCAGTTGGAGACAGTCGTAGATATTTGATGGCTCAGATTAAACCAACCAATGATTTATTATGATACTTCTTCTAGTAGACCTTTTTCTGGCTCAGATTAAATCGACCAATGATTTATTCTGATACTTCCTCCAGTTAAAGATATAAAGACCTCTTCTGGCTCAGATTAAATCAACTAACGGTTTATTCTGATACTTCTTCCAGTTGAAGACAGTCGTAGACATCTATTGGCTCAGATCTAATTGACCAATTATTTATTCTGATACTTCTTCCAATAGACTTTTTTCTGGCTCAGATTAAATCGACCAATGATTTTTTCTGATACTTCCTCTAGTTAAAGATATAGAGACCTCTTTTGGCTCAAATTAAATCAACTAATTATTTATTCTGATACTTCTTCCAGTTGAAGACTATCGTAGATATCTACTAGCTCAGATTAAATCGACCAATGATTTATTCTAATACTTCTTCCAGTAGACCTTTTTCTGGCTCAGATTAAATTGACCAATGATTTATTCTGATACTTCTTCCAGTTAAAATACTTTTTTGGCTTAGATTAAATCGACCAATGATTTATTCTGTAACTTCTTCCAATTGAAGACAATCATCAATAGTCGCTGGCTCAGATTAAATCGACCAATGATTTATTCTGATACTCCTCCCAGTAGACTTTTCTGGCTCAGATTAAATCGATCAATGATTTATTTTGATACTTCTTCTAGTGAAAGACATTTTCTGGCTCAAATAGAAACAACCATAGGTCTATTATGATATTTCTCCAGTCAAAGACGAATATATATATTTTCTGGCTCAAATTAAACTAACCATAGTGTGATACGGTGGCAGAACCAACTGGTTTGAAATGCTGGTTTGCGTTTTGCGTTTTGTGTTTGCAAAATGTCGCGGTAAGCAAGAGCCGCCACCGAATTTTATTTCATCCAATCGGAAAGGAAAAAATATAGAAAAAATCCTTTTTCGAGATATTCTGAGTACGGGGGGTAGATTATAGAAAGGGAAGGTGTTAGCACCCTTTCTATCCATGGTTTTCCATGGGCTCTTAGGTACTTGCTCATCTTTTTAAAATTGCTTGTGTATGTGGTTTGTTTTGAAAAATTTTGACTTCGTGATAACCCTTGTATCAGTCCTCAAAGGTGTGACGAAGTTGTCTTGAAAATTGTTTTGAAATGTGTAAGTGTGAAAAAACTTTGATTTGAGCAAGTATCTACTAGCATCTACCTACTCGAAAAAGGATCGTTTCTATTCTTGTTTCCTTTAGACAGTGCTATCCTACTATTGAGAAATAGGTAGCACCGACGTTAGAGTTGTAAGGGTCAATTCGAAAGGGACGTACGATCACTAAAGCAATGTTAGGATACCTTAGTAATAACCCTAGAGTCTTAAGATCATATTCGAGGCAACATTTCCGAGGCAACGTTTGATCTTTTTAGACAGGAGGGCAACCACTAAGACACCCTATACTTAATGATCGTTTACCGAAAGCAACCGAAGTGTGAGTATACCCTAAGAGAGATATGTGCGAGTGATCTGTTTTCAATTATTTAGTCTTTGCACATTAGGGTTTTCTAACTGGATTAATTTGTCATGCATTCTTGTCATATAATCCTATTAGCATACATCTAAACAGTCAAATATTCGCGAGAATTAAAATGCGAGAAAGTAAATCTACGCTATTACAAGGCGTCGGGGAGGGGGATTAATTACATAGCCAAAAAACCCGCAAAAGACGATAAATAAATAAAAGGTCCTAGATTAAACTATTACAAACCATGAGCATTTACAGAAATATTGGAATAATGAATACGCGCGCGATGAATCAAATGCGGAGCAACTAGGATTTTGACCCTTACCTAAACCTAATTGTGATTAGTTAGAAGAAAAATGCTTTTTGCTTTGTTATTTTAAGAAAATAGAGAAATTATTAAATTAATTAAAAAAAAAAAGAAAATCCTAATTCTAAATAATTTTAATTTGAAGGAAAAAAAGTGAATTAAATTAATGTACAATCTATTTTTCTATTTTTATTTAGGAAAAAGAGAAAAATTGAATTTAATCAAAAGTTTAACCTAATTTCTATTTTGATTTTATTTATGAAAACAAATTATAATTTTTCTATTTTTAAACTAAATTAAATTAATTTTGCTAAAATAAAAAACTAATCCTAATTTTTGATGGATTATTGATTTTATGTTTTTTGTGAAAAAATGAATTAATTTGTGAATTAAATAAATAATGGAAATTAAAGAATAAAAAATAAAGAAAAGAAATAATAAAGGTTAGTAAATGGGCCTGGTGGTTTTTGCTGGAAAAGGGGGGTTAGAACTGAATTTCTGGGCCAAAAGTTGATGGCCTGCTTTGACTTTGTTGGATTCAGTGCATACATTGACTGGAGGCGCATGATGGACCTTCAAGGGAGAAGCCTTGGATATGGGCTAGAGACATGATTGATGGTTGGATCTTGATGGCACATGATGGACCTCTTGGTTTGCAAAGTGCTGGATCGCCTGTGGAAAAGTATCATGAAATAAAGGTTGGGACCTGGGGATCGAACCCAGGTCCTTAGGCATTTTCCAAGGCACGCTTACCATCTGAGTTGCATGTGTTATTTGTATATATGATAAAAACAAAATATAATATATGGATAATAATGAAAAGCACACTAAATTCAAATGGCCCAACTAAGGGATGACACGCATCATCGTCTACCTCTCAACTGTCGTTTTAGGTAAACAAACTTTTACCTACGGACGCTTGTTGTAGTTATATCCCTGTCCATCTCCAAAATTGTGTAGGCTTGAGATAAATGGTCATGGTTGGTACCAATCAACTCGTATCATCCTCACGAGTATCATGGTACTAAAGTTAACGCCCAATTTTGCCTGCATAAAAAGCCCTAAACAAAAACATGAAACCCTAACTATGACATCTTCCTGTAAAGGCGTTAGAAATGCAATTAAACAGTGACAATAGTTTTCAAAATCAATGACAAACACGAATGTATCATCAAAATATGCCATGGATGAGTAAATCAATAAAATCGAATTTGAATTTGGAAGCAAGTCATGATACCTATAACTTATAATTCTAAGCGTGAAACGGCTTGCTATTGATTGGAATATGTTCCTGGGACCTCCAGCAATCGATTGGCAAAGGAAAGATGGCACGATTTGGTCTCTAGTATGGAAATTGGATCCACACTTTTCTTGAGTTTTTTTGAATTGTGTTCTTGCTTTGCACGACTGCTTAACCTTTATGCTTGCTTTGGAAATGTTCAATATATATTAGAGAATGCATTAGGGTTGTAAAAATGATCACATCTTTGGAAGTTTTTCAACATTTGATTTTGTTTTCATGGCATATGTAAACCTTCCAAATTTGGCCTAATCATGCTCTTTTTGTCCCAATTACCATTTATTCGATTTGATCTTGCAAGCTCATCAAATCTTGGTTGCTAACGTGTCACAAAAACCAATCAAATCCAATCTTTGATAATTTTCATCATTTATTTGATTTAATTCAATTTTTAATTAATGAAAAATCAAAATAAATTAAACAATGAATAAAAAAATGATGGGTCAGCATATGAGTCATGTACCACATTATAATTAAGGTGAAAGCATAAAAAGTTGGGCCCATTTAGCAAAAAATGCAAATTTGACACATTTGACTTTTGGTAATTTTACAAAAAAGGTCAATTTTGACAATGCATATCTCTCTCAATTTTGACCCTAGGAGGGTGTTCTTGGACTTTTTAGAAAGCTTAGGATGTCCTATAAGCAACCCTTTTTGTCTCATCTCAATTGAGTCTTCCATGTTCATGTATGAAGCTTTGACCCAAAAGGTGTTTTTGTTGACTTTTCAAAATGACCTATAATGTCAAAATTCATATCTTTTTGTGAGTGTATATTTTGTACTTAGGAGATGAATATGAATTGTAGGTAATTGCATCCTCTTCAAAATGAACTTTGGATGGGTCATTCATGATAAAGTATGAGAAAGTTATGTTTGGTCAAAGTTGAGTTGACTTTTCCTGTTAAACCCTAATTTAGCAACTTTTGGGTTTTGATGAATTGTGAGAAATCCTTGATGAATCATGATCAAACCTTGACCAAATGATGATTGATACTTAAAAATGAGGATGTTGACCAAAAATCTTGAAGTTTGACTGTGGGCCACAGTTTACTTTTGACCTAGCATAATCGATTTTCAGGCTTTTGAGCAATTGACTGAGCAAACTTCCTCTGCAAGGCTCGAAACTTGACATGGATGATCTTAAGAATATATTAGGACAATGGTGAGCATTTGGTATCCTTTGGAATCAAGCATTTTGATGAAAAATGAAACCCTAATTTGAAGCAGACTGCTTTAGGAGAGAGTTTGTTTGGTCAACCCTTGGACTTCCTTGAGCAATTTGAGGACCTCACTTGACATGTATTGGGAAATATGGGAGGGAAAATTTTTGTTTACAATAGTTGCCCCTGTTAAATCTTCTTAAACCTGAGGATGCAGAATGTCGTGTCTGCCTTTCGTGATCTGAAGGTAGAAGATGATTGAACACTAGAGTGCCCAGAAATTTGCACTCATATGAAGTGACATTTGGGAATAGGCTTGTAGATGCTACTTGGAAGTTGCTAGAGAAATTTCAGAGATGGGCTTAAAGATGCCATCCGAGGAGGTGTCGATCGCATAAGAGATTCCTTTGCAAGAACTCGTATACATGTTGTTGAGGAGAATCTCGCTGGGGAATGCTGGTCTCTGTCTTGAGAGAAATAGAGTTTTAAGAGCTTCAGTTGTCCATTACTCTATTAGGGAATAATTTCGGTTTCGGAAGCGGAAATAGACTATGTGTTTGGTCAGGGTACATGTTGTACCTCGACTTACTGGGGAAATGTGAAATCAATTGTGTTTGATTGGGTCCCAGTCTTACAGTGTTGTGGACTGTCGTCTGGGGATAAAGCAGGCCGAACCCGGATAGTAAGGTTAGGAGAAGGAACCTGGATATTAGGGTTACTTCGATATGAAAGCCTGGGTAGTAGGGCTGTGAGAAGGAACCTGGATAGCAGGGTTACTTCGATATGAAATCCTGGATAGTAGGGCTGTGAGAAGGAACCTGGATGGTAGGGTTACTTCGATATGAAAGCCTGGATAGTAGGGTTGTGAGAAGGAACCTGGATGGTAGGGTTACTTCGATATGAAAGCCTGGATAGTAGGGCTGTGAGAAGGAACCTGGATAGTAGGGTTACTTCGATATGAAAGCCTAGGTGGTAGGGATGCGAGAAGGAACCTGGATAATATGGTTACTTCGATATGAAAGCCTGAGTGGTAGGGTTGCAAGAAGGAACCTGGATAGTAGGGTTACTTCGATATGAAAGCCTGGGTGGTATGGCTACGAGAAGGAACCCGGATAGTAGGGTTACTTCGATATGAAAGCCTGGATAGTGGGGCTGTGAGAAGGAACCTGGATAGTAGGGTTACTTAGATATGAAAGCCTGGGTGGTAGGGATGCAAGAAGGAACCTGGATAGTAGGGTTACTTCGATATGAAAGCCTGGGTGGTAGGTCTGCGAGAAGGAACCTGGATAGTAGGGTTACTTCGATATGAAAGCCTGGGTGGTAGGGCTGCAAGAAGGAACCTGGATAGCAGGGTTACTTCGAGTGTTGATTATGTATCTGCTGGAAATTATTGATAATAATTGTCTTCCCTGAAAGAAATGCAAGGTTAGTTATGTGCAATGTATGAGATGTATTGTATGATGACGTTCTCAAAATAAATGAGACTATGTTATATGGGATGTATGCACACGTCATAATGTATGAACATGAAATGCTGACGTAGTAATCTGAATCTGGGAAAATAAATCCCTTATTGCTGTTTGGAGAGTATGAGAAATAGTATTCTTGACTGCTACTTCTGTTAGGGATGGTGAACAACAATGATTAGGCTGGGAACTTGCCCCTTGGCTGGTAAATATTCTGCCGGATAAGACTCTGCCTGAGGATAACTCTGTGGGGAATAACTCTGTTGGAGAGGAGATACTTTGTTGATAGATCTGCTGACTTGGAGGAATAATCTCAGTTGGGGATGAATTTCTGTTTGCGAGAGAAATAAACTCTGCTTGGGGAATAACTTACTGAATCGCTTGCGATTGTGAACCTCAGCGGGAGAGTCATGTCTTGTTCAGTAAAGCTAACGTCACTGTTCTTTGATACATTTTACTCTGTGGGGAGTGTATGTACCACTACTCATATTATCAAGCAGACTCTACCTTGGTACCTGATGGTCAAAGTAACTGTAAGGTTTGGACATTTCTTGTTTTCCCTGTTCCTGGAATTACAAGTAGTTGTCTTTTGTTTCTTATGTAAATATTTATAAGCAGCAATTATTTTCAAGTGCATATATCGAAAATGAACCATTGGATGTTTTAGCAAAACAAAACAGGAAAAAGAAAATAAATCAAAGCCTTATGAAAATGACTTGTATTGATTTTGAAGTTGGCCTGTAATAGGCGTTTTGTACAAAGAGGTTGACGTTCTAGTAAGAGAACGCCGCCGAAAGATAAAAATTACAATTTGTGTTTAAAAAGAAAAACATCTATGTGAAACAATCCCATTGGGTTCAAATTCTGCTATTGCCTTTATATCTTCAAGCATCTCATCACTTTGCTGCTTGTCTGAAGGTGGATCAGTTTATTTGGTGTCGTCTGAGCTTGATAGTCAATACCAAAGTCTGGTTGCAAGATGATCCAATGAGACATAGTGTTACGCTTTGATCCCTAATTTTGCCTGAACCGCCCTTTCAGGTTTTCAGTCCACCGGGATACCCTTTTTTGCCCAAGTCGCCTTTTCAGGTTTTCAACTTGCCAAGTGTATAGTTATTTTTTTCATTTTCATCCCTTACTTTTTCCCGAACCCTTTTGGTTCGCCGGGAAGCCCTTATTTTTGCCTAGGCCAGTCAACCTAGCGGGTCTTTGATTATGCGTAGTATCTTTTCAATATGTCTGCATTGATGGGGTGAGGAAGGTCGTCACCATCCATGGAGGTTAGAATCATAGCTCCTCCCGAGAAAATGTTCTTAACTACAAATGGCCCTTCGTATGTAGGGGTCCATTTGCCCCTGGGATCACCCTGCGGTAGTATGATGCGTTTGATCACTAAATCCCCGACTTGATATTCCTGACGTCTGACTTTCTTGTTAAAAGCCTTGATCATTCGCTTTTGATACGTCTGACCATGACAGATAGAAGTAAGTCTCTTTTCATCAATTAGATCCAGCTGATCAAGTCGTGTTTGGATCCAGTCGTCTTTGTTCAAACCCGCATCCTTCATAATCCTGAGAGAGGGTATCTGGACCTCGATGGGTAGGACTGCCTCCATGCCATATACCAGAGAGTACGGTGTTGCCCCTGTTGACGTCCGCGCTGAGGTACGGTACCCATGAAGAGCAAATGGTAACATCTCGTGCCAGTCTTTGTATGTCACCGTCATCTTCTGCACAATCTTAATGTTCTTATTAGCTGCTTTAATAGCCCCATTCATCTTCAGTCGGTAGGGAGAAGAGTTATGATGCTATATCTTGAACTGTTTGCAGAGCTCGGTGATCATTGTGCTATTGAGATTTGTACCATTGTCAGTAATGATCCTTTCTGGTACACCATATTGGCAGATCAGATTATGCCGGATGAACCGCGCCACGACGTTCTTGGTTACTGTAGCAAAGGAAGCTGCCTCAACCCACTTTGTAAAGTAATCAATTGCTACCAGAATGAAGTGATGTCCGTTATACACCGTAGGTCTGATCTCGCCGATCATGTCGATGCCCCACATTGCAAAGGGCCAAGGAGCTGTCAAAACATTCAAGGGAATCAGAGGTACATGCACCTTATCAGCATAGACTTGGCATTTATGACAGGTTCGAGAGTGCTGATGACAGTCGGCTTCCATTGTGGACCAGTAATATCCCGCCCGTAGGATTTTCTTCCCCATGGTATGTCCGCTGGAATGAGTTCCGAAAGTACCTTCATGTAATTCGGCCATGATCCTTTTTGCCTCGCTCTTGTCCTTGCACCGCAGTAAGGTTGAATAATGGTTACGCTTATAGAGGATACCATTACTGATGAAGAACTTCGCAGCGAACCTCCTCAGGAACTTCTTATCATTAACAGATGCCCCCTCGGGGTATTCTTGAGCCTCAAGATACCTCTTTAACTCGTGAAACCAGGGTTTACCTGCCATCTCCTCAGTCTTAAGTCGCAGCAATGTGCGGGTTCGTCCAACCTCTCAATGGTAATCTGGGGAGCTTTATTGTCCCACCTCACTTTGAACATAGAAGACAGGGTAGCTAGTGCGTCCGCTAACTGGTTCTCTTCTCTGGGGAAATGTTCAAAGGTTATCTCCTCAAAGTACGGGAGCAATGTCAGTACATACTCGTTGTAAGGAATAAGATTCGGGTGCTTCGTATCCCACTCGCCTTTGATCTGATTTATCACTAGAGTGGAATCTATGAATACACTCAAGAACTTAATCCTTAGGTCAATAGCAGCTCGAAGACCCATGATACATGCTTCATACTCCGCCATATTGTTGGTGCAGTTGAAACATAATCGGGCGGTGAATGGAGTATGACAGCCCTCAGGAGATATAATTACGGCGCCAATGCCATTCCCCAATGTGTTTGATGCTCCATCAAAATACATAGACCATCAGGATCCCTCCTCAGGTCCTTCATCCAGTCCAGGTTCTTCGCAGTCGGTCACCAACATGATGTTCTCATCCGGGAACTCGAAATTCATGGACTGGTAGTTATCTATGGCCTGATGCGCCAAATGATCTGCCACTACACTTCCCTTGATTGCTTTTTGGTTGTGTATTAGATGTCGTACTCAGTTAAGATCATTTGCCATCTTGCTATTCTTCCGGATAAGGCGGGCTTCTCGAAGATATACTTGATTGGATCCATCTTTGATATCAACAAGGTGGTGTGAGCCAGCATATACTGTCTCAGTCGGCGAGAAGCCCATGCCAAAGCGCAACAAGTTTTCTCGAGAAATGAGTATCGGGTCTTACAGTCGGTAAACTTTTTGCTAATGTAATAAATGGCGTACTCTTTTCGACCAGACTCGTTATGCTGCCCCAGTACACACTCCATTGAATTGTCCAGCATTGCCAAGTATAATATCAAAGGTCTTCCTTCAACTGGAGGCCTCATAATTTGTGGTTCTTGAAGGTATTCCTTGATTCTTTCAAAAGCGGTTTGGCATTCATCATTCCACTTTACCACTTGATCTTTCTTCAGCAGCTTGAAGATTGGCTCACAAGTAGTAGTCAGATGTGAAATGAACCTGGCGATGTAATTTAGACGTCCCAAGAAACCTCTTACTTCTTTTTCTGTGCGGGGTATCGACATCTCTTGTATGGATTTTATCTTTGCAGGGTCCACCTGAATACCTTTATCACTAACGACGAAACCCAGAAGCTTACACGACCTTACCCCGAAGGTACACCTGTTCGGATTCAACCTCAGCTTGTATGTCTTCAACCTGTCAAACAGTTTTTGGAGATGATCCAGGTGATCTTCCTCAGTCTGGGACCTGGCTATCATGTCATCAACATAAACCTCAATCTCGTGGTGAATCGTATCGTGGAACAAAGCGACCATGGCGCAATGATAAGTTGCCCCAGCATTCTTCAACCCAAAAGGCATTACATTGTAATAAAAGGTGCCCCATTGTGTAACTAAGGTTGTCTTCTCCATATCCTTCAGAGCCATCTTGATCTGGTTGTAGCCAGAAAAACCATCCATAAAGGATAAGATCTTGTGTTGCACGGTGTTGTCGACTAGAACATCGATGTGAGGAAGTGGGAAGTCATCCTTGGGGATTGCCCTGTTCAGATCTCTGTAGTCCACACACATATGTACCTTACTGTCCTTCTTAGGTACCGAAACGACGTTGGCAACCCACTGCGGATAAGAAGTGACAGCTGAGAATCCGGCGTCAAACTGTTTCATGACCTCTGCGTTAATTTTCTCTGACATTTTGGGGCGCATACGGCGGACCTTCTGCTTTACCGGAGGGCAGTCTTCTTTGGTTGGCAAGCAATGTACCACAATATCAGTGTCCAAACCAGGCATATCTTCATAGGACCAGGCGAAGATCTCAACATAATCGTGCAACATCTGTATTAGCCATTATTTGACACTAGGCTCCAGATTCTCACCTAATTTAACCTCCTTCTTGTCTTCCTCTGTACCCAAATCCACTGACTCGACTGGCTCTTCATGAGGCTGTATAGCCCTTTCTTCCTGATGTAGTAGTCTAGCAAGTTCTCTCGGCACCTCACAATCATCCTCACCTTCGTCCTAGGCTTGGTTGATCGGATTTTCGAAGTCATAACTGGCAGTAGCAGAACTGTTATCAATGCGATCCATAGTGGATATGGATCTGCAGTATGATACGTGAGTGTGTGTAAGAGAATATATGTTTTAATAAAATGGGAGACTGAAAAGAAAAACAAGGAGCGCAAAATTTGTAATGCAAGAAAACTCCAATGTTTTATTGATGATATATGAAAATGACAAATAATAATAAGCCCTCACAAGCGAAGCCAAGGTGCCTCGGGCAAGGCACCGGGCCGTAAAGTTTCAAATTGTTTATTACAAATCTTAAAACAAAAGTCAATTACTGCGAAATAAAAGAAACAGGTATGAAGTCCTTCGCCGTCCAATTATTCAGTCCATCATTGGTTGTTGGGTAGATCCAGTTGTCGATGTCTGAATCTTCTTCACTGTCCTTAATTGCATTAACTCCCCGATTGTTGATGTGTAGAGGAGGTCTTCCAATCCGTGCGCGCCTAACAGCCCTTTGAGCCCCTGTAGTAAAGCCCAAACCAAATTTGTCAGTTTTGTAAGTGAAATCAGAGAGCCGGTCCCAATTGGTATACCCACCTTCTTCAACAACAGCCATGGCGTCCTTAAGAGAAGCCATCTTCAGTGGAGGTTTGTTGGTAGTAACTTCAGTCAACGCCAAAATCTGAGGGACCTCTTCGAAGTTCTGACAAGGAGTTTCTATGAACTCCCCATCCATCTCCACATAACGAAAAGAATTGAGATGACTTACCATGTACTCTTCTTCACCTCGCACCGTGACAATTTTGCCTTGTACCGGGTACTTCAGCATCTGATGGAGTGTGGAAGTGACTGCCCCCACCCTATGGATCCAAGGACGACCCAGCAAGAAAGAATATGATGGTCTGATGTCCATTACATAGAAGGTGGATCCAAAGGTCTGAGAACCCACTTTGACAGGGATGTCCACCTCCCCGTGCACCATCCTTTTTGATCCATCAAAAGCCCTGACCACAATGTTACTCGGCTTCAAAGTCAAACCCTCACAGTCCAAATGGTCCAATGCTTTCTTTGGCAGAACATTTAGCGAAGACCCGATGTCAACCAGCACATGAGCCATAGTGGTGCCCCTGCACTCAATCGAGACGTGCAGATCATCATTATGATTCCTCCCGTTAGCGGTCAGATCCGCATCTGAAAATCCTAGCCCATTGTCAGCAGTCAGGCTAGCCACACAGTCTTTGAACTGATCTACAAAAGTTTCCTGCGGCACATGCGCAGTCTTGAGAAATGCGATCAGAGCCTTCGCATGGGCTTCTGAACACAATAGCAGAGATAACATGGAGATCTTTGACGGGGTCTGCCCCAGTTGTTCGACCACATTGTAGTCGCTTTTCTTGATAATTTTCAGTATTTCCTCTATTTCTTGTTTAGAGGCTTCCACCATAATTTTTCTAGGCGCCTCCGTCCGGGAAGGCTCCCCTATAATTTCCTTGCCCCGAGTCTCAGATGGATCAGCGACAGGGGTGATAACTGGAGTAGGAACTGGAACAGTAGTTGATGTACTAGCAGATGGAATAATAACATGTTTATGGACAGTCGGAGGGGAAATCTCGGGAGAAAAGAGTCTTCCACTTCTTGTGACTTTACTAGCCCCAACAATATTACTGACATCAGTATCAGCTTCTTCATTCTTCCACTTTTTCTTAATACCATGGTAATACACATCAGCACCATAGTGTCATGGGACAGCCTTGTCTGAAGTGTATGGGATGGGACCAGGTACGGTGATTATTAGAGGAGAAATTCTTGGGACAGATGTAATCCTAACAGGTTTTCTCGAGGAAACCTTGGAAGGATTGGCGGAAATGGTGATGATGGCAACATCTTCATTGGGAACAACAGGGATCATAGTTTTCTCGAACAAAATCTTTTTGTTATCCATCAGGTGCTGAACACCTGACTTCAACAAATGGCAACCAGTAGGTAGAATCGAGCACATGTGGCAACCTTCACCACAACCCGGGAACACACCTGCCAACAATAGATTCCTCTTAAGAGTCATAAGAGGAGTATAAATTTCTTCAACAAAGGTCACAAACAAGTCATTGTCAACAACATTAACCCCACGACCATGTTTGGGCATATGAGCAGTTATTACATTCGGCTTTTCTGGAGCATCAAACTTTATCTCCTTAGCTTCCAACAAATCTTGTACTTTATTTCTTAAAGCCCATCAGTCATTGGTATCATGTCCAGGGCTTTCAGAATGGTAGGCGCACCACGCGTTGGGATTGTATCTAGGAGAGGTAGTGTTTGGATTTTTGGGAGCCTCCCTCAATGTGGTCAAGTTGGATTTCAGCAGGTGAGGTAACACTTTAGCCAATGTCATACTAATGCGGGTAAACTGACGTTGTGGTCTTTACACCCTCTGTTGATTGTTGCGTTGTGGAGCAACAACGGGTCTTGGTATCATTACAGCACTTACCGTTGGATGGTGTTCAGATCTGTTTTGGCCCCTCGAGCTATAAACTGCACTGGCTTCCTTCTTACCAGTAAAAGGTTTCTTTACCGAACTCGAAGAGGCATCCTTTTGTATTTTGCCACTTCAAATTCTGGCCTCCACTCTTTCTCTAGTTAAAATCAACTCGGTGAAACCAGACGATGAACTGCCAATCAAGTGGTTGAAAAATGGGTCAGACAGCGTCCCCAGAAACATATCAACCAACTCTCTATCAGATAAAGGGGGTTGAACTCTGCCAGCCAAATCTCTCCATTTCTGAGCATAATCTTTGAAACCTTCGCCTGCACCCATGGACATACTCTAGAGTTGAGTACGAGCGGGAGCAAGGTCGGTATTATACTGGTATTTCTTGTAGAAAGCAGCAGTAAGATATTCCAAGTTTCGAACATTGGCCCCTTCCAACTGGTAGAACCATTCAAGCTGAGTCCCTGACAGACTATCTTGAAAGAAGTGCACCCATAAATTTCTATCAGCTATGCGGGGTTGACTTTTCCTGACATAAGAGCGGAGATGGAGTTTTAGGCAAGACACTTCATCATACTTAGCAAAAACTGGAGCCTTGAACTTCTGAGGGATGACCAGTCCAGATACCAGTCCTAGTTCTCTGAAATCCAAACCAGGTATCTTCTGAACTTCCATAGCACTTAGACGGTCTTCTAGCTGCTTGTACCTATCCTCGGCAGGAGGATATTGCTCATCATCAAAATCAGTATCATTATCAGAGACCGCATAACTAGGGCCTTTTTCTTCTTCTTGGTTCTCCCCTTATTTAGATGAAGAGGTTAGATCAGTTTGATGCTTCAACCTTTCTCCAAACCTTCTGCCCATATTCAGAAGCCCGGTCTTCTTCTTCTTCTTCTTCTTCTTCTTCTTCTTCTTTTCTTTCAGAATGAGAGTTTTCAGATCCTCTTACCCCTTAGCCAGACTTATGAACATCTATTGGAACTGGGAATTCTGTTCCTGAAGCTCTTTGATGGCTTGATCAGAAGACATTTCTGCTGAAATAAACAGCGGAGAAGATAAGAAACCTGTAGTTGTACTTGTGATGATGTGCATGATAATGGGATGTGTATGTAATGATTTCAAAGACTTTGGGAAATTTAAATTCGCAAACCAAAAACAAAACTTTATTAGTTTAACTTTGAAATGTTCAACAATGCCATTAAGGTGTTACAAAGAAGTAAATAAAACAAATCTAAAACTAGAAAAGCAAAATCAAAAGTCCCATGGACGCTTTCTCTTTGTACTGATGTAGTCGTTGAGCACTTTTTCCTCCTCGAGCTGTCTTGTGAGCTTCAAAACCTTCCTCTCTTTCTCATGGAACTGCTCCCTGTAAGTATCTCGCTTATTCTTCAATTGAATCCAAGCCCTTTGTAGCTCCCCAAGATCAGTAGGCATGTAAGGATAGAGAACCGTGTAAGGAATACCGTCATCAGTAGTGGGTTCCACAATCACTGGTAACACTGCTGCATATGGCATCACAAGCTTCTGTGCACGAGCTCGGACCCATTGGAGGTAAGGTTTCATAGGAAGGGAAGTCTTTGGTCCCAACTCATGGGGGTCTGATCTATTTACCATGCCCCAAGCTCGTATGAACCTCCGACGATGCCCTTTAACATCTTCTTCATAGTCGAATGTAATATCCTCGAGAAGTAACCTATGGGGACCTTCTCTCCGAGCACGACTAAATTGTCGTAAAGCTAGAAAAGGATTGTAAGTTATACCTCCTCTGATACCAAGTAATTGGACATTAGGGTACCCCCCAAAGCGGTCAATAGCAGCAACGTCTTCCATAGCCCGGGAACACCAAATAATATCTGTATGAGCAAGTGACATTATTTTGTGCGACCAACCCAAACCTTCTTCGTTCTTCAGCACAGACTTAGGGAGGTGAGAAATAAACCACCTTGACAATAATGTCATATAGCACATAAGAGTTCCTCTTCTCCTTGTGGTACGAGTATAGAGAGCGTGCAAGATATCTCCAAGCAAGGTAGGCACAGGATTGCGAGAAAGGAAAATCTTGATAGCATTCACATCTACAAAGGAATCCGGGTTAGGTAAGAGAACCAAACCATAGATAAGAAGAGCCAAGACATCTTCAAAATCCTGAAAATCTAGATCATCCCAGAATAGCTGAGCTTGGTCTATTAGAAATTTGGATAGAAAACCTTCGACTCCGCTTCGAGTTTCCCAATTGGATACCACATCAACCCGTTTCAAATGCAAAGCTGAGGCAATGACTTCTGGCTTAGGAACTTCTTCTGTACCTGTGAAGGGTACCTGTTCAAGAATGGATATGCCCAATAGATGAGAGAATTCCTCCAAGGTGGGTACCAACTTATAATCTGGAAAGGTGAAACAGTGATGCTCGGGATCGAAGAACTGAAAAAGTACACTCATCATCTGTTCATCGGGGTTTGAAGTAACCAAGCTGAAAAGTTGACCATGTCTCTTAATGAACATAGAGGTTTCAGAAATCTTTGAACTAGCTTTTTGAGTTGGGATGGTATCTCCACAAAGTTGACTCAGATAGTCTTTCTACATGCGGAAGCCATGACCTGTAAAACAAAGCAAAGATAAATTCCCTTGGTCTTTGAAATGGTTAGTGTAATGAAGCATGTATGCTATGTTATGATGCATGTTGTCATGATAAAAAACAACAGGTATAGCAGATAACAGGCATGGCAAAGACAAACAAGTCACACAAAGCCCTTAGTTTTAAGGCTTGCATGAGGTCAAAGGTAATACCCTCTTGAAGTTAAGTTGGTTTCAACATGTCCTAGAAAAAGCAACCGAGTTCTAGGGGATCTCAATATCACTGACCATCCTCCATCGGTCATGGTTTCAGCTCACGCAATATTTTCTTGCGGCCGGAACTATCTCGAGAGTATGGTCTCAATGAGTATAGCATCGAGTATCAACCAGTTCTCAGCTTTAGACCGAGGCCGGCTATCTCACTACTTTCTAATGGCCAAGTTGGACGATTAAAGGTTCTAAGGTTAATTGATGCTTAATGACACCATGCGGCGGACCCGTATTCTCCTCGTTTCTCCACAAGGGATATCGGTACCAACCAAAGTGCCACACCAATGTAGCCTCTGCTTCAACCGTATCGTCCTACATTGTACAGTTCCCTCACAGTCTATTGCTACTTACCTAAAAGGTATTCCCCAGATCCAAGTTAGGATCTATAGCAATCCCAAACAAAACCCTTAAAAGTAAAGCACACAAAACAAACAAGAGAAGCAATTATGATGAACTAGATCTTAAGGTATACCCCACTTATAACTCCCCAACAGAGTCGCCAGTTCTATGATACGGTGGTAGAACCGACTGGTTTGAAATGCTGGTTTGCGTTTTGCGTTTTGCGTTTTGTGTTTGCAAAATGTCGCGGTAAGCAAGAGTCGCCACCGACTTTATTTCATCCAACCGAAAAGGAAAAAAGTACAGAAAAAATCCTTTTTCGAGATATTCTGAGTATGGGGGTAGATTATAGAAAGGGAAGGTGTTAGCACCCTTTCTATCCATGGTTTTCCATGGGCTCTTAGGTACTTGCTCATCTTTTTAAAATTGCTTGTGTATGTGGTTTGTTTTGAAAAAGTTTGACTTCGTGATAACCCTTGTATCAGTCCTCAAAGGTGTGACGAAGTTGTCTTGAAAATTGTTTTGAAATGTGTAAGTGTGAAAAAACTTTGATTTGAGCAAGTATCTACTAGCATCTACCTACTCGAAAAAGGATCGTTTCTATTCTTGTTTCCTTTAGACAGCGCTATCCTACTATTGAGAAATAGGTAGCACCGTCGTTGGAGTTGTAAGGGTCAATTCGAAAGGGACGTACGATCACTAAAGCAATGTTAGGATACCTTAGTAATAACCCTAGAGTCTTAAGATCATATTCGAGGCGACATTTCCGAGGCAATGTTTGATCTTTTTAGACAGGAGGGCAACCACTAAAACACCCTATACTTAATGACCGTTTACCGAAGGCAACCGAAGTGTGAGTATACCCTAAGAGAGATATGTGCGAGTGATCTGTTTTCAATTATTTAGTCTTTGCACATTAGGGTTTTCTAACTGGATTAATTTGTCATGCATTCTTGTCATACAATCCTATTAGCATACATCTAAACAGTCAAATATTCGCGAGAATTAAAATGCGAGAAAGTAAATCTACGCTATTACAAGGCTTCGGGAAGGGGGATTAATTACATGGCCAAAAAACCCGCAAAAGACGATAAATAAATAAAAAGGTCCTAGATTAAACTATTACAAACCATGAGCATTTACAGAAATATTGGAATAATGAATACGCGCGCGATGAATCAAATGCGGAGCAACTAGGATTTTGACCCTTACCTAAACCTAATTGTGATTAGTTATAAGAAAAATGCTTTTTGCTTTGTTATTTTAAGAAAATAGAGAAATTATTAAATTAATTAAAAAAAGAAAATCCTAATTCTAAATAATTTTAATTTTAAGGAAAAAAAAGTGAATTAAATTAATCTACAATCTATTTTTGTATTTTTATTTAGGAAAAAGAGAAAAATTGAATTTAATCAAAAGTTTAACCTAATTTCTATTTTGATTTTATTTATGAAAACAAATTATAATTTTTCTATTTTTAAACTAAATTAAATTAATTTTGATAAAATAAAAAACTAATCCTAATTTTTGATGGATTATTGATTTTATGTTTTTTGTGAAAAAATGAATTAATTTTTGAATTAAATAAATAAAGGAAATTAAAGAATAAAAAATAAAGAAAAGAAATATAAAAGGTTAGTAAATGGGCCTGGTGGTTTTTGCTAGAAAAAGGGGGTTAGAACTGAATTTCTGGGCCCAAAGTTGATGGCCTGCTTTGACTTTGCTGGATTCAGTGCATACATTGACCGGAGGCGCATGATGGACCTTCAAGGGAGAAGCCTTAGATCTGGGCTAGAGACATGATTGATGTTTGGATCTTGATGGCACATGATGGACCTCTTGGTTTGCAAAGTGCTGGATCGCCTGTGGAAAAGTATCATGAAATAAAGGTTGGGACCTGGGGATCGAACCCAGGTCCTTAGGCATTTTCCAAGGCATGCTTACCATCTGAGCTGCATGTGTTATTTGTATATATGATAAAAACAAAATATAATATATATGGATAATAATGAAAAGCGCACTAAATTCAAATGGCCCAACCAAGGGATGACACGCATCATCGTCTACCTCCCAACCATCGTTTTAGGTAAACAAACTTTTACCTACAGACGCTTGTTGTAGGTATATCCCTGTCCATCTCCAAAATTGTGTAGGCTCAATATAAATGGCCATGGCTGGTACCAATCAACTCGTATCATCCTCACGAGTATCATGGTACCAGAGTTAACGCCCAATTTTTTCTGCATAAAAAAGCCCTAAACAAAAACACGAAACCCTAACTATGGCATCTTCCTGTACAGGCGTTAGAAATGCAATTAAACAGTGGCAATAGTTTGCAAACTCAATGACAAACACGAATATATCATCTAAATATGCCATGGATGAGTAAATCAATGAAAACTAATTTGAATTTGGAAGTCGTTATACCTATAACTTATAATTCTAAGCGTGAAACGACTTGCTATTGATTGGAATATGTTCCTGGGACCTCCAGCAATCGATTGGAAAAGGAAAGATGGCATGATTTGGTCTCTAGTATGGAAATTGGATCCACACTTTTCTTGAGTTTTTTTGAATTGTGTTCTTGCTCTGCACGACTGCTTAACCTTTATGCTTGCTTTGGAAATGTTCAATATATATTAGAGAATGCATTAGGGTTGTAAAAATGATCAAATCTTTGGAAGTTTTTCAAGATTTGATTTTGTTTTCATGGCATATGTAAACCTTCCAAATTTGGCCTAATCATGCTGTTTTTGTCCCAATTACCATTTATTCGATTTGATCTTGCAAGCTCATCAAATCTTGGTTGCTAACCTGTCACAAAAACCAATCAAATCCAATCTTTGATAATTTTCATCATTTATTTGATTTAATTCAATTTTTAATTAATGAAAAATCAAAATAAATTAAAAAATTAAGAAAACAAATGATGGGTCAGCATATGAGTCGTGGACCACATTATAATTGAGGTGCAAGCATAAAAAGTTGGGCCCATTTAGCAAAAAATGCAAATTTGACACATTTGATTTTTGGCAATTTTACAAAAAAAGGTCAATTTTGACAATGCATATCTCTCTCAATTTTGAACCTAGGAGGGTGTTATTGGACTTTTTAGAAAGCTTAGGATGTCCTCTAAGCAACCCTTTTTGTCTCATCTCAATTGAGTCTTCCATGTTCACGTATGATGCTTTGACCCAAAAGGTGTTTTTGTTGACTTTTCAAAATGACCTATAATGTCAAAATTCATATCTTTTTGTGAGTGCATATTTTGTACTTGGGAGCTGAAGATGAATTGTAGGGAATTGCATCCTCTTCAAAATGAACTTTGGATGGGTCATTTATGATAAAGTATGAGAAAGTTATGTTTGGTCAAAGTTGAGTTGACTTTTCCTATAAAACCCTAATTTAGCAACTTTTGGGTTTTGATGAATTGTGAGCAATCCTTGATGAATCATGATCAAACCTTGACCAAATGATGAATGATACTTCAAAATGAGGATTTTGACCAAAAATATTGAAGTTTGACTATATGTGGGCCACAATTGACTTTTGACCTAGCACAATCGATTTTCAGGCTTTTGAGCAATTGACTAAGCAAACTTCCTCTGCAAGGCTTGAAACTTGACATGGATGATCTTGAGAATATATTAGGACAATGGTGAGCATTTGGTATCCTTTGGACTCAAGCATTTTGATGAAAAATGAAACCCTAATTTGAAGCACACTGCTTTAGGAGAGAGTTTGTCTGGTCAACCATTGGACTTCCTTGAGCAATTTGAGGA
Source organism: Vicia faba (assembly GCA_948472305.1). Classification (NCBI taxonomy): domain Eukaryota; kingdom Viridiplantae; phylum Streptophyta; class Magnoliopsida; order Fabales; family Fabaceae; genus Vicia; species Vicia faba. Next base: position 502,594,951 of record OX451736.1, read on the forward strand.
CCTCACTTGACATGTATTGGGAAATATGGGAGGGCAAATTTTGGGGTACAACACATAGGTTTATTCTGATACTTCTTCCAGTGTGAAGTCAACATTTACTTTGGATGGAATATATAAGCCCATCTCTGAAGAATCTCAATCATGTCGCCGAGTGGCATCTTTTAAGCATATTCAAGCATACCATCAATCGACAGCGTTACTCCATACACCGGCGAGCACAAATTTCTGGGCACTTTAGTGTTCAATCATCTTCCACCTTCAGCTCACGAAAGGCAAACGAGCCAATCTAAATCTTCAGGTTTAAGAAAATTAAACAGGGGCGGTTGTTGCACCCCAAAATTTGCACTCTTATTTTATTCAAAACATACTCCTAGAGGTCCTCGAATGCTCAAGGATGACCAAGAACTGACTAGACAAATTCTCCTCCTAAGTAATGGATTTCCAACTAGGGTTTCACTTTTCACAAATAAGTTTGGGTTTTAAAGGCCTCAAGTGATTTCCATGATCCCTAATATTTCCTCAAGAATTCACATGCCAAGTTTCATGCCTTGCATCACAAGTTTACTCAGTCAATTGCTCAGATGACTGAAAATCAACTATATTAGGTCAAAAGTCAATTGTGGTCAATATGCAGTCAAACTTCAAGATTTTTTGTCAACATCAACAATTTTAAGTGATATCCATCATTTGATCAAGGCTTGATCATGACTCCTCAAGTAATGCTCTCGAATCATCAAGAATCAAAAATTGCTAAATTAGGGTTTCCTAGATAAAGTCAACTGAACTTTGATCATGCATAAATTTCACATACTTCATCCATTTTACCCAAACCAAAGATCATTATGAATAAAATTCAATTCCCTACAACTTTTCTTTTGTCCTCAAGTTCAAAAAATGCATCATTGGAAAGATATGAGCCAATACATTACAGGTCTTTTTGGAAGTCAACAAAAAGGCATTTTTTGTCAAGGAAAATTACATCAAAATAAATTCTCCAAAATTCAAAAATGGTCAACACAGAGATTGTATAGGACGTCTTGAGCTTTCTAAAAAGTCCAAGATAATTTTCAAAATATGAAAATTGAGCAAGTTATGACCCGTGCAAATTGGGAAAATGCAAGAAGTCAACTTTAAGCAAAAATTCGTTTTTAAGTTCACAGACCTATTTTTTTGGGATTCAAGCATGTTTATGATTTACTCAAGGACCCCTAAACTTACTCATGCACCATTGTGATTTTTATTTTTATTTATTTGAATTTTATTCATTTAAATACAATTTAAATCAAAATAAAATACAAAGTATGATGCAAGGCATGCAAGTTTTCGTTTCCATCAAGATTAAGGCCTAAAAAACTTAGCACAGGCTGGAAAAAAATGCACGGAGCTCATTTGTGCAAGATTTGGCCTATTTTGGAAATATTTCATATTGTTCCAAAATAAATATTATATGATGAACGCATAAGATTTTTTTTCCATCTTGGCTGGCCTAAAATGATTCACTATACATACACAAGCCTTACATCTCAAAAGCACATGCGCAGCCAGCCTGAAAAGGATCCTAGAGAACTTTCAAATTTTCAAAGAATATTGAAAATCTATATTTCGTGATCCAGCTGCTTCCAGACCAAACCAAGCATCTTATCCATCTCCTGAAGGTCCCGGGAAGCCATATCAACCTTTATCCATGCTTGAAGCCACCTGAAACCGGCCAGCCGAATCACCTCCCTATTGGTAAAATTTTCATATTCGAATCTCTTAATACACACGATTTAAATGAATTTAAAGCATACATTCATGTTCACATGATCATTTTGAATCATTCTAACGTGCTACATGAAAAGATATAGGCTTAGAATGCAGGTTGCCATTTTTAGGGTTTCAAAATGGCCAAGCATCGAGCTGGGTGATACAGGCCATTTCAGGTCAAGCCAGTGCCATGGTTGAATTCGTAGCATACGAAATAGGGGGGGGGGGGGGTAGCCTGAATTTGGGGCTTTGATTCTACGTATTTTTGCAGATCCAGTTTTGAACCACCGGAGAAGACAATCGGAAAGTTGACTCCGGTGGTAGGCGTGTCTTCTCACCATTGGTCCATTTGAATACTGGCACGCGCATTTGAAAAATATGGGGATAGTATTGATTATTCATTATATTATTATTGTGTTATTATACTAACAATTGTTTGGAATGGCCCAATGGTAAATGTAGCGTATGATAAGGCGTTCGTATGCAAGGGCAGGGGTTCGACCCCTGCCTCCTGCATTTTTCTTTCATATTATTTGATTCTTATAGATCATGTATCTTGAAGTCCAGCGCGCCTACCGTGTACCTCCAGATCCCAACCAGTAGATCGTAACGAATCCAGATCTTGCGTTCCTAGAGCGCCCCCTCATGATGAACTCTCAAAAATCAGATTCACGGGATCAGGCGCAACATCCTAGGCCTCTCCTCTATGGGCCTAGCTAATTGCAATTCACACTCCACCCATTTAATTTGTACATCATGCCCGGTATATTTTTCTTTTTATTCTTTTTTAGCTTTATCTATTTAATTGTTTTATATTTATTTTTCAAAACAATTTTTATTTTATGATAAAAATCAGAAAAAATCACAAAAAAAATAGATTTAGGTTTTTCCAATTAAATTCAATTTTTGTAAATTAATTTATTTATTTTATTTAATTATTTTGATTAATTTAAAACCAGTTAGAATTAGGTTTATTTATTTCAAATCTTTTTCCAAATAAAAATACAAAAAAATGTTAGAATTAATTTCCTCTCTTGATTAAATTTAATTGCATTTATTTATCCTCTTTTTTTAATTAAGATTAGTTTTTAATTCAATTAAAGTATTTTCTTAACAAAAATAACAAAAATATATATATATTCTAAGTGTATAGAAGTATTTTAGGGTTTCTACTCCACTTTCCGTATTCGTGCGCTCATTTTAAATTTCGCATTTTATATTGATGTAACTGCAAAAAGGATGTAATAGTTGTAAACTTATGACCTTTACTTTTTTTTATTTACCCATTTTTGATTTGTAATTCCCCCTCCCCGAAGCCATGTAATAGCGTAGCTTTAAATTCCGTATTTTTTTTATTTTTGCACTGATGTTAACTGTTAGATGTATGCTTAATAGGTTTGTATGATAAGATAAAAGCAAACATTAGCAAACTTAATATTCGAAGATAAATAAACTGAAACACAACACACTTGCACATGCGCATCTCTAGGATACCTCCACTTGTTGGCTTCGAAATAAATATTCACGACTCTCAAAGGTGAGAGATTTTAGTGGTGACCCTTTGGTTTAAAGATCATAATTCCCTCGATAACCCTTTCGACATTGCCTCGGTATATGATCTTAAAAAAATTAGGGTAACTACTAAAGTATCTTATGAGTTGTTTTTGTGGTTGTACGATGACCCTCGCTTGTCCCTCAAACATCCAACGATAGGGCTACCTACTCACTAATAGTAGGATAGTATTGTCTAAAGGAAAAGAGGAAAAGAACAAACCTTACGAGTAGGTAGATAGATCTTAGTTTCTTACTCATAAAAATAATCAAAAACAATTTTTTTACACATACACAAACTCTTTTCTAAATATTTTCAAATACAAAAAAAAATTTGTATACGTTCTCTCCGAAACGAGAAACGTTACAAAGTTCTCCGCACTAAGGCGTCTTTTCTAAATATCTTCAAAACACACTTACACAAAAAAAAAACATTTTCAAAGCGAGCTAGCAACTAAGAGCCCATAGATAACTATGGATGTAAAGGGTACTAACACCTTCCCTTTCCATAACCTACCCCCCTTACTCAGAAAATAATCTCGAAAGGTCTTTCCTATTATTTTCACCCTTTCCTTTGTTGGATAAAAGAAAAGTCGGTGGCGACTCTTGCTAACGACAACATTTGCAATAAAAATACAAAACCAGTAAAGTCAGTTCTCCCACCGTATTACAGTTATTATCGTAGGTTTATTGAAGGATTTTCGATGTTGGCATTACCTTTAACTCAGTTTACTCGAAAGGGTCAAGCCTATGTGTGGGACATTTCATGTGAAAAAAAGTTTTGTATAATTAATGAAGAAGTTAATGACTGCCCCAGTGTTGACTTTTCCTAATTTGAGTGATTCTTTTGTAGTATATTATGATGCGATGAAGATGGTTCTTAGTGGTGTACTAATACAGAATGGTCAGGTTGTCGCTTATGCTTCCAGACAACTGAAGGTTCATGAGAGAAATTACCTTACACATGAATTAGAGTTGGCACATGTGGTATTTGTTTTGAAGATTTGGAGACATTATATGTTTGGCTCCAGGTTTGAAGTGTTCAATGATCACAAGAGTCTGAAGTATCTATTTGATCAGAAATAGTTAAATATAAGGCAGAGGAGGTGGCTCAAACTTCAAAAAGATTATGATTTTGATTTGAGTTACCATCCAGGTAAGGCTAATTTTATGGTTGATTCTTTGAGTAGGAATTCCTTGCATATGTTGATTCTTATGGTGCAAGAGTTTGAATTGATTAAGCAATTCAGAGATATGAGCTTGGTGTGTGAAGAAACTCCTAACCGTGTGAAGTTGGGTATGTTGAAGTTGAATAGCAGTATCCTTGAGGAGATCAAGAAGGTCAGAAATATGATCTGAGTTTGGTTGATCAGTTACTTCTAATCAACCTAGGTAACAGAGGTGAGTTTCGAGCTGATGAGAATAGTATGGTGAGATTAGGATATATAGTGTATGTTCTTGATGTTCTAGAACTAAAGAAGAGTATTCTCGAAGAAGGACATCAAAGTGGTTTAAGTATTAATCCCAGTGCGACGAAGATGTATTAGAATTTAAAGAAATTGTTTTGGTGGTCCGGTGTGAAAAAGAAGATTGTTGAGTTTGTTTATGCTTGTTTGACTTGTCAGAAGTTAAATATTGAGAACTATAAGCCTTTGGGTCTGATGACACCGTTGAATATTTTGGAGTGGAAATGGGACAAAATTTCCATGGATTTTATGTCAGGTTTGCCAAAGACTGCTGAGGGAAATGATTCGATTTGGGTGATAGTGGATAGATTGAATAAATTGGCTCATTTATTATCGATGAAGATCAATCATCCCATGCAGAAGTTAAATCAGATGTATATTGAAGAGATTGTAAGATTACATGGTATACCTTTGAGTATTGTGTCAGATAGATATTCGCAGCTTACATCAAGGTTCTAGAAAAGTTTGCAGAATGCCATGGGTACTAAGTTAAATTTAAGTTTTGCTTATCATCCGCAAACAGATGGTCTTTAGAAGATTTGTTGAGGGATTGTGTGCTAGAACAAGGAGGTGCTTGGGACAACAACTTGCCATTAATTGAGTTTACTTATAATAATAGTTTTCATTCTAGTATTGGGATGAAACCATATGTGTAATTGTATGGAAGAAGATGTAGGACTCCATTGTGTTGGTATGAGTCGGGCGAGAGTGCAGTTCTCAGACTTGAGATTGTACAGCAGACGAATGAGAAAATCAAGATGACCCAAGAAAATATTAAAGCTTCACAAAGTCGTTAGAAGAGTTATCATGATAAGAGAATAATAGCACTTGAGTTCAAAGTGGGAGATCATGTGTTTTTTAGAGTTACTTCAGTAACTGGTGTTGGTAGATCCTTGAAGTCTTGAAATCTCGCGTCGTGTTTTGTTTGTCCATATTAGATTATGCAAAGGATAAGATAAGTAGCCTATCAAATTGCTTTGTCTCTTCCGCTTTCTAATCTTTACGATGTGTTTCATGTGTCTCGGTTGAGAAGATACATTTTGAATTTGTCTCATGTGATCCAAGTGGATGATGTACAAGTGAGAGATAACATGATTGTTGAGACTTCACCCATGGGAATAGAGGGTCGAGGGGTGAAGCAATTACGTGATAAAGAGATTGCCTTGGTGAAGGTAGTGTGGGGAAGACCAGCTGGTGAGAGCATGACTTGGGAGCCTGAGGATCAGATGAAAGAGTCGTATCTGACTATGTTTTCTTCAGGTAATTTTTGGGGATGCAAATTCTCAAAGTGGGGGAGATTTGCAACACCCCAAAATCTAGATTTGTATTTTTGTGATTTATTTTAAATATTATATGATTTTATGTTGGTATGTTGTTGGATTGTTAGTGGGATGTAGGTGTTGACTTAGAATTAATTAGATTAAATAATTTTATAGCTAGTTGGTTTATGAGTAAATTAATAAAGTATATTCTTAGTGTAGGTGAAAATTATTTAGAAATTAATAAAATAATATTTTTATGAGGTTTATTATATAACTAAAATAATAAAATAGATTATAAGAATGAGTAGAGATGTCAAGGGTGTAATAATAAGTGTATAGGAGTAAGTGAGGGCATAAGGGAAGATCATAAAAAGTATCTAAAGTTAACAAATAAAATAAGGAATATAGTGTCAGTTTGTGTCATTCGTGAAAATTGGAGAACGAAGGAAAAGTCTAGGGCACAAAGAAACTAAGGAGACTATAATCCTTTAGAGCTTAAAGAGGCCGATTTCTAGGAGTAACAAGGTAAGGATGGATAACTGTGATTTATTATGAATGGTATGATGGAAGGGTTGAGGTAGGTTTTCTTGTATATGTCTATGGATGATGAATACCATGATGTAATTGTTGATAATGATGTTGATATGTCATGAATTGAATCTATTATTTGTATGATGACTTTGTGATTAAGGATTGAATGGTAATTTGTGTTGTGTTGTCATTGAAATTATGTATTTATGGAGTTGTTGATGGTAGATGTTGTGTTGTTGTGTGTGGTTATGAGTTAGAGTCATAAATAAGTTATGACTGTGTTCAGTGAAAAATATTTGGAGTTTGAAACTTTTTAAAAGTGATTTTTCGTTTTAAAACATAAGCTAAATGACTTGCAAGAAAAATGGGGGTTTTGGGATGGCTTAAAAGTGATTATTTGTACTGAAAAGCAGCAGAAAGTGCTTCTGCAAAGACGTAATCAATTACGGGGTTTGGCGTAATTGATTACCACTTAAAAAATGGGTTTCTGGGCTATTTTCGAGGCCGAAATTGATTTCAAGGAATGGTGAAATCGATTTCCACTGTTCTGGTAGAATTTTTTAAAAACATCAAAAATTCATAACTATAATTCTGGATGTCCGATTGACGCGCCGTTTGAATCTGTAGAGATCTGAGACAACTTACTTTCATTTAAAAATAGTTTCATGTTTATGTAAATAATTTAAATAATATTTAATGGTGTTGTAAATTTTGTAATTGTATGTTGCACTATGATGTCTTGTTGTAAATGATGAAACTTGAGTGTTATTGCAATGATGTTGTTGTGATGTTAATGATGGTACTGTGATGATGTTTTAATGATGTACATATTCAAATATATATACATGTTATGTTATTGATGATGATTTTTTTGAGGATGCATTTGACTAGCCGAGGTCGAACATATATGTGATGTTATTGAGGATGCATTTGACAAGCCAAGGTCAAACATATAGGTGATGCTGTTGGTGTTGTTGGTGTTGTTGCATGTTGCCAATCATGCATCCATGTTGCAGAACTTATAATGTGGCCTCGTTTTCTATGGTGATGGTTCAAGTGCGAGTAGCTAAATCCTTTGTCCGGTGATTTAGTGAAGCGCTACCTAGGGTGATGGCAGCGATTTGGTGTACTCCGGTTCTAAGATGGAATCGATCATATGGTGGGATCATAAAGTAAAATGAACCTATATGTTTATATTATGGTACCATATGCATTGTGTCGGTGTTGTTGCATTTAACATCCTATGTGAAATTTGCATAGCATATGGTGATGGCAGCAATTTGGTGTACTCCGATTTCAAGAGGGAATCGATCTTATGGTGGGGGTCATGGAGTGAAGTGAACCTATGTTTTATATTATGGTACCACATTCATTGTGTCGGTGTTGTTGTATTTAACATCATATGTGACATTTGCATAAATTTGTTGATGAATTACGTTGTGAAAATGATGCCAAGAACAGAGTATAACAGGTTTCTTTGAGGCAAGAAACCCACAATGTATGAATCAGGAAAGCAAGAAGAACACAAAGAATTGGTTATTAAGTGCTACTATTTACTTTATCTTTAAAACAATATTACAAGTGCTACAGAATAACAAATAACTTCTCTCAGCCTAAATTAGGATTTGCAGTATACAATGATAAGAAACTAGTATGCTATTTATAATAAACTTAACATACTAAACTAATGGGATTTTTCAAAAATACCCATTACAAGCTAACTTAGGGTACAAGCTAACTTAAGCAATTGGACATAACAAATAGGATCAATTAGCCATGCTAACAAACTTAGCATTTTCGACAACTGTATGCTTGACCATACTTCGACTACATTATACTACTTCGACACCAACATGTGAGAGGCCTTCAGATGCATGCTAACCTCTATCGAACTTGTCGAACCACGAAGATACCATTCAACCCAATAGAGTTTTATCCAATATCTCACAAATCTCAACCATGGAAAACACTTTAATATCATAGAACAAACTATCTTTCTTCATGCAGCTTTATCAACCGCATACAGTGGAAAAACTTGCAACTTGGTAAAGTCTTAGTGATCATATCAGCAACATTGTGATCTGTTGAAATATTCAGCACTTGGACCTCTCCACGCTCGATTACTCCTATGAAAAATGCAGTCTCACATCGATGTGCTTGGTTCGCTCATGATAGGTTGAATTCTTCGACATGTGTATTGCACTTTGACTATCACATTTAACAGTGATAACTCGACCTTGATGTTTCAGCTCCTTAGCAAAACTTTCAAGCCACGATGCTTATTTAACAACTTCAGTGAGGGAAATATATTTTGCTTCAGTGGTTGATAAGGCAACAACCTTCTGAAGTGTCACTTTCTAACTAATTGATGTGCCAAAGAAAGTGAAAAACATATATCCAAAAATAGATTTTCAGGAATTCATACAACTTGCATAATTAAAGTCGACATATCATTCAGTTACTGTTTTAATATCTTCACCAAAGGTTCCACCATAAATCAGAACTCTGTTCAGAGACCCATTTATGTATCTTATAATCCACTTCAATGCTTTCCAGTGAGCCTTTCCAAGATTCGCCATGTACTTGCTTACAAGAGTTACTGCATATGCTATGTCGGGTTTAGTACAGACCACAACATATGTCAAAGAACCTATTATATTATCATATGAGATGCTATTCATATAAGCTCTTTCGATATCAGTACTAGGACACTGATCTATACTTAGCTTAAATTGAGGGTTTGTCAAAGTCACACCAGGCTTTAAATTCGACATACCAAACTTCTCGAGAATCTTCCGTAGGTATGCCTCTTGAGATAAGCATAATTTCCAATTTTTTCTATCTCTTCGGATGTCAATCCCAAGAATCCTGGATGCAACTCTCAGATCCTTCATGTCAAACTCCTTATTGAGTTCAGCCTTCACCCTCATTATTGTTGGTGTAAGCCCTAGAGGTAAATACTTTTGATACTTCTATTGAATTATTTATTAATAATAAAAGACATTTTTTATTATGTTTGTTTTTCCAAAATAATAAAGTCCCTAGAATAGTAAGTTCGTTTAATGAAATGTTAAGTGTGACTTAATCATGAGACCTCGTTAAACATAAGGATACTGTTCTTAAATCATCTGTAGTCGAGCTTTATTGTGAAGCGGGATAATATTAAAGCATTAAGACTGTTATATAGATAGACTGATGATCACATCCCACGGATCATGGATAAGGAGTTATCAAGTCTTGACATTGGTATGAATATTAGGAGCACTACGCAAAAAATAATTTTTAGCAGCACATAAAAGAAAGCGCTTTTGGAAAAAAGCGCTGCTGTAGGTTTTAAAAAAAATTCGCTTAAAAAAGTGCTTTCAAAGGGTGCCTTAAGAAAGTGCTTTTCAAAAGCGCTTCTAAAGGTCACCCTTAGGAAGCGCTTTTTGGGAAGCGCTGCTAAAGCTGGCCTTTCAGAGGGTACCTTAATAAAGCGCTTTTCAAAAGCGCTGCTAAAGGTCAGCCTTAGAAAGCGCTTTTCCAAAGCGCTGCTAAAGCTGGTCTTTAGAAAGCGCTTTTAAAAGCGTTGCTATAGGATATGCTACGAAAGCGCTTTTTGATGTAAAAGCACTGTTATAGATGACCTTTAGAAAGCACTTTTAAAAGCTCTTTCGTAGGTAGTTTTATAATAAATATCAAAACACAATTCGTATCACTTTTCTATTCTCAGTCAAATTTTCTTCACGAAAAAACCCTAAACCAGAGCTTCTACGGCAGTCAACGGTGCTCCACTTCTCCGGCCAACTGCAATTAGTATCAGGTTTCATTTTTTTCCTCATCTTGTATGTGTTTGTCTGGTTTTCGTGTGCTTTTGTTTGGTTAATGATTTTGAGCAAGCATGGTTTCTACTGTCATAGAAGTTATTAAGAAGTTGTGCATATAAGTAACATACTAAGAGAGAAATAATGGAGAGTAACATGCTAAGAGAGAAATAATGGAGAGTGTCACACATAATGGAGAGTGTCTTTGTTTACGTTTAATTATGTCATGGGTGTTTGGTTTGTTGTGTTTTATTGATTCTTTCATGTACAGAGAACATGACTTCTTTAGAGGCATTGAAATAATACTATGATATTATTGTGAACCAGAAAAAAAAATGTTTAATTAATTATATAGACTTACATTAACAAGTTGTGCATTGGTAAAACAAGCTAAGAGAGAAATAATAGAGAGTGTAACAAAATATTTAATAAAGGTAGCCATATTGTTAACTCTATTAATATATTATTTTTTTCGTGTGCTTTTTATGATTGATTTTGAGCAATGATGGTTTCTTGTTTATGTGTTCTACTCGTCTCTTTTCTTGGTAGGAATGTATTATACTTGTGTACTAAAGTAGTTGATAGAATAAAATGAATTTAGTGAAAAGTTTTGAGTATTGGTTTTGTTATATGGTTGTGCAAGAGCAAGTGCAAGTTTTGAGTATTGGTTTTGTTTTTGAATTTATCATTTAGCTCAGATTGACTCAGAAACCGTAAACCATGGATAAGACATGGATGTATTCTAATCGATTATCGAAAGAGTACGAGAATGGGGTATTGAAATTCATTAAGTTTGCTGTTGCGCATGCCGAAGACCCCAGTCGAATGACATGTCCTTGTTTGTGTTGTTGTTATGGGAATCGGGTTGACGCGGTTCAGTTGGCATCGCATTTAATACGGTATGGAATTGATAGAAGTTATACATGTTGGAATATGCATGGTGAGAAAAGTGATGGGAATGATGAATCGGGGGATAATAGGACCTATGCTTCAAACGACAATGGCACAGATACATACGATTATGATAGAGTTGAAGAGATTGCAGAAGCGCTTGAAGTAGATCTTAATGATTGTCCCAAAATGTTCGAGAGGTTGGTAAGCGATGCAGAGAAACCGTTATATACCTATTTCTGAAGAATATATAATTTAATATTACTTCTTCATTTTCTTCCTTAATTTCTATTTTTTCTATCTTTTCTTCTTCTATTATTTGTAGTTGTTCCACAAGTTTCCATAACTCATGCCTAATATTGGAGAAAAAGGGCGCCTTGGCATCCATCTTTGCGTCACTTATCAACCACCAATCTACCACCCCTGCACCTTGGCGTCTCTCTCAGCTCACGTTCACGTGGTCACCAAAGCAAACCACCACCACCACCTCACCTTGGTATCTTAACAGGTTTATTCTCAAACCCTAAAATGAGAATTTATGTTTGTTGTTACTTTTCTGTTTGCTGTTACAATGAGGTTTTTGTACATTCTTTTGATTTTGCAAACAAGGTGTTTGCTGAAATGTCACAATGAGTTTCTATTTGTGATGTGATTTTGCAAACAAGGTGTTTGTTGAAATGTCACAATGAGTTTCAGCTTGTGATATGATTTTGCAAACAAGGTGTTTGCTAAAATGTCCCAATGAGTTTCAGTTTCTTACATTGATTGATTGTGATTTTTGATGTTGGAGTTATGTAATTGACTTGAATGAAGAAAATGAAATTGTAAAAGTGGTGTGTGGTTTTGTTAATTGATTGTTGTAGTTGTTTAGTGAATGATTAGGTTTTGATTATGTTTCTGTTACAAGTTTTTTGGTGAGTTGAGTTGAATTCTGTTTGGGATTTTAGTTAGGGTTTAAACTTAACTAGCAGCATGTTTCACATGTAATTTCTAATATTTTAATTTTACTTCACACCATTGCAGATAACACTTGATTTAAATTACGGCTTCAGCTCATGTGTTATAAATTGAAGATGTCACAATTGAAGAGTCACTTGCAACAAACATAAACATGACGTATATGCTTGTCCTCTTTATGTTTGTTAATTATTTTATTTTGAGAATGACCAATTTATGTTGTTCTCTGGTGCTTGATTTACTACAGCAACATTTCAGTTACGTTTCTGCAACAAGTTGTATCACTGCAGAAGTTTGTGTCAGATGCACATAAAGGTAAGCATTTATGGACTTGGATATCTTCTGCTACTACAATTTTGGCTGCTGCGTTGATTGCCTATATTGCTAAAGGTCACTGAAATGTTGTCCTATTTATTTTAGAAGATTAGTTTTTGTAATAGGATCAAGATATACCTTGATTTTTAGCTAAAATATCTTGATCTTTATTAATGAATTACTTTTGTTTTGACATATATTCACTTTGATGTGTATGCAGTATGTCTTTTTCATTTTATATAGTTGACTTATTTCAACCACTACATGGATTTCACTGTTTGTTCATAGTTTTTTTTTGTAATTTCACATGGTGGATTTTCTATTTTCCACAATTCTCCGCTGAAAATACTATTCATATGTTTACATATTGGGATATGCATCAACATTCTCTTTTGTTTTATCAGGTATGGTGGGATCTATCTAGACTATGATATCATAGTTTTGAAGCCAATTTCTTTTCTTAATAACTCTGTTGGAATAGAGGATCATGCTGCTGGAAGTTCTTTGAATGGTGTTGTGATGGCTTTTGGAAGGCAAAGGTATTGTTAGTGTGGTTCCTATCTTGCAAAGACAAAGAGGAATTGTCAAACTTCCAACAAGGGTATTCATTTTGCTTTGCATTTACACATGCAGAGAAACATATGACAGCGCTTTTCCAGGAAAAAGTGCTGCTAAAAGACCACCTATGAAAGCGCTTTTCCAGAAAAAAGCGTTGCTAAAAGCCTACCTAAGACAGCGCTTTTCCAGAAAAAAGCACTGCTAAAAGAAAACTTATGAGAGCGCTTTTCCAGAAAAAAGTGTTGCCTTAGGTAGACCTATGAAAGCGCTTCTTCATAAAAAAGAGCTTCCAAAAGCCTACTTAAGAGAGCGCTTTTTAGAAAAAGTGTTGCATTAGGTAGACCTACGAAAGCGCTTTTCATTAAACAAAAAGCGCTGCTAAAACCTATAGCAGCGCCACCTACGAAAGCGCTATTAAGCGCTTTTAAAGGTCAAAAAAAGCGCTTTCGTAAGTCTTTTTCGGCGTAGTGGAGTAATATTTATACTGGATTAACCTGGTATGAGAATACTACATAGAATATTATGCAAAGTGTCATAATGATTCTCATGGTGATAAGTGGTGTATACCGCCATTCGACCTGAAACCACTATAGACCCTTGATGTAGAGTCAAGTTCTTTATTGTAGACAAACGTTGTCCGTAACTGGATGACCATAAAGACAGTTGATGGATACTTTGTTAGAACAATGTTTGAATCTACTACCCTATATTTGAGTTTTGATGATAACAAAGTGAAAAGATATAGTATTTATATGTTTCATGTTTGAACTATATGCTGCCTAAAATTACTATGCTCTGACTTGCAGATACGCTGATTAAAATAAGCAAGATCACTTCTTCAGCATCAGAATTTGATTTCATATACCAGCATCAGAAGTTGCTGAATCAGAACGTCAAGATCAGATGATCAACTCACATACATGCTGAAGCTTGATGAACAGAACTGCGCGTAAACACTCTGATACAAAAACAATAGTTCATCAGCAGCGAAGCAGAATCAGAATGAGCCAAGCCAGAACGTGCATTGAAGAAGCAACGGTACTGTGCATTGAACGCTAATTAATTCCAACGGTATCATTCTAGACAAGATCTGCTCAAAAAGGAAAGCTTGTTATTAGCATTGAATCAAGAATATTTGCATTCAACGTTCATCTTCTCAAGTGCTATATAAACAAAGCTTCGAAGATTATAATGGCTAATGCTCTCCAATTCTCTACACGCACAAAGCTGAACAATAATCTTCATCTACCAGTTTTGCTAAACCACAAACTCTGATACTCCATTAGTGTTTAGCAATCTAAGTTTCTAAGCTTCATTTGTGTATACATCACAGTTGTGATAAAGTTTTGTAGAAAACATTCACACACATTTGTTTTATACCTTTGTAAGAAAGTGTTGCCTTGACAAACCGGATTGTGGTTTGAATCAAGAAGGCTTTAGCAGTTGTTAAAGCAGTCTGTAATATTCAGTTGAATATAGTGAATTAAGACCTCGTTGGAGAGAGGCGAAATCACCTTGACGGGTGGACTGGAGTAGTTTGAGATCAAACGAACCAGGATAAAAATATCTTGTCAATTGCTTTAAGATTTCAGTTTTACAATTCAACCCCCCCTTCTTGTGTTTTTCACCCCTTCAATTGGTATCAGAGCGCCTGGTTCTGAGCTAAAACACTTAACCGTGTCAGTACAAGATCCAGCGTCAAAAAAACACAATGGCAGGAAACAACTCTCATTTCAGCAATGACAACAATGAGGACAGAGACAGATTCAGCGGCAAACCTCCAGTCTTTGATGGAGAAAACTTTGATTACTGGAAAGACAGAATTGAAAGCTTCTTTCTAGCACATGATGCTGATCTGTGGGATATGGTGACAGATGGATACATGCACCCTGTGAATGCAACTGGTCAGAAGATTGATAGAAAATCAATGACTGATCAACAAAAGCGTGATTTCAAGAATCACCATAAGGCCAGAACCATCCTTCTCAGTGCCATCTCCTATACTGAGTATGAAAAGATCTCCAACAGAGACACAACTAAGAACATCTTTGATTCTCTCAGAATGACGCATGAGGGCAACGTTCAAGTCAAAGAAACAAAAGCTCTGGCGCTCATTCAGAAGTATGAGGCGTTCAAAATGGAAGAATCTGAATCCATTGAAACTATGTTCTCTAGATTCCAGATTCTGGTAGCTGGTCTCAAAGTTCTGGACAAAGGATACTCTACTGCTGACCATGTCAAGAAGATAATCAGAAGTTTACCCAAGCAGTGGAGGCCTATGGTTACTGCTCTGAAGCTAGCGAAAGATCTCAACAAAATCACTCTGGAGGAACTTATAAGCTCCCTCAGAAGTCATGAGATAGAGCTAGAAGCTGACGAGCCTCAGAAGCAAGGTAAGCCTTTAGCTTTAAAATCTAACAGAAAATCTGAATCTAAAGTTTTGCAGGCAGTTGAAGAAACATCTGATGGATCCTCATCAGAAGAAGACGAACTTTCCCTTCTCTCCAGAAGAGTAAATCAACTGTGGAAGCAAAGACAAAGGAAGTTCAGGAATCCTAGAAGATCTGATCAGAACGAGTCTTCTTCCAGATACAGAAGGACAGATTCTTCCTCTGGATACAGAAGATCTGAAGGCTCCTCCAGTAGCAAGAAGCCAAACACAAAAGACATCATCTGCTACGAGTGCAATGAGCAAGGACACTACAAGAGTGACTGCCCAAAGCTTCAGAGGGAAAAGCCCAAAAAGAAGTTTGGAAGAGAGAAGAAGAAAAGTCTCATGGCCACATGGGATGACTCTGACTCGTCTGAAGCTGACTCAGAATCAGATGATGAAAGGGCAAACATAGCGCTCATGGCTAACATTCCAGATGATAGTGAAGCTTCTGAATCAGACTCAGAATCAGACACAGAAGAGGTATTCCCTAACTTCGCTGTTAATTTTACAAAGGCTGAACTTGCTGAAAGCCTCAATGAAATTCTGGAACGTTATCAGCAGATTAGAGCTAAATTCAGAGACCTGAAAAGGAATCTTGAATCTGACTCTAATAAGTCTGAGAGTCTCAAATTGGAAAACTCTGAGCTGAGAGATAAAATTTTAAAATTAGAAAACTCTTTACAAAACTCTCAGAAGGAACCAATTTCTGAAACTCCCAGCAACGCTGATGAGATCATCAAGGAGTATGATCATAGTTTCCAGAAGTTCCTTGCTAAAAGCATAGATAGAAGCAGAATGGCTTCAATGATCTATGGAGTTAGCAGAAACGGCAGGAAAGGAATAGGATACCTAGGTAAGGTTCCTACACCTAAAAATGTCATGGATTTAACCATTAAACACACTCCTCTAAATTCACACTTTGTGTATGGTCACACACATGACATCAAATATACTAGTAGTAAGCACTCTGTGAAACCAAAATTCAACCAGAGTTTTGGTAAAACTAACAAATCAGGACCCAAGAAGATCTGGGTACCTAAGGATAAAATAATACATGTTGCAGATATCTTTAGCAGCAAGTCAGAAACACCAGTCATGGTACCTGGACTCTGGCTGCTCACGACACATGACGGGAAGAAGGCATATGTTCCAAAGCCTGGAACTTAAGCCTGGAGGCCACGTTGGCTTTGGAGGCAATCAGAGGGGAAAGATAATTGGCTCTGGAACTGTAGGTAATGGAAATCTTCCCTCTATTAATAATGTTCTGCTAGTAGATGGATTGATGCATAATCTGTTATCCATAAGTCAATTAAGTGATAACGGTTATGATATAATCTTTAATCAAAAATCATGTAAAGCTGTTAGTCAGAAAGATGGGACTATCCTGTTTAATGGTAAGAGGAAAAACAACATTTATAAAATCAAACTTTCTGAACTAAAGAGTCAGAACGTAAAATGTCTTCTGTCTGTTAACAACGAGCAGTGGATCTGGCACAGAAGATTGGGGCATGTTAGTATGAGAAGAATATCTCAGATTAACAAACTCAATCTGGTCAGAGGACTTCCTAATTTGAAGTTCAATTCAGATGCTCTGTGTGAAGCATGTCAGAAAGGCAAATTTGCAAAACCTTCTTTTAAATCCAAAAATGTTGTTTCTACCTCTAAGCCATTAGAACTTCTGCACATTGACTTATTTGGACCAGTTAAAACTGCTTCAGTCAGTGGCAAGAAGTATGGGTTAGTAATCGTAGATGACTATAGCAGATGGACATGGGTAAAGTTCTTAAGACACAAGGACGAGTCACACTCTGTGTTTGTTACCTTCTGTAACCAAGTTCAGAATGAAAAAGATCTTAGAATCGTTAAAGTCAGAAGTGATCATGGTGGAGAATTTGAAAATAAAGATTTTGAGTCATTCTTTAATGACAAAGGCATTCTGCATGATTTCTCTTGTCCTAGAACTCCCCAACAAAATGGAGTTGTAGAACGAAAGAACAGAACATTGCAAGAAATGGCCAGAACCATGATCAATGAGACAAACGTTGCTAAGACTTTCTGGGCAGAGGCAATAAACACAGCGTGCTACATTCAGAATAGAATCTCAATAAGACCTATTCTGGAAAAGACTCCATATGAATTGTGGAAGAACAGAAAGCCCAACATTTCGTATTTTCATCCATTTGGATGTACTTGCTATATATTGAATACAAAGAATTATTTGAACAAGTTTGATTCTAAGGCACAGAAGTGTATTATGTTAGGATACTCTGAACGCTCAAGAGGGTACAGAGTATACAATACAGAAACACAGATTGTGGAAGAATCAATCAGTGTTCGTTTTGATGACAAGCTTGACTCTGAAAAGTCAAAGCAGAATGAAAATCTTGCAGGTATAGAAATTGAATTTGCAGGTTCTGAAGACAAGTCATCAGAAGCTCTCAACACAGACATTCCTTCAACGTCTGAAAGGAGCAATGCTAGAAATCCTACAACTGCTGCTGATCAACCTCAGAAGAGATTACCCAGAAGCAGTTTGGATCACCCAGAAGAAACTATCCTAGGAAGAAAGGAAGATCCAATCAGAACAAGAGCAAGCTTCAGAAACTCTGAAGAAACTCTTATGGGACTTGTGTCTCTGATTGAACCTTCTTCTATTGATGAAGCACCTCTGGACAATGACTGGATTCTGGCAATGCAAGAAGAGCTGAATCAATTCACCAGAAACGACGTATGGGATCTCGTTCCCAGACCAAAAGGATTCAACGTCATTGGAACAAGATGGGTGTTCAGAAACAAGCTAAATGAACAAGGTGAAGTCATCAGAAACAAGGCACGACTGGTTGCACAAGGTTATAGTCAGCAAGAGGGGATAGACTATACAGAAACCTTTGCCCCAGTCGCCAGGTTAGAATCTATCAGACTTTTAATTTCATTTGCTGTTAATAGAGGCATCACTCTGTATCAGATGGATGTCAAAAGTGCATTCTTAAATGGTTATATAGAAGAAGAAGTTTATGTTCACCAACCCCCAGGTTTTGAAAATACAAAACATCCAGAACATGTTTTCAAACTGAAAAAGTCACTGTATGGTCTGAAACAAGCTCCCAGAGCTTGGTATGAAAGGCTAAGTAACTTTCTGCTTGAAAATGAATTCACCAGAGGGAAAGTGGACACTACTCTATTCTGTAAAACAGTTAAGAGTGACATTTTAGTCTGTCAAATTTATGTTGATGATATTATTTTTGGTTCTACTAATCCTTCTCTTGGAAGAAAATTTGCTAAGTGTATGCAGGCAGAATTTGAGATGAGCCTCATGGGGGAACTGAAATTCTTTCTAGGAATTCAGATCAATCAAACTCCAGAGGGAACTTACATTCATCAGAGCAAATACATCAGAGATCTTCTGAAGAAATTTGACCTCTCAGAATGTAAGCCATCAAAGATTCCAATGCATCCCACGTGCATTCTGGAAAGAGAAGAGGTAAGCAAAAGTGTAGAACAGAAGGTCTACAGAGAAAATCTAGTGATTACAGCTTAGTAGGCTACTGTGATGCTGATTTTGCTGGAGACAGAGTGGAACGTAAAAGTACTTCTGGAAGCTGCCAGTTTCTGGGAGAAAATCTGATCTCGTGGTCCAGCAAAAGGCAATCAACAATTGCTCTGTCAACAGCAGAAGCTGAGTACATAGCAGCAGCAGGATGTAGCACACAAATGCTCTGGATGAAAAGTCAGCTTGAAGACTTCCAGATTTTTGAGAGTAACATTCCTATTCTTTGTGATAATACTTCTGCTATTTGCTTAAGTAAGAATCCTATTTTACATTCTAGAGCTAAGCATATAGAAATAAAACATCATTTCATTAGGGACTATATTCAGAAAGGTATTTTAAACTTGAAATTTATAGATACAGACCATCAATGGGCTGATATCTTTACTAAACCCCTTTCAGAAGATAGGTTCAATTTCATTCTGAAACATCTCAGCATGAAAGTATGCCCAGAATGAAAATGTTTTAATTCCATGTATTTATCTTCAGAATGTAATTATATTACTGTGAACTTCTGATCAATCTTCTTTCAGAAAGATAGAACATGCAGATTGTATCAGATGCAAGTCTAAAGATCTGAGAGTCTAATCTCAAATAACAGACGTGCTGATCACTACATCAAACAAGTGTCATCCAATCATCAGCAAATCCCTGAAGCAGAACGCGTGCACGCTTCTGAGAAGGCAAAGCGCTGATTGGGTGCATTGAGACACATGTCTGGTAACCGTTTTTAAGTATCTTTCTCAAATCCCCCAAAATCAGCAAGCATTTAATGAAAAGTAATCACGCTTGTTAAATGGCAATCATTATTTTTTTTCTCTCTCTTAAAAACGTTTAATTTTTCAAAATAATTTTTGAAAACTCTATTTAAGCACATTAATCCTTCACTCTTATTCTTTACGCTTTCTCATAATCATTCAAGTATTTTCTGCATATTTCTGAGTTTATCTCCTACAAACCTTTTTTCTCTCAAATCATTCTCAAAGCTTTTTTGTGAGAACAATGGCATCCTCCAGCATTTCTGCAGGCAATCAGAAGAAAGAAATCTCTGAACAATATCAGGTGCCCCTCAGAACTCTTCTCACACCGGTAAAGAATCTTGAGGTTCTCTCTGAGTTAATCATCGACTTTGAAAGTTTGAAGGAAAATGGATTTGACCTAACTGAAGAAATTAGGGCTCAAAAGTGGGAGAGGTATTTCGATAGGTTGGTTGGACCAACATTCCCAGAGCTTGTCAAGGAATTTTGGATTCACGCCAAGATTTATAAACATCTAGTCATCTCTTCTGTCATGGGAAAGAAGATAGTAATTTCTGAAGACCTCATTGCTAGGTTAATCGGTCAAAGTGGTGGTGGAGTCCGTTGTGTGGACATGGCTGATAGATGCCCTGATATAGGTGTGGTAGCCAACAGCATTTTCACTCTTGGATTTCCCAGCAGCAAAATTAAGGATCTGAAGGATCACTGCAGAGTATGGGCCAAGATTGTTCTTGGATGCTTCAATCACAGGAAACCAACAAGTTCTCCTGATTATATAAACGTGGATCAGCAATTTCTGATCTACTTTATTGATCAGAGGGTAAAGATCAATCTGGCACATTTCCTGTTCAACCATCTCAAGACCAGTGTCAAAGAAACAAGAGAAGAAGAAAGGACCAAAAGGGACTGGATACCGTTTGGAAGGCTCATATCAGATATTCTGACAGAGAATAAGCTGATAGAGTATCTGAGCGAAGCTCAAGTGCTGAGCACTATTGAACCAACTGTTGGAAAACCGCTGAACGCTAAGAACCTGAAAAAGATGAAGCTGATAGAAAATATTAAGAAGGAACCCAGAGCTACTTCAACTGCTGACATCTCCAGCAGAAGAGTGCCTCTGAGTGATTTCCCAAAATTTTCTGAAATGGAATCCAAACCTGATATGTTTCTCAAGTATCCAGATTCATACAAGGAAGAAGATACAGGTTCAAAGCTGAAGATCAAAGATCTGAGTCAAGTCCAACCAGAAGTGACTCAGAAGAAGACAAAGAAGAGGAAAGCGCCAACAGAAGGATCATCTCATCAGACTCCAAAGAAAAGAGGTATTTCATCTGCTGCCCCTATTTCAATTTCATCTACTATTCCAACATCTGCTGCCCCTCCTAAAACCTCTCACAGAATATCAATCCCAATCCCTACCATTGATGAAACCATACCAGAAGACCCTTCTGAGGCCTTACAACTCAGAAGAACCAGAACTAAGATTCCCAAACAACCAACTGTTTCAACAACACCAGCACTTGATAGAGTGCTAGCTGATATTGAGCGTGAACATGCTTCTGCTCAACCAAATTCTGAACCACCAAATATTCCTCCTCCACAACCAGAACCACAACCTGAACCAGAAATACAACATCAACCAGAACCAGAACCACAATCACAACAACCACTCACAGAAGAACCTCTGATCCCTGAGCAATCAGAGATTCCACCTCCTCAACCAGAAAATAATCCACCTTCACCACAAACAGAGTTTCACCGCTATGAAACCCCTTCTCCTCATCATTCTGACCCCCACTCACCTCAACCTTCACCACTGGAAATCCAGTTGCCATGTGGAACCACTATTGTCAGGCCCCAGTTGCCATCTTCAGAGGAATCAACACCTCCAAAAACTCCAACCACTCCAATAGAAATATATGACTCTGATTCTGATACCCTTCCTCCAAAACAAACAGCCCCTCAGCAAACCTCTGAAAACCCCAGCAAAACTTTCATTGACTTAACAAGTCTTGAACGTCTTGCTGATCTAAGACACAAAATTGCCATACCCAAACCAAAGCAACCAGATGTTGGCTCTGGTATTTTGAATTTTGAAACAGGTATGCTGCAATGGATTGCTTCTTTGAAGCAAGTCTGTCCGGGGATGATCGACCCAGCTGCTTCTGATCAGCTCTGGTCACAGTTCAGACTATGGGTACGTGCTGAAGCCCTCAAGCTGCAGGACGTCAACTACGAGCAGGCTCAACAGAACTTTAGCAAGCTGCTGAAGGAAGTTGAGAGTCAGCTGCCTCAAGAAGTTGTGCTCCCTCTGGACAGTGAATCTTGGTCTGAGAAAGAGCAAGCTGCACAGGTGCAACCATCAGAAGAAGACAAGACCATTCAGGCTGAAGAAAATCCAGCAGAAGATGTCGCTGAAAGTTCTGAGAAGCTTCCTCCCTCTGACACTTCTCAAGCTGCCTTGGACAGGCAGGCTCTGGAAGAATTAAGGCTGAATGACTTGCGTCTACAGCAGCGGATGGAAGAGAATGATCAGAAAATGAAAGCAAGAATGGATGTACAGGACAGCAAGATTGACACTGTTGTCAACATGGTTCAGAAGCAGAATGAAACTTCTGAAAAGATTCAAGCAATGCTGGAAAGCCTGTTCTCACGCATGCCCCCACAACCTTAAAATTCTTTTCATGCATGACATTCTCTATGTTTTCTTCATTTTCTAATGTACTGTTTTGACTATGTTTTGTAATGTTCTTTTGCTCTGATTATGAACTATTTTAATATAATTTGTTTTTTCTGATCTAAATTGTTTTAGCACATCACCAACACTTTTTGATTGCTGACAAAAAGGGGGAGAACAAGAATGATATTTAAAATCAATAACGGCTAACTAGACAGAAATTCTCAAACATTCTAACTCTATTACTTGAAATGTTTTTCTGTTTTTGTTTAAAGTCTACAGGCACAAGGAAGCTCCTGAACACTATGAAGACTAGAAGCTCTGATCATAATGTAGAAGCTCTGATCAATGTTGCTCTGATCAAATATGAAGTTCTGATCGTCCTAACACTCTGATCCAAAGCAAAGCTCTGACAGGAAAAGCTCTGAAGCTCTGCTCTCTGATAAGTCAAAGACTCTTATAATCTGATGTTCAAAGAAAGACAAAGATCTGATCTTGAAGAACACGTATCATCAAAGGGAAGTAATCAACTCAGGGGGAGTATCTCTTAACTCTGATTTCTCGTTACTTCTTAACTCTGAAACATTTCCCAGACACCTTTTCACGTTATTTTTCATTTAAAATATCTAGTTTTTGTCATCATCAAAAAGGGGGAGATTGTTAGAACAATGTTTGAATCTACTACCCTATATTTGAGTTTTGATGATAACAAAGTGAAAAGATATAGTATTTATATGTTTCATGTTTGAACTATATGCTGCCTAAAATTACTATGCTCTGACTTGCAGATACGCTGATTAAAATAAGCAAGATCACTTCTTCAGCATCAGAATTTGATTTCATATACCAGCATCAGAAGTTGCTGAATCAGAACGTCAAGATCAGATGATCAACTCACGTACATGCTGAAGCTTGATGAACAGAACTGCGCGTAAACACTCTGATACAAAAACAATAGTTCATCAGCAGCGAAGCAGAATCAGAATGAGCCAAGCCAGAACGTGCATTGAAGAAGCAACGGTACTGTGCATTGAACGCTAATTAATTCCAACGGTATCATTCTAGACAAGATCTGCTCAAAAAGGAAAGCTTGTTATTAGCATTGAATCAAGAATATTTGCATTCAACGTTCATCTTCTCAAGTGCTATATAAACAAAGCTTCGAAGATTATAATGGCTAATGCTCTCCAATTCTCTACACGCACAAAGCTGAACAATAATCTTCATCTACCAGTTTTGCTAAACCACAAACTCTGATACTCCATTAGTGTTTAGCAATCTAAGTTTCTAAGCTTCATTTGTGTATACATCACAGTTGTGATAAAGTTTTGTAGAAAACATTCACACACATTTGTTTTATACCTTTGTAAGAAAGTGTTGCCTTGACAAACCGGATTGTGGTTTGAATCAAGAAGGCTTTAGCAGTTGTTAAAGCAGTCTGTAATATTCAGTTGAATATAGTGAATTAAGACCTCGTTGGAGAGAGGCGAAATCACCTTGACGGGTGGACTGGAGTAGTTTGAGATCAAACGAACCAGGATAAAAATATCTTGTCAATTGCTTTAAGATTTCAGTTTTACAATTCAACCCCCCCTTCTTGTGTTTTTCACCCCTTCATACTTCACAAAGCATATTGAGGGACATGAGTGACCTAGATAGAATTTGTCCATCTAGCATAACAGGATAAATGTCTAAGGGCCTAATATTAAACTGGACAAGGGTGACATGGTCTATGCCTTGTGTTTAATAAAGACATGAGGAAAAAGGGTAATTGTACACACAAACATTATCACGGAAAATGTTTTGTCATATCACATGACATCTTCATAACTTAGGTAGCAGTGATATGTTGATAGATATGCTCATTGTTTATTATATTAAATGTATGATTTAATATAATTGTCAATATTACGAGAATCTACAGGGTCACACACATAAGACGGATTGATGAGAGATAGAATAAATAAGGAACATCGTAAGATACAATGTACTTGAGAGAATTATATAACACCGTAAGGTACAATACACTTAAGTGAAATATGAAACATCATATAATATAATAATATTTAACATTATTATTATTATTTTTGTAATAGTTATAAAATATAATAATAATAAAATATGTTTATTATAATAATGTTATTATAATAATAGTTATTGCAATAATAGTTATTACAATAATAAAAATATTATTATTATTATTATTATTATTATTATTATTATTATTATTATTATTATTATTATTATTATTATTATTATTATTATTATTATGTGGTGTACTTAAGTTGGACTTTTTAATTTGTAGTTCACACAAGTGGTTCTATAAATACAACCCTTGTGCATAAGTTTGGTAGATTGATGAAATTAGGTTTGTGAAATTCTGGCTGTAATTTCTCTCTTTCTATCTCTCTCAAAGTCTTCATTCGTAGCAGCTAATATTGACATTGAAGAAAATTTATTCGTGTGGATTGAATAGAGGCATTGTTCTTCATCCGTGCTCGTGATCATTCATCCGGATCTGCATCAAAAGTTGTTGATTCTCGTAATAGGTAATTGTTCTATCATTGATCATGATCATTCGTACAGATCAACTAAAGGGAAATTTTAATTTCTGTTGTGTTTTGAATCGCGACATCTTTCAGTGGTATCATAGCCACTCACGAAACCATGATCAGATAGTTGTTTAATTTTTGTGTTTTGTGTATTAATTTGATTAAATCACATTAAAAAAATTAAATAATAAAGAAAATTAATTTTTGGCATCATGTTGTGTACAATTTGGATGATTCGATGTTGACTATGCTTTAGAATCCGACTTCTTTATGGTGAAGCAACGATACATTGATCATCCATAAGTTACACAAAAATGATTGATCAATTTCATATATGATATGAATAATTCAGATACAACGGCGGTATATTTGATATGCCTTTTATTTCATCGATTCAATTTACGTGATGATTGTGTTCCATATGAATGATCAATATTCTTTTGCTTCGAAATCCGATATTTATATAGTGAAATAATAACATTTCGATCATTCAAAATGAGTAATTGATCATTATGTTTTTTATCACAAAAACATGTTGCATTTGAATTTATAACGATACAAGAGTTGTGTATAAAATTATATTTTGTAATAGCACAAGAGTTGTGTTTCTAAGGGTTGAAAATTTTTATAATATATAATGATTGTATTATTATTATACTTGCAAAACTTTTTTATAATGATTATTAACAGAGTTATTATTATAAAAGAAGGTTTGTGTCATGCCGTAATGTATAAGAAAATTTATTTATTTGACTATAACAGTTATCGTATTAAGGCAACAATGACGTAATAAAAAAAAACCGGTAATGAAGTATGCATTATTGGGTATGGTCTTATCATGTAGTATAAACTATGTTTCATATGTCACCACTACACATGATAATGATTATCCTGTTTTTATCACATTATTATTTAAATAATATAATAATAATTTGTTATTATTTATTTTAAATAATTTAATATATGTTATAACCAGTCAAAGAAACTCGAAAAACTCTTGATCAATCGCCAACATTTATTTTTAATTTATTTATTTAACAGAATTTTAATTAAAATAATAATAAAATATATTTATTATTGTTGTTTCGTGGTGATCGATTATATCCTTAGTCTTCTTTTATTTTATTTTGAAAATTTTAAATACGATCTGCATGTCGTACTTTTCTTTATACTTTCTTGATGTAATTTCTTTTCTCATCTCACTCCTTCGTATGTAAAACAAGTATTCTTTAATGTAATGTAATTTAAGTTCTCTCATTGGCTTAAGCGAACAATTGCGCTAGTGGCCACAGTCGTATCATTTTAATTTTATGTATGTATGTTGATGCATGTGTATGTATGTTGATGCATGTGAGAGACAATTTATATGATAAATAAGCCGGAAAGATCAAACTAATTAAAATTCCCTCAAATGAATATTAAGTTTATACTTTCCATGTTTTAGTACCCATCAAGACTAGTATCAAATAATGTAGGTTTCGCCTAACGCGAGGTGCATGTTCTATATTAGTAAGGTGCGATGGGATAATGTAATATCCAATTGCTAAAATATTGGATCGATCTTAACTAAACTAATTATAATAAAATTATATACATTTATAAGTAAGAGTTGGAAAAATCCATATGATGGATTAGAATAAGGAATTATTCATCCAACTAAAATATTCGAGAATTATATTAGATACAATTGGAAAGAGTTCCTACCTAAATAATCGGGTTTTGTGTAATTAGCCTAACGCTGATTTAAAACAAAGTGAAATATGGATCTCAATCCACTAGAAAATCTTCCAATGCAATTTTCCGAATCAAATGGTGAGGATCTTTTGGTTTGAGTAAAATAGTGGGAGCATATTTAATTAAAGGCTTGATTAAATATGTTTTAATGATACTGATATCTTCACAATCTTTATGTAGATTACCATGACAACGAACACCTCTAACAACATTTTACGATCAATCTTTGATAAAGAAAATTGGCTGGGACAAATTTTCTAGATTGACACCGAAACCCGAGGATTATCCTCAAACATGATTAAAAAAATTGTATATCTTAGAGACACATGTTTCTGAAGAGGAACCTCCTACTTCTGCACCTAAGGCAGAAAAATATACTTATAAGAAGCATGTCGATTATGCCAATGAAGTTGTTTGCCTCATTCTAGCTACCATGAACTCGAAATTGCAGAAGCAACATGAGAACATGGCAGTGTTCGATATGATCGGACACCTGAAGATGCTATATCAAGAGCAAGAAAGGCATGAAAGGTTTGAAGTTTCAAAAGCCCCTTTTCAAGGAAAGTTAGCTGGGGGAGCCCCTGTAGGTCTCCATGTGCTTAGGATGATTGGGTATATGGAGAACCTTGAGAGGATGGGTTTTCCCCTCAGAAAGGAAGTTGCGACTAATTTGATCTTGCAATCGTTTTCTGAGAGCTTCAGTCAATTTATCCTTAATTTCAACATGAATGATATGGACAAAACTCTTCCTGAACTGCTAGGCATGTTAAGAACTACTGAGCAGAATCTGAAGTCAAAAGGGAAGTTCATTCTGATGGTCAATAATGAAAAGAAACAGAACATAAGACCCACCAAACAGGGTGGTAAAGGGAAAGGTAAGGAAAATTCCAAACCCAAACCTACTGCTCCTACTTTGAAGCCTAATGGAGGCATAACAAAGGAGGGAACTTGCTTCAATTGCGGTAAGACCGAACACTGGAAGAGAAACTGCCCAAAGTACTTGAAAGATAAGAAGAATGGAGTGGAGACTTAAACTTCATGTATTTATGTTATTGAAATAAATTTATCTACTTCTGCATCATGGGTATTAGATATTGGACGCGGTTCTCACATTTGTACCAATGTGCAGGGGCTAAAAAGAAGTAGAAAGTTGGCAAAAGGTGAAGTTGACCTACAAGTTGACAATGGAGCAAAGGTTACTGCTTTAGCCGTAGGAACTTATTTATTGACTTTACCTAGTGGTTTAATAATTTATTTAGAGAACTGTTGTTATTATGTACTTACAATTAGCAGGAATATTATTTTCTTTTCTTGTTTGGACAAGTTTGGTTTTTCATTCATAATAAATAATAATTGTTGCTCCATTTATTTTAATGATATATTCTATGCTACTGCGCAAATGAACAGTGGATTATATGTCCTTGATATTGAAATGCCTTTTTATAACATTAATACTAAAAGGATGAAACCTAATGAGTTAAATCCAACTTACCTTTGGCATTGTCGATTAGGCCACATAAATGAGAAATGCATTTCCAAACTCCGTAAAGATGGACTCTTGGACTCTTTTGATTATGAATCATATGAGACATGCATATCTAGTTTAATTGGAAAGAGGACAAAGTCCCCATTCACGGGAAAAGGTGAAAGGGCTAATGATTTTTTTGGCCTTCATACATACTGATGTATGTGGACCACTAAACATACCAACCAAATGAGGTTTTCAATACTTCATCACATTTTCTAACGATTTCAGTAGATATGGTTATGTGTATTTAATAAAACAAAAATATGAGTCCTTTAAAAAGTTCAAGGAGTTCAAGAATGAAATACAAAAACAACTGGGTAAGAATATTAAAACTCTTCGATCAGATCGAGGTGGTGAATACTTAAAGTTTTATGACCATCTAAAAGAGTGTGGGGTTCTATCCAACTTACTCCTTCTGGAACACCACAATGGAATGGTATATTTGAGAGAAGAAAACAAACCTTGTTAGACATAGTCTGATTTAGGATGAGTCACGTCGATCTTCCAAACTCATTTTAGAGGCATTTACTATTAACAACATCTTACACACTTAACCGTGTTCCATCCAAAAAGGTTGAGAAGACACCATATGAGATATGGAGTGGTAAGAGACCACTTATGTCTTTCATGAAGATTTGGGGTTACAAAGTTTATGTGAAACGACAAATTTCAACTAAGCTTGAGTCCAAATCTGAAAAATGCTTATTTGTGGGATATCCTAAAGAAATAAAAGGATATTACTTCTACAATCCTTCTAACGGAAAAGTGTTTGTCGCTTGAATTGGAGTTTTCTTGGAAAAGGACTTTATTTCCAAAAGAATCAATGGGAGGAAAGTAGAGCTTGAAGAAATTCAAGAATCACAAAAGCAATGATACACCTATGGAGGAACTAGAGTAGGAAATAAAAATAGTTGTGGAAGAGAAACATGCTCAAGTAGAACAAGACCAACTTAGATCAAAGAGGATATGTCACCAACCTGAGAAATGTAGATATCTCATAACTGATCAAAGTGATGTATTACTCATGGATCAAAATGAATCATGCTTATACAATAAGGTTAGTGGGAGCATGATCTCCATCCTGATATTATATGTAAATGACATATTACTCAAATCTTGTTATGTTTTTTGCTTAAATGGTGGCGATGTGAGCTTGAAAAGTTCAAAGCAAGATACAATTGTTAATTCTACAATCTAAGTCGAGTAAATTTATGCCATAAATGCAATAAAGGGATTTGTTTGGATCAATAAGTTCATTATGAACTTGACATAGACCATAGCATTGTGGATCCCATTGATCTCTGTTATGATAACAATGGTGCTATCACACAAGCTAAGGAGGCTAGATCTCACCAATGATCCAAACATATACTTAGGAAATATCACCTCATCGAGTGATGATAAATAAGGGAAATGTGAAGATATGCAAAATACCTACACTTGACAATGTTGTTGATTCACTAACAGAGCCTCTTGCACAGTAAAACCATGATGGCCATACTAGATCTATAGGTATTAGGGGTGTGCATAATCGGCTCTAGTGCTAGTGGGAGATTGTTGGGGTAAGCCATAGAGGCCAATAATTTTGATACTTTTATTGAATTATTTATAAATGATAAAAGGCATTTATTTATTATGTTTGTTTTTCCAAAATAATAAAGTCCCTAGAATAGCCAGTTTGTTTAATGAAATGTTAAGTGTGACTTAATCATGAGACCTCATTATACATAAGGACATTACTCTTAAATTATTCGTAGTCGAGCTTTATTGTAAAGTGAAAGCATTGAGACTATTATGTAGATAGACTTATGATCATATCTCATGAATCATAGATAAGGAGTTATCAAATCTTGACATAGGTATGAATATTTATGAAACCCTAGTCGTAGTTTCTCTTTTTCTCTCTCACTCAAAGTATTCATCTGTAGCAGCTAGCATTGAGATTAAAGGCAATCTGTTGGTGTGGACTGAGTAGAGGTGTAGTTCTTCATCAACGCTCATGATCATTCATCCGGATCTGCATCAAAAGTTGTTGATTCCCGTAAGAGGTGATTATTCTATCATTTATAATAATCATTCATAAGGATCAACTAAATGGAAATTTTAATTTGACATACCAAACTTGTCGAGAATTTTCCGTAGGTATGCCTCTTGAAATAACCATAATTTCGATTGCTTTCTATCTCTTCAGATGTCAATCCCAAGAATCCTGGATGCAGCTCCTAGATCCTTCATGTCGAACTCCTTATTGATTTCAGCCTTCACGCTCATTACATCTTCGACATTGTTTCTTTCTATGAGAATATCGTCCATATAAAGTAACAAAATAACAAATGAATTACCAGGTCGAAATCTGAAGTAAACACAGTGGTCGAACTGACTTCTAATAAAACTTATGTGTTCCATGAACTTGTCTAATCTCCTATTCCACTGTCGAGGAGATTGTTTTAGTCCATATAAATATGTCTTCAACTTGCACATATAATCTTCTTTCCACTTTTAGACATACCCTTCAGGTTTCCTCACCAGGATTGTTTCATCTAGATCACCATACAAGAAATCAGTCTTCACATCCATTTGTTCCAGTTGAAGGTCGAACTGTGCCACCATGGAAAGCAACATTCGAATGGACATGTGCTTCATAATAGAAGAAAACACATCATGGAAGTCGACACCTTCTTTTTGAGTGAAACCCCTTGTGACCAACCTTGCCTTGTATCTTTTTAACGTCACTCATTCAATTCCTTCCTTAACTTTGAAAATCCATTTGCAGCTGACGAACCTTGCTCCGGTAAGTTTCTTGATTAGTTCCCAAGTGTTGTTATCATGAAGAGCTTTCATCTCATCATCCATGGCCTTCAACCATTCAGTCTTATTTTGTTTCCTCATAACTTCCTTATAGTCTCTAGGTTCTTCATCTAGAATCTCACTTATCGAGATTAAGGCATAAGCTATAAGATCTACATATCCAAGTCTCTGAGGTGACTTGATGACTCTTATCAACCTATCTCTTGCCAATAGTTAGTCGTCAAAAATTTCCTCAACTTCCTCAACATTTTCTGCTTCTTCTTCGACTTCATCTAGGATACGTAATTCAGCATCAACATGCTCCACCTCATTAGGAATATCTACATGTTCCAGCTCTTTGTCATATATTTTTGCACTTTGACCAACATCATCAGTTTTATTGAAAGCCATTTTAGCTTCATTGAAAACTACATATCGATTGGTGATACTCCTTCTATGACCTGGCTCTAGGCATCATAGCCTATAAACTTTGACTCCTTTAGGGTATCCCATGAGCATGCATTTCAGAGCTCTAGGCTCAACCTTGTCTCGCCTAATATGAGCATAGGCTACACAATCCAATACTCTCAGTTTTTCGAGATCTGGTGGATGTTTCTACCAAACTTCTTCAGGTGTCTTCATATCTAACACAGTCAAAGAACATCTGTTTATCAGATATGTTGTTGTCAAAACAACCTCCTCCCAAAACACCTTCTTTAACCCAATATTAGTCAACATGCATCTAACTCTCTCTAAAATAGTTTGATTAAACCTTTCATCCAAACTATTTTGTTGTGGAGTACCTGCAGTAGTTTTGTGCCTTGCAATACCGCAGGAAACACAAAATTTATCGAAAGCCTCACTGCAAAATTCAAGGCCATTTTCGGCTCTCATCCTCTTGACCTTTCTGCTAGACTGATTTTCGACCAAATTCTTCCAACTTTTGAAATTCTCAAAAGTTTCATCTTTAGTCTTCTAGATGAATACCCATAACTTTCTGAAATAATCATCTACTATGGATAGAAAATACCTTGCTCCTGAATATGATGGACACCTTTCAAGCCCCCAAATATCAACATGGATATAATCTAGGGATTCGTGTGTTCTTTGTTTGCCTTTGTTGAACTTCACTCTGCATGATTTTCCAAGTACACATGGTTCACAAAACTTCAGCTTTTCAACTTTGTCTCCACCAAGAAATTTTGTTTCCCCAATTCGACCAGACCCTTTTCACTGACATGGCCCAATCTCATGTGCCAAATTTTTGTCTTCGACAAAGGTTTCGTGGATGCAATATTTGTCGAACCACTTACAACTTCAGCCTCAAGGGTATATAAGACTTTTTTCTTCACGCCTCTCAAGACTTCCTTAGATTCCTTCATGACTCTTAGATGCTTTTCTCTCCTTAGAAAACATATCCTTTCTTGTCAAATGCACCAAGGGAAATCAAATTTCTCTTAAAATCAGGCACATGCCTGACTTCAGTCAATAACCTTATTGACTCATCATGGATCTTGAATCTCATAGATCCAACACCTGTAATCTTATAAGATTTGTTGTTTCCCAGCAATACAAATCCACCATCTTGATCACATAGTTCCTCGAACAAGTATTTGTTTGGAATCATGTGCCAAGTGTAACCTGAATCCATAATCCACTATTTTCTTGAGTTGATGCTTGAAACCACAAGAACATCAGATGAGTCGAAATCATCTTGAACAATGGTTATGTTGCCATTATCCTTACCTCCATGTTTTTTCAGCCGTTCAGGACACACCTTTCTTATGTGACCCTCCTTCTTACAATGATTGCATCGAATATCAGATGCTTCGCCACTGTAAGACTTATCATGACTTTTACCTTTCTTCTTATCAAACTTACCATCCTTTTGTAAGAATATTCCCTTAACGGACAAACCTTCACCAACTGTCAAAGGTTTATGCTCCTTCCGTTTGTTTAAGTTTTTAGAATACAAGGTTGATTTAACTTCTTCAAATTTCGGGGACTCCCTTCCATACAAGAGAGTTTCTTTAAAGTGAAAATATATTCTAGGAAAAGCGCATAATAACAACAATGCTTGATCTTCCTCATCGATCTTCACATCAATATTTTCAAGATCAAGAATCAGCTTGTTGAACATATCCAACTACCCAGCCAACACTTTGTCTTCAATCATCTTGAATGAATACAAAGCTTGCTTCCGGTAGAGTCGATTTACTAGCGATTTGGTAATGTACAAACTTTCAAGTTTCACTCATAACCCTGATGCTCTCGTCTCTTTTGATACCTGTCGAAGAACCTTATCATTATGGCTCAATAAGATTGCGCTGTAGGATCTTTCTATCATGGTCTCCTTTTCTTTTTCCATTAACGCAGCGTCCATAGTCGTCGCTCCCTTCAACGCTTCCAAACAACCCTGCTGAACCAGTAGGGCTTTCATCTTCAAGAACCATAGACCGAAATCGTTCACTCCGGTGAACTTTTCAATCTCATACTTTGTTGAAGGCGTCTTTTCCATACTCACCGCACCAGTTTGTTGTGAAAATGATGCCAAGAACAAAGTATAACAAATTTCTTTGAGGCAAGAAACCAACAAGGTATGAATCAGGAAAGCAAGAAGAACACAAGAAATTGGTTATTAACTGCTATTCTTTACTTTCTCTTTGAAGCAAAATTACAAGTGTTACAGAATAAAAAATAACCTCTCTCACCCTAAATTAAGATTTGCACTATACAATGATGAGAGACTAGTATCCTATTCATAATAAACTTAACATACTAAACTAATGGGCTTTTTCATAAATACCCATTATAAGCAGTACAAATACAATCTGGATATGGCTCCCAATCGTACACTGTTACAGAGAATCTCGTGTAGAGAAACAGTGAATCTTTCAAAGAGTATGCTCAATGGTGGAGAGAAATGGTTGCTCATGTACAACCACCACTCTTAGAAAGGGAGATAATG
This sequence comes from Vicia faba, assembly GCA_948472305.1. NCBI lineage: Eukaryota > Viridiplantae > Streptophyta > Magnoliopsida > Fabales > Fabaceae > Vicia > Vicia faba. Next base: position 502,629,016 of record OX451736.1, read on the forward strand.
GACATGTTCATGAGTACTCTACAAGGCCCGCACTATGAAAAAATGATATGAAGCGTCTCGTCAGGGTTTTTTGATTTGGTGATAATGGGATAACAAATTGAAGATGGTTTAAAGAGTGGCAAGATCCAAGGGGCATCCAATAGTCAGAGTAGTACGAAGAAATTCACCAGCTATTTTCCGCCTATTTATTTATTTATTTATTTTCAATTTTAATGAATTAATAGACTTTTTTTTTTCATTTCAATTAGATTTTTCACTTATTTTTTAGAACAAATTTTTATAAAGCATCTTTTTAATAAATTTTACTTAAAAAATATTACATATATTCACAAATAAATATATAAAATAAAACCATCAATAATTAAAATTATTAGAATTAACTAAAAAAATATTACATATATTCATAAATAAATATATAAAATAAAACCACCACTAACTGAAACTACCTCCTGATTTTGATACAAATTTGTTGCTGCGAATAATGAAATAAACATGAACCCAAAATCATGATATTTATTAAAATAAGATGATGCATGTATCAAAAATAAATATTCACACTAAGACATATGTACAATAAACAAAAATTTAAAATGAAGATAGAATATCGTAAAATTTGTATCTAAGAATTTGATAACAATGGTAGGTTGTAGTGAGATACAGTATGTATATAACTCGATTAAAGTTGGTGAGACTCTTTATCTATCTCTCTTTAATAACATCATAAAATAAAGTTGGTGATTTACCTTTGAAAATTAGAAGCGTATTTTGCAAATTAAAAACTTTATCATAGTTAGGCTAAAACTACTACTGCAAATAATTAAAGCAACACAAATTCAAAATCAGAATATTTATTAAAATAAAGAGTGAAGATTTATTTTGGTCATTCACAAAAATTAATGAATCCAAACTAATCCTCAATAAAAAAAAATTGGATTTAATTTTTTATAAAATTTAACGAGGCCATACTAGCCTTTTTGTTAATATTTTTTTCAAATTGTTTTTTTATTAATTGTAAATTATGATTGGACTGCTATATTAGATTATATTTTTAATTTTTAATTTTTTAAATACTAAATTTATTTTTATTTTTAATTTCAATTTTATGTTTAAACAATTCAGATTTGAAAATATAAAAATAAATCATAAATTGTTGCTACAAAGAATCAAACCCAAGGAGCTTTAAGCCTATAACTTTACCACTAGATTAATGTATATTTATGATAGGTAATTCTTATGATTTCCAGTGATTTTAAACAATTCTGAATTTAATGTATCTTTTGCACTAGATCAATGTATATATTTTTTAAAATTTTATATTAGTATTCGAATACCACATTGTTTTAAGCCTTTAAAATGTATTTTTAATGACAAGACTTCATGTATGATGATACATGCTAATGCAAGAATTTTTTTTTTTTGATTAAGTGATATATGAGATTATGAGAAATTTAAAATAATATAGTATAAATTGTAATGAACACCTTAGTTATGTTCACTTGTCTTAAATCTTCACTTGAATTTTTATGTTCAACCTTTTTGATCAACTTTACCACTGATGTTCATGACACTTTTGATCCGTTTCTTCATTAATAATCTTTGTCTTTATTAAAACTGAACTATATATAAGATGTATTATTCACGGTCTTCTCATTTTGATTATGACAAACTATTTTAGGTTTTCAATTATGTTTGATTTGTTCTGATTGATGCAGATTAGGAAGTGTTGAGTTTGATTTGTGAGATTTTTTTATAATTGATTTTGATTAAAAGTCTTGAGGATCAAGTTTATGTTTTTTAGAATGATTTTATGTAATTTATTTTTTCTTTTTGATTCACCCGGTTTTGAATATTTGGATCCTGATTTGATTCTTTTTTGTAACAAATTGATCTTGAGAGATTTGAAAATATTTGGGACTACTTTTGACACTTTTGGAAGATGAGAATGTGAAACTCTTTTTCTTGATTTTTTCTGATTGATAATAACAACAAAAATATCTAATAATAATGTTAATTAAGATCCTAATATGCTTCCAAATAAAAATTATAATATATAATTTACCTAATAGTAATCACTTATTAATTGATAATAACAATAACATACTAATTCCTAATAATAATAAAACTAAAAATATAAAAAATATAATAATAAAAATAAATAAATAAAATAAAAATTAAAAAAATAATTAATAACGAGTGACAAATAGATAAAAAGAGAAAGATATCAAAATAAGGGAGGTGGTGAGATTTGAACTCAAGTCCTCCTACATTGTAATCCTCACCTTTATTTCACACCTATTAAGCCACCACACTCATTTAAAATAGAATTGTGCTTATATATATATATATATATATATATATATATATATATATATATATATATATATATATATATATATATATATATATATATATATATATATATATAAAGAATGGACGATTTTGGGGTATGACAATATGTATATCCGAGATTCATAGTCCAGAGCACCTACCAATATGTCAATAAACTCAAGCACTTCGTCCCTTCATGCCTCGCGCTTGGGGGACTATATACATCCCAAATTTAGCATCTAAACTCAGTCACAAAGTAAACATCTTGTCCGACCAAGATAGCCTAACCAAGGAGTAAAGTCTTGTCTGTCCAAGAGAACCTGACCATGGAGTAACATCCTGTCCGGTAACGAGCCTGGCCGTAAAGTAACATCCTATTCGACCAAGAGAGCATGTGATTAGGAGGTTTGCATCCTCAGTATTTATTAATCATAAAGACTGATATGCAACTTATACGAGTAGAAAGACTGATGGACATCATTAGAAAACCTGCACTTCAATACCGTCGAGACACCTCAGGCGGGATGGACTTAGATAATATATCTTCTGGAATCTATCTTTGTTGTTGCAACAAATATTCTCAAGTCTAGGTCCTATTAATGGAGCCTGGCTTAGAAGTAACACAATTTCAACCTTAGGGTACCTCAAGCACGCCCAAGGAACGTGGCAAGCCCATAATGCTTTTTGATCTCTCATGATTTGTATGGCTGAATGGTACACTAACAATCGTGAACAAACTATACTTAAGCTCTTTTCCCCTTCAGGCATCACGCTTGGGAGACTATGTACATTCCTACAATTCATTGTCACCGTACTTCATGTGCACTACACCTACAATACATGAGTAAATAAATAGAAATAGATCAATTCAACATCAATTCAAATTAGAACACCATCCAAACACAATCTTGGAATGTAAATCCATCATCATATTAGAGCACCTCCAGAGGCCTGTTTTTTCTATTGGTTCACCAGCTGTCCAACGGAGCATGTGTTTTTTCTTTCCATTAAAGTTCTCCAGCTGGCAAACGTACACATAGCAAGCAACAGTTAGTTTTTAATTTTTTATATTAAAAAATTAAAACTAGCCGTTGGCTAGTTACTTTTTTTTTTATTTAATTTTTTTAACTTATTTTTTTTGGTTATAAATATAAGTTTCAAATTATTTTACCAACACAACATTTTTTTTTACTTCTACTTTCTCTTAAATTTCAAATTCCTCTCTCACAATTTTATTATTTTACTCTTCAACTTTAAATTTTTTTTCCAACTATTTATTCTCATTAGGACAAATGGATCCTAATCAATTTCATTATCAACAAGCTATGTTCAATTTCATGCAAAATTATCAAAATCATAAACCTCAAAATTCTCAAATTCCATCGATGCCAACAAATCCCGCCATATTTTTTCCATCACCAAACAATCCAAATATGTATCATATACCTCAAATGAATTCTAATAGTATGGAATTTTCTACCCAAGTTCCACCATTTTCTACTCAAGTTGGTACTCAAGTCGTTAAAAAAAATCTCGAGAGCAATTTACAAGGGATGAGGATATACTTCTTATCCAATCATGGCTTAATGTTTCAAAGAATCCAATTGTGGGAGTTGATCAAAAGGCTAAGAGTTTTTGGTTAAGAATAGCTGCCAATTATAACCAGTATCGTGGGCAATCGTGGGAAAAGTTAGGGGGGCAATTAAAATGCCGATGGCATAGAATAAATGGTTTGGTTCAAAAATTTGTTGGGTGTTACAAACAAGCTGTTAATGGAAAGAAAAGTGGGACATCAGATAACGATATCATGACCTCTGCACATGCTTTTTTTGCTCAGGATGAAGGTACAACATTCAATCTTGAGTACGCATGACGATTGTTAAAAGATGAACCTAAATGGATGGGAGAATCGATTGGAAATTCTTCAAAAGTAACAAAGACTTCTGCTAGTGGGGCATCATCGGCTAACTCAGATACACCTTCAAGTTACGAGTTTAACTCATCATCACCAATGGAGCGTCCAATGGGACAAAAAGCAGCAAAAAGGAAGGGTAAGGCAAAGGAAATTCCAAATGCAACACAAGATGCAAGGAATAAAAGAGCAGCAGCAATGGAAAGACTAGCTCAAAGTAAGAAGGACGAGCTAGAATTAAAGGCAATGCAAATCATCATGAAAGACACTTCTACTATGAGTGATAGTCAACGAGATATTCATGAAAAATATTGTAATAAGATGAAAAAAAAATATGGATTGTAGTTAGTATCACTTATGTAAAATGGACATTAGTACCACTTTAAATTATCAACACCTATGTAAAATGGTCATTAGTACCACTTTAATTTATCAACACCTATGTAAAATGGTCATTAGTACCACTTTAAATTATCAACACTTATGTAAAATGGTCATTAGTACCACTTTAAATTATAATAAATATTATGTTATTCAAACTAGCCGTTATTCAAACTAGCCGTTATTCAAACTAGCCGTTATTCAAACTATCATTTATTCAAACTAGCCGTTATTCAAACTATCCTTTATTCAAACTAGCCGTTATTCAAACTAGCCGTTATTCAAACTATCCGTTATTCAAATTAGCCGTTATTCAAACTAGCCGTTATTCAAACTAGCCGTTATTCAAACTAGCCGTTATTCAAACCATTATATATACTATCACTTATGTCATTGTTTTCCCATTCTCATCTTATTCTTCTATCATACTTCTCTAATTCTTCTCTCATTTTTCTATCACTCTTAATTCACTAAAATGGATTCAGACAATTCAGATGATTTCGACCAAGAATTTTGGGAGTTGATTGAAGAAGAATTTATCGACGATAGTGATGAAGAACAATTGCTTGAAAATGAACGTCAATCTGGAAGTTCATCTATGCCAAAGAGAAGAAAAATGGTAGATCGTAGTCGTGAAGAAGGGCACAATCGATTATTCAATGACCACTTCTCGGAAAACCCAGTATACACAGATGTTCAATTCCGAAGAAGGTTCAGAATGCATAGGCATGTATTTCTTCGAATTGTAGATGCCCTTGGAAATCATGATGAATATTTCCAAATGAGGGTTGATGCAACTGGTAAAATGGGTCTTTCACCATTGCAGAAATGTACATCTGCTATTCGTATGTTGGCGTATGGGTCTCCTGCTGACGTTGTAGACGAATATGTTCGAATAGGTGAAAGCACTTCAATTGAGTGCTTACAAAGATTCGTTCGGGGCGTGAATGCTGTATTTGGGGCTGAGTATTTGAGAAAGCCTAACAACACTGATGTTGAACATCTTTTACAAATGGGAGAGTCACGTGGCTTTCCAGGTATGTTGGGTTCCATTGATTGTATGCATTGGGAGTGGAAAAATTGTCCTGTTGCATGGAAAGGACAATTTTGTCGAGGTGATCATGGAAAGCCCACAATCATGCTTGAAGCAGTGGCATCACAGGACTTATGGATTTGGCATGCTTTTTTTGGTATTGTTGGTTCAAACAATGACATTAATGTGTTAAACCAATCCAACGTGTTTAACGATATTTTGGAAGGACATGCTCCCAATGTGCAATATACAATCAATGGAACACCATATAATATGGGGTATTATTTAGCCGATGGTATATATCCTGAGTGAGCTACATTTGTGAAGACCATTTCAATGCCACAAGGAGAGAAGAAAAAATTATTTGCTCAACATCAAGAATCAGCTAGAAAAGATGTGGAGAGGGCATTTGGAGTGCTTCAATCTCGATTTGCAATTATACGTGGTCCAGCGCGTGCCTGGAACATGGACACCCTCAAACATACCATATATGCGTGCATCATATTGCACAACATGATTGTTGAAGATGAACGACATACATATGGAGGTAATTTTGATTACTCTTATGATAATGTGGATAACAATCACTCAACAACTGAAACATTTAGCGGTCCTCATTCGAATCTTGCAACAAGACTACAAAGAAGAGCAAATATTCGTGAAAAACAAGTTCATCGTCAACTTCAAGGAGATCTAGTCAAGTATATTTGGGAACGTTTTGGACATGAAGATGATGAAATTTAAGTTTGATTAATTTATGTGATGTTATTTATTTTTATTGTTTTTAATTATATGTAATGTATTTGAAATTAATTTTAATTATCATTTTAAATTATAAGTTTAATTTGAATTTTATTTATTTTATATAAATTTTAATTTAAATAATTAAAATTATTATTTTAAATGATATAGAATTTAATATGAATAAAATATTAATATATAAAGTAAAGTTGTGGGACCCATTATGAGTTCTTTAGAGTTGCACCATTGGAGTGAAAAATTAGTTGGGTTGCTTGAAGCTGACGTGGCTTAATGGGTCCCGCAAAGAACCCAAAATTGAGTTGCACCATTAGAGATGCTCTTAGAGTCTGGAAACCAGCTGTAATTATGCTAATATATTAATAGTGCAAAGTGTCAGAAACACTTATTTGGCATTTTTTGAAAGTAGCATTTTGATATTTTAGGTTTTATCACATTAAGGCACATGCTCTAGACCACAACCAATCCAATATGACATGTTCACTATTTCCACCACCTAATTTCTTTTAGATCCTATGACCCCCCACAAGGCCGACCTTGATGACAATTTCAATAAGAGCTTTAGGATCTTTTTCGTCATTAGCATGATGCAGTGTGAGATTTGCCAAGTAGTACTCATTTGTTATAAGGCACTTCAAGGGTGGCAGGTTCCTTACAAGTTATTTAAAGAAGAATGAAAGTTAGAGAGAAAAAACAGAGAGAAAGAGAGAGAATAATGATTTAATGTAATATCAGAGAGGGGCCCATAATTATTTTTCAATAAAAGTCCAACTAATTACTTTTAAGTAATTGGTAATTATTTTTCACCGTTAAATATTATTAATAATAACAAATATAGGATTAAAATGGCATTACACCATGGTGGAAAACTCTTTTCTTTTTTCACCTTAAACGCCACCCCCAATCATGCCATAAAACTTGTTATATTAAAAAAAATTTAAATACATAAATTTTGAATTAATTTTATTGGTACTATTTTTGTATGGTACTTAATATTTCACCAATAAATAAATATATATTTTTTATTATCTAATAAAATAAATAAAAAATTATTTCACAATATATATTTAGCCACAAGAAGCATCATGATTACATGAAATCGTCTCTATTCAAAATCTACATCTTGGATATTTTTGCGATTATTTGTCTTGCAACATTCATAAGGAAGACCACGAGCATATCGTCTAAAATCACGACAATAATCATAAATATTCCATTTTTCATGAATCTCTTTAAGCTTCATCTTTGTTTCACCATTAAGACCTTTATTTTTTCCACCATTAAAACCATAGCAATTATTGGATGAACTTGGAACGCATGCATTTGCATTGAAGTTTCTAAAACTTGCTATAAAAGGAGCCTTTGACCAATCAATCTTAACTTTTCCCCATCTTGTTGCCCATGAATCTCCATTCCATAATGTTGTGTATAGTCTCATTGGTTGTCTTGTTGGAAATGCAACACCAATATTTTGTCTATTATGCATTACTCTTATTGGTATGTTGTCCACCAATATTCTACAAGCACGTGACAAACCCATAATATAAATAAATTGAATATAATTACATGTGTAAGTAAATATAAATATACTATTATTTGTCTGACACAAAACACATATTCTTTAGTCAGAGAAGTGTTGGTGCTACAAAATGAAGATAACTTACATTATGCGTTGAGGATTCCAATCAATAGAATAAGTGTGAAAGTCTTGTGTGGGATCAAACCAAAGATAATATTGCATTTCATGACCACCATTACCATTGGCATATAAATTGGTTGAGAGAACATATGGATCACCAGATAAGTTTCCCAAAAATTCTAAGTCAATCTCATCATGGTGTGGTCCTTGAGAACTTAACTGCAAATATATAAATATGAAAGTAAATAATCATACAATAAGTAAAATCTCATATTTTAAAATGTGTTAATATGCACACACACATGAATAATAATTTTAGCTTGTAGACTCCAATCACAATTGTGATTGCAATATAAAGATTGGTTAGATTATTTACAGATACAAATCACATGCATTCACATAAACATATTGATTATTGTTTGATCGAGATCATATATTATAAATTTAAAACTCAATAATTCAGGTGCAATTTAAAACTATTATAGACGTAGATAAACTATTTCATGTATGAGAGTATTGGGAATAAAAATACATACATAATATGCAGTGACAGTGCCTGCAGAGTTTCCTGGCACAAGTTTAATTTGCATGTCAAATCTTCCAAACAAATACTCATTTTTTGATCCTATCCCAGAGCCAGAATATTTATCCATTTCAAGTATCATACTATTCCCACCATTTTGTATATTAGCCCTTTTATCTCCAAAAATAATGTTAAAATCAATGTTAAAATCACCACCAAATACAACTTTGCTAAAATTTAAGCATAGACAAAACAAGAGAAAAATAGAGTTATTAACATATGAAGAAGCCATAATTAATTAATGTTTCACTTGGTGGAATAATAAAATTTGAAAAAGGATATTTATATTAAAAATTTCATTAACAAATATTGTTATAATTAGTGTGAACAAAAGGGTATTCAGATCAATTTAGTTGTCTAGTGCAATTGTGACATGTCATAATTATAGTTGAAATTACAACTCAACCATATTGAAGAATCAAAATAACTTTTTAATAGCAAAAAGTTAGCAAGATTTTTATGACAAAACTCTTTTTATTTTGAGTTTTGTATGAATGTGACATTTAAAGTTGGAGACAAGTCATAAGCCCAAAAATAGATCAATTGACTATTGACGTGTTTTTGCTTAATTCATTATTTTCATTTATATATATATATATATATATATATATATATATATATATATATATATATATATATATATATATATATATATATATATATATATATATATATATATATATATATATATATATATATATATATATATATATATATATATATATATATATATATATATATATATATATATATATATATATATATGATCACTATGAAGTGGAAGATTTAATGTATTATTAATGAACTGATTCAACTTCCAGTGTATGAAATAGAAGAGAATCAATTTGAACTATAAGTAAGATGAATGATAAAGGAGAGAAATCTCAATGTAAGAAAGAAGAGAGAAGAATATTCTCACAAATCATTCACACCCACATTCTCCATCCTAAAACTATAAATACTAGGGTTAATGGATGAAACCCTACAACTTGCAAGATGGACGACACGTCCCCATTCCTCTTTCCACTTCCTTCATTTTCGAATCCATAATAGAATTTGTCCTATTATCAGCCTTTTCCACCTGTTCTTTCTGCTGATGTGGCCTTTTCATTATAGTATCTTCCTTCCCCTTTAAAATCAACCTTGTCCTCAAGGTTGAAGTTAGGATAGTTTGCAGCTATTTCATCAACATGTTTCCATGTCGCATCTTTAACAGTCAAGTTATCCAATTGAATCAATACCTGCGAAATGGCTTGATCATTTCGCATGATAGTCCTCTTTTGAAGTGTTGTTACAGGCTGTAGAATGGGTCATAACTCATGTGTCGTCAAGGGTAAAGGAATGTATGGATTAGTATGTTGTCCCTTAAACAGTTTCAGTTGAGAGACGTGGAACACCGAATGAATGCAGGCATCCGGAGGCAACAGAAGTTTGTAAGCCATTTGTCCCATTTTCTCACTAATAGTGAATGGTCCAAAGTATCGCATCCCCAATTTCTGATTCTTTTGCAAAGCAATAGAATTCTGTCGATAGGGTTGTAATTTCACCAATACCTTCTCTCCTACCGCAAATTGCACACCCCTTCGGTGTTTATCAGCTTGGGTCTTCATAACTTGTTGTGCATGTTTCAAATTGGTCTTCAATTGAGTTAGCAACCTATCTCTGTCCATCAGTTGTTGTTGTACACTAAGTGTATCAGCTGGTGAATGACTGTATCGGATTAATGTAGGAGGTGGTTTGCCATATAATGCTTGGAAGGGAGTTATGCCCAAGCTAGTATAAAAAGTTGTATTATACCAATATTTCGTCCAATCCAGTGCTTTAAACCATGACCTAGGATTTTGGAAGGTGAGACATCGCAAATACATCTCAAAAATTTTGTTGAGAGCCTATGATTGTCCATCAGTTTGGGGGTGGTATGCTGATGACATGGCTAACATAGTGCTCTGCAACTGAAACAAATATTTCCAAAATTTGCTCATAAACACTTTATCTCTATCTGAGACAATATATTTAGGCATCCCAAGTAACTTAACTATGGTTCTCATGAATGTTTCAGCAACAATCCTACTGTTGTAATATGCTTTTAAGGGACTGAAGTGACTATATTTTGTTAACCTGTCAATGACGACCATGATAACAGTGTAACCATGAGAAGAGGGTAACCATGTGATAAAGTTCATTGCCACATCATCCCAAATTTGTCCTGGTATTGGCAATGGTTGTAGTAATCTAGCAGGAGCTCTAGTATCATGCTTTGCTTGCTGACAGATGAGAAAGTTTTGGATAAAAGCTGTGATGTCCTATTTCATATTCTTCCAAAAAAATTGTGCTGAAATTCTAGCCATTGTCCTTGCTATTCTTGCATGACAATCAACAGGAGAAGAGTGAAACTCAAACAACAATTTGGTTCGCAGCGGTTGATCATCTGGAACTACAATTTTGTCCTTCCAGTATATTAATCCCTCGTGAATCCTGAATTTTTGTCCATGTATAGTGGTAGGATTTCTGATTTAAGCTTGTAATTTACTATCCCTTTCTGTACTGCTTCTTAATTCTGCCAATAGCTCCACTTCAGGTTTAGACCAGGCCATTAAGTAGACTCTAGATAATGCATCAGCTGCCACATTGTCTTTTCCTGGCTTATATTTAATTATGAAGTCATAACCAATGAATTTGTGTAACCATGCCTGTTGCTCAGGGGTTTGTAAGGACTAGTCCATCAAACTCTTCAAACTCTTTCGATCGGTCCTGATACTGAATTTATGCCCCAATAAATAGTGTCTAAACTTAGCAATAGCTTCAGTTATAGAAAATAATTCTCTAGTATATGTTGATTGTCTTTGCATTCTAGGTACCATATTTTTCGAGAAAAAGGCAATCGGATGACCAAGCTAGCTTAATACAGCTCCTACTCCCGTACCTGATGCATCAGTTTCAATTGTGAACGGTATAGAGAATTGAGGTAATACCAGAATAGGTGCAGTAGTAATAGCTACTTTAAGTTTGTCAAAAGCCTTAATAGCTTCTGCAGTCCACTTAAAGCCTTCTCTCTTTAACAAGTCAGTAAGAGGAGAAGCTATTGCTGCATATCCCTTAACAAATCTGCGATAATATCCAGTCAGGCCAAGAAACCCTCTAAGTTGTTTGACATTGCTTAGTTTTGGCCACTTTAAAACTGTCTGGACTTTGTCTTTGTCCATTGCTACACCGGTACCAGAAAATGTGTGGCCTAAATAATCCACTTCCTCCATTCCAAAAGAACATTTGGATAGTTTTAAAAATAATTGATTATGTTGTACCCCAAAGTTTTCCCTCCCATATTCCTCAATACATGTCAAGTGAGGTCCTCAAATTGCTCAAGGAAGTCCAAGGGTTGACCAGACAAACTCTCTCCTAAGGCAGTCTACCCCAAATTAGGGTTTCATTTTGCATCAAGATGCTTGAGTACAAAGGATCCAAAATGCTCACCATTGTCCTAATATGTTCCCAAGATCATCCATGTCAAGTTTCAAGCCTTGCAGAGGAAGTTTGCTCAATCAATTGCTCAAAGGCCTGAAAATCGACTATGCTAGGGCAAAAGTCAATTGTGGCCCACATGCAGTCAAACTTCAAGATTTTTTGTCAACATTCTCATTTTGAAGTATTATTAATCATTTTATCAAGGGTTGATCATGGTTCCTCAAGTATTGCTCACAATTCATCAAAACCCAAAAGTTGCTAAATTAGGGTTTTATAGGAAAATTCAACTCAACTTTGACCAAGCATAACTTTCTAATACTTTATAAAAAATGACCCATACAAAGCTCATTTTGAAGAGGATGTGATTCCCTACAATTCATCTTCATCTCCCAAATTCAAAATATGCACTCACAAGAAGATATAAATTTGGACATTATAGGTCATTTTGGAAAGTCAACAAAAACACCTTTTATGTCAAAGCTTCATACATGAACATGGAAGACTCAATTTAGATGAGACCAAAAGGGTTGATTAGAGGACATCTTAAGCTTTCTAAAAAGTCCAAGAACACCTCTCTAGGGTCAAAATTGAAAGACATGTGCATTGGCCAAGTTGACCCTTTTTGCAAAATTGCAAAAAGTCAAAAGTGTCCAAAATTGCATTTTTTGTCAAATGGGCCCAACCTTTTATGCTTGCACTGAGTTTGTAATGTGACCCACGATCCATGAGCCCTTCCACTTGTCATTCTTTTATTTTGATTTTATTTCATTTAAATCAAATCAAATCAAAATAAAATAATGAAAATATCAAAAACTAATTAAAGCTTGAGATTTTGTGCATGATTAGGTCCATTACACAACTGGAGACAAAATCAAATCGTGCAAGGTTCACATGGACACAAAAAGATTGAATTTTTCTTGTTTTGGAAAGATTTTGCACAAGGTTCAAATCATGAATCAATATTCATGATTGGAAGAGATTTGATACAAAATTGTAACCCTAATACATTCTAGTATACATAAGGATCAAGTGCAGACCAAAAACAAGAGGCTAGAGGCGTGCAAAGGAGAGAACGAATTTCAAAAATTCAAGGAAAAGTTGCAAACTGATTTCCAGGTTTCAGGCCATCTCAAGCCATTCTGATTATACCAATCGCTTGCTGGACATCCTAGGATCCTATTTCAATCGCTAGCAAGCTTCCCCATGCCTTGAAACGCCCTGTAAGAGTCACACGATTTCCATATTTTCTTGAATTTGAATACGTTAATTCTGGCATATTTAGCATGATTAATTGATATATTCATAATCCTTGAGATGTTTGCAAGCCAATGGTTATGATTAATTGCATTTTTATTGACTGTACATCAAGTTTCCATGGCTAGGGTTCGAGTTTTGTTTTTAGGGGTTTTGCGTACAGGGAAAATTAGACCTTAATAATGGTACCATGATGCTCGTGAGGTTGCAACGAGTTGATTGGTACCATTGGTTGTCATTTATCATGCTTGTACAAGGTTTTGGAGATGCACAGGGTTATATCTACGCTCAGTGTCCGTAGGTAAAAGCTATGAAACTTACAGCGACGGTGGGAGGAAGAAGAAGGATACGTGGCGCTCCATGGTTTTCCCGTTTGAATTCCACGCGTTCCAACGATTAGCTTTTGGTGTTTATCATATAATATTTATTGGTTATTGTTTATACAACTAACATGGCCAGCTCAGATGGCAAGCACGCAGTGGGAGAATGCCTAAGGGCCTGGGTTCGATCCCCAGGTCCCAACTTTATTTCATATTTTTCTTTGACAAGCAATCTAGTGCATCTCAAACTCCAAGATCCATCATGCACTCTCCAGATCTGATCATCCAAACCACCAAAGCTTCAGATCTAAGGCTTTCCCATGAGGGTCCACCATACGCCTGGGTCAAGCAAGCACATGGGATTGGAAAAAGTCAATGGGGCCAGGAGCTTATTGGGCTCAGAATTGCCAACCACACCGCTTTGCTAAAACAACACCAGGCCCATTCTTTCTCTTTTCTATTTTTTTCTTTTATTTAATTTAATTAGTTTAATTATTTTCTAACACAAATAAATTCTTTTTTCAGAAAATCATAAAATCAAGTTTCAAAAAAAATTTAGAATTAGGTTTTTTTATTTTATCAAATTTAATTTAATGTTAGTTTAATTTAATTTAGGATAATTCTAACTTTTTTATATAATTAAAATCAATTAGAAAAAATTAGGGTTAACTTGTGATTTGATTTTTATTTCTTTCTCAAATAAAAATAAAAAAGTACAAAAACAGGTTAATTTAATTATTTTTCTTAAATTTAAAATTAATTAGTAATTAGGTTTTTTTATTTATTCAATCAAACTTTATTTTCTCAAAATAGCAAAAAATACAAAAAATAAATTTTCTTTTAAATTACAATTAGGTAGTTGGGGTCAAAACCCTAAATCTCTCATTTTCGATTCATCGCACACGTTTATCATTTTTGCAATATTAATGTAACTGCTCACGGTATATAATAGTTTAATCTAGGACTTTCTTTATTTATTGTTTTACGGTTTTTTGGCTATGTAATAATCCCTACCCCGAAGCCTTGTAATAGCGTAGGTTTTATTTCTCGCATTTTAATTCTCGTAAATATTAACGGTTAGATGTATGTTAATAGGATTGTATGACAAGATTGCATGATAATTTAAAACGGCTAGAAAACCCTAATGTGCAAAGATAATAACTGAAATCAAATCACTCGCACATGCGTACTCTTAGGGTATACTCTCACTTCGGTTGCCTTCGGTAAATGATCATTAAGTATAGGGTGTCTTAGTGGTTGCCCTCCTGTCTAACAAAGATCAAAAGTCCCATTCGGAAATGTTGCCTCGAATATGATCTTAAGACTCTAGGGTTATTACTAAGACGTCCTAACATTGCTTTAGTGATCGTACATCCCTTTCGAATTGACCCTTACAATTCCAACGGCAGTGCTACCTATTTCTCAATAGTGGGATAGCACTGTCTAAAGGAAACAAAAACAGAAACGATCCTTTTTCGAGTAGGTAGATGCTAGTAGGTACTTGCTCAAAACAAACTTTTTCACACTTACACTTTCCAAACAAAGTTTTTAAAAACAACTTTGTAACACTCTTGAGGACAGAAACAAGGGTTAAAACAAAGTAAAACAAAACTTTTCAAAACAAACACACACAAGCAATTTTTAAAAGATGAGCAAGTACCTAAGAGCCCATGGAAAACCATGGATAGAAAGGGTGCTAACACCTTCCCTTTCTATAATCTACCCCCCATACTCAGAATATCTCGAAAAAGGACTTTTTATGTGCTTTTTTCCTTTCCGATTGGATAAAATAAAAGTCGGTGGCGACTCTTGCTTACTGCGACATTTTGCGAATACAAAATGCAAAACGCAAACCAACATTTTTCAAAACAGTCAGTTCTGCCACCATATCAAAAATTATTCTATAGAATCTGTATAACTGTCTCCAAATGGTGTAGATGAGCAGAATTCGAGGGGCTATACACCAGTATATCATCAAAAAAACCAGGACATACTTTCTCAATATTGGCTGAAATATTTGGTTCATTAGACATTGGAAGGATGTAGGGGCATTAGTTAAGCCAAAGGGTATAACTAGCCATTCATAATGTCCATGATGTGTTCTAAAGGCCGTTTTGTATCTATCACTAGGTTCCACCAAGATTTGATGGTAACCGGACCTCAAATCGAGTTTCGAGAACCACCTAGCGCCAAACAACTCATCCAGAAGTTCATCCACAATAGGCATAGGGAAGGAGTCTTTAACAGTGATAGCATTCAGGGACCTATATTCAGTACAAAATCTCTAAGTCCCGTATTTCTTTTTTACCAAAACAATTGGGGAAGAAAATGGACTGCTACTAGGTTGAATGATACCTTCTATGAGCATTTCCTGGATCATGAGTTCAATCTGCGCCTTCTAGATCTGGGGGTACCTATAAGGCCTTACTTTGATTGGAACTTTGCCTTGCATCAATGGTATCATATGTTCTTTACTCTTGGTGGTGGTAACCCAATAGGTTTTTGGAATACTTCATTGAATTTGTTAAGCATAAACACTAAATCGGGTTCCATGGTATTAGGTAGCTCTAACCAATAATCTTACTCATTTCTAGGCTCAGCTCTATGGATGGCAAAACAAGCTTCAATTGCATCAGTTTGATATAAACGCCTCATGTGACGTAACTGTGCTTGTTGTAGACTTTGATTTCTCTCCCCTTGCATTGTCACAAACTCACCTTTATCAAAAAATTTAATAGATAATGATTGATACTCTCCTACACGTGGTCCTAATGTAGCTAACCACGTAGCTCCTAAGATCAAGTCTGCCCCCACAATAGGTAATAAATACACAGGAATCTTAATGTCATGGTTTTGGACAGCTACACACAGTTCAGGAATGGACCCCTTAGGACTTAGGGAATTGCCATTTCCTACCAATACTTTAAAGAAGGGTGCAGGAGCGATCTCGATTTTCAAGAATTGAGCAATCCGAGGTTGTAAAAAATCATCCGAACTACCCCCATCAACTAAGATTTGAATTGGCAAATTACCAATATGTTCTATAAATTTAATAGTGCTAATACCAGTTGTTCCTTTTAAAGCATTAAAAGACAAGTGCAATTCCAATTGTTTATCCTCAACTGAGATTACTTGGGTCTCGCTGCTTTCCTCAAAATCACTAACATCATCCTCTACTTGCAATATCATCATGGTTCTATTAGGGCATTTATGGCTGAATGACCACTTCTCATCACAAGTATAACACAACCCTTTTTCTCTTCTGATTTGCATCTCTGTCGAGCTCATTTTCTTGATATTTTGGTTTTTTTATATAAATTTGCAGGTTTTGAGTTTGGTGTTGGTAATAATGGTGGTGTGGTGGTTCTGTTGGGATTTGGATTATGGAATGTGTTAAGTTTGGAAGTTGAGTTGGTGGATTAATTTCTGGTATTTGGTTTGTATTTTTCTTCAAATAGTTTGGCTAAAGCAACTGCTCTTTGAACGTAAGTTGGTGTTTGAGCTAAAACTTCCCTCTGCAATTTCTGTTGTAATATGCTAACAAAATAGTCTAATAATGCTTCAGGACTAACACCATAAACTCTATTTTCTAAAGATGTAAATTCCAGGTAATACTCAACAATAATGGCATTTTGTGTCAGCTTGAATAAGGTAGCACGAGGACATTCATAATAAGAAGGGCCAAAATCTACCTCAATCGCACGGGTGAAAATTTTCCATGATAGGAAGGGATTTGTATGTTGCATCATCTGATACCAAGGCACAACTTTCCGATCCAAATGAACAGCCGCAGTCGTCAAATGATCCGCATCTGGAATATTGTAATACTCGAAGAACTGCTCCGCTTTGAAGATCCATTCAATCGCATGTGTACCATCAAATCTGGGAAACTCAAGCTTAACACTTCTGGTTTGGAAAGGGGAACAATGTCGTGAGTTCCTATCATCATATTGTGAGTTCTCCACATTCTTGAGTAAGGATTCAACTGCCGATTCGATTCTGGAAAGACGGTTTTCATTGTCTGTTTCTAAGGAATTTATCCGCTTAGCTTGTTTGCGATCTTTGATATCCATGGTGTCGAAAAACTTCAGAAGCTGTGACTGAACATCATTTTTAATTTCATCTTGGATTCCCTTCAAGTGGGTGAAATCAGACATGATGTAATGAAAGCACCAATGTAATGATCACTAATAAATAAAGTGGAAGATTTAATCTATTATTAGTGAACTGATTCAACTTCCAGTGTATGAAATAGAAGAGAATCAATTTGAACTACAAGCAAGATGAATGATAAAGGAGAGAAATCTCAGTGTAAGAAAGAAGAAAGAAGAATATTCTCACAAATATTTCACACCCATATTCTCCATCCTAAAACTATAAATACTAGGGTTAATGGATGAAATCCCGCAGCTTGCAAGATGGACGACGCATCCTCATTCCTCTTCCCACTTCCTTCATTTGCGGATCCATAACAAAATTTGTCCTATTATCAGCCTTTGCCACCTGTTCTTTCTGCTGATGTGGCCTTTTCATTATAATATATATATATATATATATATATATATATATATATATATATATATATATATATATATATATATATATATATATATATATATATATATATCATTTTGACTTTATTGGCTTATTTTATTTTAAAACATAACCTTATTTTTTATGTTTTACTTCTTGAAATTTAAACACTTCAATTTTATTTTATTTTTCAAAATTTTATAAAGGTATTTTATTAAATGTAGTTTGTAGTTATTAAAAAAATTACATGTAATTTATAATAGACTTAAATCTATTTTTGTCTCTCTATTTTCATATTGATCACCTAATTTTAATTTTTCATGTGTTTCGGTCTCATATATTATTTAGTATCAATTTTGTTGTTGTGACAACACTTAAGTGGACAACTTCATATGCCATGTCAACAAAATTGTCTCCAAAATATGACACGGATATTAAAATTTTCCATTGAGGCATTGCAATGTCAGCAAAGTTGGTCCCGAAATAGAGCCAGGGAACAGAAATCAAGAAAAATCGAAATCGTGGAGAGAAAAATGGATTTTAAATCACTCTATCTAAACATCGTTTAAAAAAATAAGGGGTGTAATGTGAATTTAAGCATTATAATCTTTGGTTCCGAGCATTAAATGTATTTTTGTCTCTCTATTTTCATATTGATCGCCTAATTTTAATCTTTGATGTGTTTTGGTCTCATATATCATTTAGTATCAATTTTGTTGTTGTGACAACACTTAAGTGGACAACTTCATATGACATGTCAACAAAAGTGTCTCCAAAATATGACACGGATATTAAAATTTTCCACTGAGGCATTGCAATATCAGCAAAGTCGGTCCCAAAGTAGAGCCAGGGAACAAAAATCAAGAAAAATCGAAATCGTGGAGCAAGAAACTGGAATTTAAATTACTCTATCTAAACTTTATTTTAAAAAATAAGGGGTGTAATGTGAATTTAAGCATTATAATCTTCAGTTCCGAGCATCCCTGACTAAAAATTATTAGAAAAAGGCTTTTAGGTTGAAAGTGTCGTAATTAGTCGATGATTAGTCATCTTTCTTTAATAAAACTTATTTCGTCTTCACTATCAATTTACTTTCTTTTCCTCTAGACACTATAAGTGCATGGTAAAACTTCATGTGATACATCAATTAACAAATTAAATTAAGAAATCATCTACCAATAAAGCGCGATTGTGTTGGCTATAGACTATCATTATTCATAATCCTATGGTCAATGCTACATCAATAGTCAATGTTTATTGTTCCACTTATAGAAGACCAACAATTATGCTCTAAAGACAAAAAAGTTGACCCTCTATTAACTTATCGGGCAACAATGCAATTAAATCATTCTATATAATAAGGACTCCATTGTAAAGAAAAGCAGATAAATTTTGTAATATGCCTTAAAATCACAAGCGAAGAAATTTTTTTTCCCGATACTTCTCGTTTTTTAGACTTGTACCCATATCTATCTGTTAATGGGTCATATCTTGAACCAGTTAAGGTTTTGGTAAGTATAAATATGGTTTTATCTCATTTTTTGTTAACAGATAGTGCATAAGGTAGAAATCTTAGTGAGAAGCAAAAAATAGACATTCCTAGGATTTTATTATTGGGGTTTGGAAGTCTTTTGGAGTTATCAAAGAGATTTAAGAAACATCTTAAACATGTTGGATTTATGTGATTCTTATATTGGGAGTTGAAGAGATTGAGAAACATTTGGGGGGTAGAAAATATGGTTTATTCTTGGGAACTCCAAAGGAGATTTTTTATAAATCATATTTTAATCTCTTGTAATAATATTTTGAAATATAGTGAATCTGAGAATATCTCTCTCCTCCAGACGTAGACCACTTTGATCAAATTGGGTAAATACTTTTTCTGTGTTCTTTCCTATTATATTTTGATTGCTTGAAGTCATTTTGATGGTTGTAATTGTTCTTTGTCCCACACATAAAAGTCTTGGTGTGCTCAAATTCACGTATACTTATTTTCACAACAAGAACTTCTAAAAACACCCAATTGTGTATACAAGGACTTTTGAAAACAAGCTTTACTCGAACAATTATGTATATTTGTGAAAGACAAAAAGAAACATTCAAAGTAAAAAGTCATAAAAATTCCATACAATTTCTATTGAGATAAAACACATGTATTTGGAATAGAAATTTTGGTTACCTTCTCCATAAAAGTTAAATTTTAAGAACAAAACACTTTATAAGTTTAATGATTAGAGTTTTTTCAAAGGGTTAGTTGTAGCTAGATTCTTTAATAAGACAAAGATACTAAATTGTAATTAGATCTTTATATCGGGTATAGTCAGTTTGAATATGATATAACATAGTGATTTAAATTAGTTGGATTATAGTGAAGAAAATCTCTCATGAGGGAGAGGGACATAGCTACTGAATTGTAGGTTGAACAATATGATTATTGTATGTCAACTCTATATCAGTTGAAGAATTTGGAGAAATTTTGAATCTGCCCAATGAGGGCACCCTCTACTCTTCTAACTCTTCTAATGATTTGGAGGAAACTTTCGACCTTCACAATTTAAACCACTCTTGTCATCTCTCATGAAAATATCAGATTGCTTCACTATCTGACTGCCATAGCCGATTTCATCACATATTACTTGGATGATATAGGGATTGAAGTTCTCTTGAGTTTCAGGATCTTGATGATGATGGTGGTGGTGCTGAGTAGTAGCCTTTTATATCTTTTATCTTTTTGTCTTAATTTTTCTATTTCTCTAGTTTATCTTGTATTTTCTTTTTTAATCTATATATGAGATGTCCTCTTGGAGATTTATTCCTCTTCTTTGTATTTTCTATGTGCTGGCTATGAGTTTCTCTATTTTCCAATATTTTGATTATGCCAAAGGGAGAGAAGTATATTCTAAAGAGGAGTATACTCTCTATATCTGTTAGGTCAAGTTAACACTCAAATATTTATTTTTAATCTTAACCTCTTTGTTTTTATCACCTATCTAAGAGTTGCGTTGTCATCATCAAAAAGGGGAAAATGTAGTTCTATGTGTTGAAAAGGTATACTTGATTTTGATGATGATAAAGAAATTAAGGCAAAAATAAAAAATATCATCTAAAAAAAGTTTAAGTGTGAATCAAATAAAATAACAAGAGGTTTTTGGTCATGTGTGCAAATCAATCAAATTCTAAAATATTTCACCAAGAAACATATTTTTATAGTCCTACAATGTTTGAGAATTAAGGATAATGATAGTTTATATATATAACACTCATACACCTTAATCCAATTAAATACATTTTATAAAGGACAAAGTAGTGAGTGTTCTCACACCTAAAGTAGACAATACCTTATATCCGCAATGGTACATACTTCAGGTTGACTGGAACATTACTATTCCATTATGGAACCATAATTATTATTGAATTGACGGGGTAGATTCTTTATGTGCTAGTGTAGATCTTCTATGTGGTTGCACGAGGGTGGGCCTGGAAGGTTAGAACTCAAACACCCAAGTTAATGAGTGAGTAAAGCGGGGTTGAATGAACTGTTTTCAAAATCATATCTTAGACTGCACACATGGTGGTTTATATACAGTGGGCAATAATTAGGTCTGTGTAATATTAGGCTTGTGGTCGGCCCATAACAAGAGTCAATTGCAAAAAGCTCACATGGGATTATCATACTCTAAATTTTGCCCTCCATTTCATCTAGTATTTCTAATTAAAAATTGTCTATTTAGGTCTTTAAGTCAGTAAGTTAGGTTCCATCTGATCCATGACATCATTGTCAAAGTCATTTTACCTAAATCATTTGCAATGATAAGATCAAAGGTCCACCAATGACTTAAAGTCAAAGGATGGCCATTTTGAATATTTCCTATTACACTCATTATGTTACTAGGTATTAAGGTCCACTGTTATGTTATTAGGTATTAATAATTTTACTAAGTATTATTGATTTTAATTTAATGTTATTATTATTATCATTGATAATATTAGTAGTAGTATTAATAATATTGTTTAGTATTATTGTTAGTATTATCACTATTTTATTAATATTAAATTTATTATTATATTTGCAGTATTATTAGTACTATTAGAGGGTCCAGTTTCATTGTTAATATTATCATTATATTGTTATTATTTATTAATTAATATTATTATTGTTTTGAGTCAAGTCAAAGTCCAAAGTCCTTTTTTATTTTAACTATTGAGTCCATTAGTGAATCCATTATTTTTGTTGTTATTTTTATTATTTTTAATTGAGTTGGTTCAGTCAAGCTCCAAGATTCCAAGGGTCCATCAGAAACCATAGTTTGCGTTATAGAGGTTCTCAAAACAGGTCAAACCAAATATGCAAAAGGAATCAAATCTTTTTATTCAAATTTTCATATACATGGAAAATCATATTTGCACTACTGAAGCATCCAAATACATGACTTAAACCATAATTCTAACAAAATTTCATCAAATAATAGAAAGTAACAAAAATTAAACCAAAATTTTCCTAATATAACAAGTCTTTAACCTAATTCTAATAGTATAAAAGCAAGACCCTAAAATAGTTTTTTGGCAGCCACAATTCACAAAGCAGAGCCCTAAGATTGTTGTCATTCACACTAAAGAACAATAACAACAACTAAACCCTAAAAAGAAAACTCCAGCCTTTCCATCCTTTTACATCCAAATGTCAGTCCCTCACATCAAAATCCAAATAAAAAATAAGAAGTAAGAAGAAGAAAGAAGGAAAGTCAGAAACAAAGGAAAACACAAGACTCTACCTTTTACTCACCGGGAAATTATTCCTTCCCTTAGATTGGTAATCTCTTCCATTCGCCTCGCTCATTTATCAATGATGTATATTTATCTTTCTGTATGTAAATTGCATGTGTGTTAGTTAGCTGGGTCTTGGTTCGGTTTAGGTTTCACTATTAGGTTTTGTTTTTATTAAAGTTTGTATTTAGGGTTTTGAAGGATATATTTGTGACCAGGGTGCTCTGATATGTGCGTTGGTGAAAGTTTGAGTGTGTTTGGAGGCAAGAAAAGGTGGTTATGGGTTTTTGTTAGGATTAGGTGATTGGAGAAGATGAAGATTCATCTTCTCAGGCGGGTTTTTGGTGGTATGGTTAAGGTGTTTAAGGTTTATAGTTATGGTTAGTGAAGGTGGGGTGGTGTTTGTTCTAGGCTCACTTGAAGGTGATGGCATTTTAGGTTTCAGGTGTGGTGGTTTAGAGATTCCGGTTAGGGTCAGGGTGGTATCATTGGCGGAAATAATTTCCATACTTTGACCAGTCTGATTTCACACAAACCCACAGTAAACTTATGTTAACTTTTCATTTTCTCCCTCTGTTTGGCATAATTTCTTTGGAAATTATATCCAATGCATTAGATTCAATCTTCCCTAACCCAAGTCAATTCAATCCAACGCCTATGATTCATAGTTAACTTTTGACTCTCTCTTTCTCTCCCTCTGACTGTTGACCAGAGGCCCTTCCTTGAATGGACTTAAGCCTATTTGGTTTCTACACACCTCCTTTATTCCTGATTCAACGCAATTTTCACCCCCGAGTCCCTTTTATTTTTATTTGTTCTATTTTTTATTTATTTTTGTTATTTTCTTTTCTTTTTCCTTTGTAAATATATTTAATTAAGATTTTTTGTAAGTTAATTATATAATTAACATTAGTCTTGTAACTAATTAGGATTAGATGATTAGTGTGTAAATACTATTCCCGATCAAAGTATCTATATTATTTGTAAATAATTTCTAACTTGTACATAATCAAAAGTCATTTTCACAATCAAATTTAATCCAACATTTTTGCACATAATTGGACAGGGTGAATGTACATCCGCACATTTTCTCGAGTAACCGATTGGTTGTCGTTCACCATATAGGTTGGCCATTCGTTCAAAACACCTTAAAATTAACCCAACCCATCAAATCATTTTTTTCCCTTGCGCACTTAACTTAAACTTTTTCATAAAATAATAGTCCGCTTAATTTAACGCGAATATAAGAAATTCCTAAGTTTCCATTGTGCGAGCATACAGGCAGGTGTTTAACCTCTAAAATGCAATCTAATACTGTTCTCTAAAATTAAACAACCCACAAACTTTTTTTACCAACCAACGATGCTTTGATTTTCTCATTACACTTTGGGAATACACATGCATATGATTTTGAAACCCTGACGAGCTCAATAACAAAAATCTAACACTTTTCTTCTTTGATCTGTTTTGTAAATAATATTTTTGTAAATATTTTAGAAATAAATAAAACATTGCAAACATGCCTTGGCAAACACTTAACCCTTGCCTATTTGGAGGTTCCTGTTGAGTACAACAAATATGAGGGATGCTAATAATTTGGTTGTGATGACCATCTTATCCTCCTTTCTTAGGGTTTTATCGTTATTTTCCATTTCCTTAGGAATAAATACAATTCGGTGGCAACTCTGTGTCTATTCCAAGCGCTTAGACGCTCGGGTATTTTTTGCGCCACGGCAGTTGGCGACTCTGATGGGGACTTCCCTAAAGAGAGTCAAGCATATCCTTTAGTTCTAGGATTTTGTGTTTAGCTTTGTTTGCATGTCTTTTATTTATTTCTTGTGTTTATTTGTTTATTTTTTTGTTGCTTTTGTAATTATGATTTAATTTGATTTTTATATTTCATATATCAACTGTTGGTTTCAGACTATATTTTGAAGAGAAAAAAAGCTCTACATTCAAGCTCAATAAAAAATAAGTTAGAAAGGATATTGCGTAGTATGGGCTTATGGGATGTACATCCTAATGAGGGTTTTACAAAGACTCCACCTAGAGTAGATCTATTTAATGCTTTCATCGTGAGATGTCTAGCCCATCCTCGTGACAAGACTCTCACATGATCCCATGACTCTAGGGACCTTGTTTAGGATACTTATTCCAAACTTTGAACTTGGAAACCCTGTATGGTCTATGAGATAAACCTCTCACTAGGTCAATACAAAGGTTCCTCCTAAGGGAGACCCTTTTGGATTTCACTATGAGTTGGCTAGCCCATACTCGTGGTGAAATGTCAAATGTGGTCTCTTACCTTAAGAATGTTCTTAAAACCAATAAAACCCTAGATCTCACCTTGTGAGTATTTGGGTAGAAAATACATAGAGTTATCCTTCCTAAGGAACCCTCTCACGTAGGTTTTGTTATTGTCCCCAAACCCATCCCTTGTAAAATCAAACCTTGCACATCATATCATTAAATTTGCATAAAAAAGGGTTATTTAGCATATGGATTTTATTTTCAAAAGGGATTTCAAATTAAAAGTTTATTGTTGATCATTTTGAGGATGATGAGTTCAGACAAAAGGAAGACCTTCCAGATAAAGGCACAGTTACCTGAGATGGAAAGTTTGAAGTTCTTTCTTGGCAAGATAACGGGTATCGCTTAAAGAAGTTTTGTTTCCAAATATAGGTTGATTATGGATCTCTTAGACGTACCAGTAAAAATAGAAACCATCACTTCTCTCGCCCAGTTTTATGACCCTCTATTGAGGTGCTTTACCTTCCAAGACTTTTAACTAGCCCCAACTCTAGAGGAATTTAGGTGCATCTTGAACCCTCCCCAAAATAAGATAGTCCCTTCTAGAGGAATTTCACAAATCATAAAGCTTGAGGATTTGGTTAGAGCCTTGAATATTTAAGTGACAGGTCTAGATCCCAGTTATAAGACGAATGGGGATACTCATGGACTCACAAGAGTTTACTTAGAAAGGAAAGCACGAGAATTCTTAGAAGCCCAAAAATTGGAATCCCTTGGGGATGTTCTAGCACTAATCATCTTTAGGTTAATCCTCTTCCCGAGTTTGGATAATTTCATCAAAATGCCACTTCTATTAGCGGATTTTGGGCCGTTAATGTTATGAAGGAAGATCCTGTGCTCCCACTCCTCGCAGATGTGTATTATACTCTCCAAAAGTTATATATGAAGGATAAGGGGTTGATGCCTTGTTGTATCCCTTTACTATTCCAATGGTTCTCTTACCATGTATTCAAATACATGTTCATGATAAAGAGGATAGATAATCATGAATGGTCTCAAAATATGATCTCCCTTACTGAAAAGTCCATCTTATGGTATTCCAGGAAACTCAATATAGAAGAGATAACCTTCAGATATGGGAATTTTCCTAATGTACCTCTCATAGGTTCAAGAGGGTGCGCCAACTACAATCCAATGTTAGATTTGAGACAATTAGGTTATCTAATGTTGGAGAAACCAAATGATGAAGCACTAAAAGGATTTGTATTAACTGATTTTAGAGCCAGAGTTCCGGACATTCTCTGAGGGATTATTCGTTCTTGGGAAAAAGTGCATAAGAAAGGAAGAGAGTTAGGAAAAAAGAATATTATGGCCAAAGAACCCTACACTCACTGGGTTAAGGAAAAAGTCCACCAAATTAAGATGCCTTTCATATTGGACCCTTTGTATCGACCTGATTCACCTGATCCAGTTCCTATTTCTATTGAAGAAATCGATGAGCTTAAAGCAACCTTCGTTCTACTCAAGCAAGAAAAGGAGGAACTGTAGCAAAATCTCAATCATGTTTTTTATGAACAAAATCAACTGCAATTCGACCTTATCCAAAGGGAGAAACAACTTTATAAAAGCAAAGAGAAGGCTGAGATCGAAATGGGTAAATAGAAGTGGAAAATAAAAGACCTATTAAGTGATGGCTTTAATCTTGACTCCTATAATCAACAGCTAAAGGCAACTCATAATGAAATTCGTAGTTTGAAAAAGTGGTGGAATATGGCTCCGAAAGAGAGAAAAAATGAGGGAAAACTTGGAAGCACAAATACAAGGTCTATAAGCACAAGTCTAAGATCTCGTTACAACTCTCACGAAATGTAAAGACCAAGCATTGAATGAACATTATTTAAGGAAAAAAGCTAAAAAAAGCTGCTACCAAAGCGCCTGTTTGAATGGAAAGAGGCCTACGAAGAGATGAGAGAACTCAAAGAGCACATCCATGTTTAGAGGAAAGCTTATGAAGAACTAATAAACACAAGTGCACATTAGGAGCACCAATGTCAGGCCATGTCTGAGATAGTCGAAGACAATAAAGCCATCATGCCTGAACTCCAAAGAGAACTTGTGTAGTATGGAGATTACCTGAAGCTGGTCATACTTGTAAATGGAATAATTGAAGAGGTACCTAGAGGCTTGAAGAATGTAGAAGTCATGATGAATGTGTTCAGTCCTCTAAAATAAATTTGTGAATTCATTAAACTTTGTTGACCTATGGTGGATGAATTTAGGGCTAGAATCAACAAGCGTTGCTAGATGATGCATTAAGTTGTAACTTGCTCAAACTTTGTTTTTTCCTTCCAATTATTAAATAAAGGAGTATTTTGTTTCTTATGCCAAGCTTTGTCTTTATCATCCAAATTCTCGTACTTCTTGATGCTCACAATAAATACAAGATTTGAAAAATTCCCTCTAAATGAAAAAATGTTTTACATGCATAACCATGTATTCATAAATAATTTGAATACATTTACATATGCATACACAAAGAAAAATAAAATTCATTTTTTCATATCCTCCCCATAGAATTGTTGGATGAAGTAAGCTTACTTCCCGACCACGATATCAAACAAGAGCAACACGATGGAACAAGTTGAGTAAAACCAAGAGGTCCTTGGGGAATATATGGATTTGATAAAAGGAAGCGTATATGAAATCAAAGGGTTTGTTGAGCAGGTGATATGTCTTAAACACAATAATAACAAGGCAAGAAGATATCCCTAAGTCCTCTCTCAAGAAGGGGTTTACACTAACATTGACACTTCTATCGGTCCTCTACTAGAGTTTATCCCAGGACATAATCCCACCAAAGCCGCTATCACTCATCCAGAAATAGAACTACCACCTCCCGAATGGATTATTCGACCTTGTACAAAGAAGAAGGCACCTCGCCCTCTGCAGATACCAGTCACTAATCTTCCTGGCAATGAGAACTATGTGGACTTAGGTTCACAATATGAAGATGAGTATCTAGGGTATATTACTCATGTGCCGAAATGAGAGGCACACCCTATGGTCATTGTTGAAAAGCCAAGAGTAGCTGACAAATAAAAAGTGTTTGAAGAAAGGTTAAGGGTTGTGGAAGGTTTTAATGAATTTGGCGTTGATGCTCTAGATATGTAATTAGTTTCAGATGTGGTTATTCCTCCAAAATTCAAAGTACCTGACTTTGAAAAATACAAAGGTTTCACCTTTTCTAGGAACTATTTGCAGAGTTCTGCAGGAAGATGGCTGCTTACGCCTTTGACAAAAAGCTGATTTGGGTATCCCTTGATTGGTATGTGAAACTGGAGCATGCCCATGTCCAAACATGGGAAGACCTTGCTAATACTTTCCTAAATAATTACAAGTACATCTGGATATGGCTCCCAATCGTATGCAGTTACGTAATCTCGTGCAGAGGAATAGTGAATCTTTCAAAGAGTATGCTCCATGGTGGAGAGAAATGGATGTTCATGTGCAACCACCACTCCTAGAATAGAATATAATAAACTTGTTCATGAGTACTCTATAAGGCCAACAATATGAAAAATGATATGAAGCATCTCGTCAGGGTTTTCCGATTTGGTGATAATTGGAGAACAAATTGAAGATGGCTTGAAGAGTGGCAAGATCTAAGGGCCATCCAATAGTCAGAGTAGTATGAAGAAATTCACCATCTATAACCCAAATAAGAAAGAGGGGGAGACTAGTGCTATTATGGGATCCCAATAGGCAACTTCAGCTCAAGTGCCTTATTACCAGAATTCTTATATAGTTGTGGTAAACCCAAGATAGTATCCACAACAGGCGTATCTTACACCTCCATTCCAATTAACCATGATGTTGCCTTGATAAATTCAACAGCTGTATCAAAATGGGAATCAATAGAGGGATCAACAAATACCTAGAAACAATTATGAAAAGAAGGTCGTTCATTTTGATCTTGTGCCCATACCATACATTGAAATATTACCTTATATAATTTAAAGAGGGTGGGTTACACCGAGAGCCCTCAGACCTACGATACCACCTTATCCACATTCTTTTGATGTGAATGTTAGATGTACATATCATGTTGGATCACCTGGGCATACAATTGACAACTGCTAGGCCATCAAATACAAGGTGCAAGAAATGATTGTTGCCAAATTACTATCTTTCAAAGAATAAGGTCTGAATGTGAAGAATAATCATATGTCTATGCAGGCGAGCCCATTTTTCAGTGCAATTTAAGAGTTTGTAGAACCCAGGTTGATAAAAGAAGAATGGAGTGTGAGGACTCCTATGTTGATAATCTGTGAGAAGTTAACTAAAGCCAAGTTAATCCAAGAAGTTTACGATGTCTGTGAAGTATGTCTATCCTCGCCATATTAATGCGAAGAACTGAAAAGATGTCTTCAAGAGTTAATGAATCAAGGGGTGAAATAGACAAGCCATGCCAAAAGTGATGAGAGTGTCATAACACTTGAACCTCTTGAGATCTCATATTCAAGACAAGATGTTCAAGAATCTCCTTTAGTCATCTATTTTCCAGCACTGTTTCCTTTCAAAAGAACTAAGGTGGTACCTTAGAACTACAATGCCACATCATATGTGGGAGATAAGCCACTGGTGTTAGAATCTGATGTCACAAACATAGAAGTAGCGGGAGAGATACTCACAGTGGTTATGTGTTTGCATATAACCATGAATAATAGAAATAAGATTATGCTTTAGCTAAGGCTAAAAAGAAGGTTGTGGCTAAAATAGACCAGGGGGAAAACCCCCAAAGAGAACCGGTGTTCGTTAGAGGCTTTCGGTTCGATCATCCATATCATATCAATTCCCCACATCGAGAATGGCCAAGGAGAACTCAGGACATTTAGAGGAGTTGGTGGCACATGCGTTTTATCAGCATAGATTTTGCATTTGTGACATGTCTTTGTATAATGGTAGCAATCAACTTCCATTGTCAATTGTGATACGGTGGGAGAACTGACTTGAGGTTTTGCGTTTGTATTCGCACTTGTTCGATTTAGCAAGAGTCGCCACCGACTTTTTATTTTATCCTAAAGGAAAGGTTAAAAAGCACAGGAAAAACCTTTTGAGATGTTTCATGGGTTCGGGGGGTAGATTATGAAAAGGGAAGGTATTAGCACCCTTTTCATCCATGGTTATCCATCGGCTCTTAGTTACTTGTTTTAGATCACTTGCCTTGATTTTCAATTGCTTGAAAGGGTGGTGTATGTGTGTGTTTGAAAATGTTTTGAAAAAGACGCCTTGTCAAGGCAACCGTTGTAATAATTCTTTACTCGAATGTTTTACAAAAGTGTGTATCTTTTCGAAAAGATGTTTCAAATGTTTTTGAAAGTTTGTTTTGAAAGTGTTTGTGGAGTGGGTTTTGAAAAGTAGGCAAGCGTGTTTTGCAAGTTTATCAAGTAACTAAGAGTTGTCTACCCCTAAATTTACTCAAAGGTTTTTCTCATGTTTTAACCCTTTTAACAATTTTGTTCCACCATTGTATTTGGTGGGCAATCTTGTGTTAGGATGTTAACGGGACAGGCGCGGGTCATCGTATGGACCATGAATGCAATGGCACCAAGTGTCTTTGGCAATTTGCTTGAAGGGACTATGATCATTTCGTTTAGGCAACTTTCGAAAGCGTCATCGAGGGACTATGATCATTTTGATTATTTTGCCAAAGAAACTCAACGTGCAAGCATGGCCCATTTTGGAAGGCAACGAGTGGGATTACCCTAGGGGTGCAAGTGTGAATTGTGTATTGATTGTCATGCATTTGTCTTGTATTAGGTTATCTAGCGTTTGATTTTATTTACATACAAACCCTAGGTCTAACCATGGTATATTTGAAAGCGATAAATTGCGGGAATTTAAAGTCTACGCTATTACAAATAAATATCCGGGAGTGGGGGTATAAATATTTACAAATGGGGATGAGACTTATTAGGAGAGTAGTGTCCAAATAAATTTACAACCAAATCGAATCAATCGCAATGTAAAATGTAATGTAGCAAATGTATAAGAATAGAGCAATGTAAATATATCAATGTATTTGTGTAAGTGTATGTAATTTATTTACAAGTGAGAAAAATGTATTTATTAAGCATGTATTTATTCTCTTTGTATTTTTGTTAATTATGTACAAAACAAAATATTTTAAGGAAAGAAAAATATTTAGAGAAAATTAATATTTTTATGTATTAGTATTTTATATACAAAATCTAAATTAAACAAAAATGTTTCAAATTTAAGAAAATTAATATTTATGTATTAATGCTTTTACGTATGGAAAAGATTCATTAAAAAGAGTTTTAAGATAAAATCTATTAATTAAATCTAATATTTATATATTTTCCAAATGTAATAAAATAAAAGAGAAATTTGTATAAAAGAATTAAGGTACTATTTTATATACAAAAATGAATTAAGTTATGTTAGTTTAAACTATAAAAAGGAGAAATAAAATGATGAGTGAAAAAATTATTAGTTTGAATAATATAGGAAATAAATAGAAAAAGAGTTTAAGGACTAAATGGGCTAAAGGGGGTTTTGGGCCCAAACAAAGTTTGAAGTGGTAATCAGAAAGGGGGGTACGCGTATTGGATAGGGGGTCTGGCGCATTGAATCATTGGGCTTAGGCTTTGTTGGACAGGGCAAGGCTCAAGACACAAATTTGACACATTTTCGTTTAGGGTTTTCAATGTGTTCGTTCCATTTGGGAAATAGGGTTTGTTTGATTTACAGAGCGACGCTCTTCTTCGTCTTCGTTCCTTTTCATCCTCTCAAACCAAGCACGCCTCCTGACGCTCCTCTGCCTAGGGCCACCGGGCTACACCGTCCATTCCTCTTCCCTCCATGGTCGCTCAGTGATGTTTGTACACAGGTAACGACTCCGTTTTAGGTCTTAACATGCTTTTAGGTTTTCAAGCTTTTATGTGTTACTTATGTTCTGATTTTGATGTGTTGGTATTTATTTGCTATTTGAGGTGTATGAAAAGAAAAGAAATTATACCTTTGTTGGAGACGGAGGAGGACGGAGCTGGAGGCGCTCTAGGCGGCCAAGGGCGAGGATGCGGTGAAGCTGGCTTTTGCTGGAAAACCTGGTATTCGTATTTGCCCTTTTAATGGTTTAATGATGCTTGCCTGAGAACCTTAGCCTCTGATTCTCTCTTCTACTTATATGCCTCTGTTGCCTTTGATTACTCCTTCTGTATGCTTGTGTGCTTGTATGCTTGTGTGCTTGTATGCTTCTGAGGTGCTTGCTGATATGCTTCTGAGTATTGTTGCCCTGTGATGATTATATTCTGAGGGTTTGGTTGCTTTGAATGCTTGGTGTTTGTACAAGCTTCTGTTTGTAAGTTGTTTGTTTTTGATGAACAAGATTCTCAATAGGCAGGCTTCAAGCTTATTTGGAGCCTTAGGCTTTGAACAGCTTATGGGCTTGTGGTTTGGGTTGGTAACTATACAGGCTTTTTCTGGTTTAAATGAGGGCTTCAGTTTGTGGCTTCTTGTTTTGGCGTTGAAACAGGCCAGGCTTGTTGAAAGGTTTTGAGGCTTATGCTTCTGGTTTATACAGTTTGGCTTGATGCTGTTTAAAGCTTGGACATAGGTTTGTGAGTTGGTTTATGCAGGATATAGCAGGTTAAAGCTTATGCTGTTGAAGGCTTGGTGTTTGTACAAGCTTCAGACTTGATCATAGGCTTGGCTTGGTGATTTGTGAGTTATGTGTTTGGTAAGGCTTAAGGCTTTGAATACAGGTTAGCAGGTGAAGGCTTTTGTGAGGTTTGGAGGCAGCTTTGAGTTTTTGTGTTACAGTATGAGGCAGGACTGTATGTTTTGTTGATACAGATTTTGGTATTTTCTTTGTGATATTTTCTGCCTCCTTTTTTGTACTGTGTTGTAACCGTTTTTTTTTTATATTCTTAAGCCTAAACCCTATAAGCCTTTCTTCTTTTTCTCTTTTCTCTCTCTCTTGACAGATTAAAAAAAGCATTTTATTGCTTAAGTTGTACTATTTTCTGAAAAAACAACTGGCCTTGAAAATGATGAATTTGAACCTTGCTTGCATTAGTTGCTTAGCTCTGCATACTTCCTGCTTTCATGCATACTTTATTGACAACATTTTGTACTTGTTTGATAGCTTGAATAGCCTTTGGACAGTTCGATATCTTTCTATATCTCTTGGACAGCTTTGGACAGTTTGAAATTGTAACTTTCAGTTTGCCTTTTTGATTTGGTTAGGCCTAGTTCAGTTTTCCTTTTATCCTTGGTTTGGAATTTTGGATTTATGCAGTATGTTTGACAAACTTTGGATTTGTGCAATATTGTAATTTTGTGCATTTCATACTTTTTGCAAGCATTTTTATCCTTCTTTGTGAACCAAGAGCAATCTTGTGATTTGCAGAGAGGGCAAACTGATTTCGGCCAGTTGCTTTTAATGATGAATCCATTTTTTATCTGTCTGCTCTTTAATTTCATTTCATCTGCTTTTGACTTTTTCTTTTTCTTTGTTTTGCAGATAAAAATCAATGGAGCAAAAGAGGAGTAGCAGTAGAAGATGAAGATTTAGGAATTTAGGATGCAATTTTATTTCATTTTTAATCATTGTAACAAATATTATAAATACTTGTAAATAATTATTGTATTTAAATAACAATTGTACAAATAATTAAAAATGAATAAAAGTCTTTTTATTGATATTCCTTTTAATTCTTCTTCAATTATTTATTTAATTATTCATATTTCTTAAATTATAATAACTGGAATTTATCCCAATTATTCTAATTTAGAACAAATAAATAATCAATAAACAACTGGCGTTCTGAATAATCAAAGCATTGCACAGCTAAACAACAAACGTCCACATGTCCTTTTTTTTCACTGATTAAATCCAAACACTGCAAATTCTCAATCAGCAGCCTCAGTCCATATCTCAGATTAATTTGAAAAGCACTGATAGAATTAATTCTTTCTGAGAAATATGCGCGCACAAAACCCTGATTCTTGATTAAATGTCAAAGAAGTGTCCGCCTGATCAAAACCTGAGCCAACTCAACCAAACCCTGGCAATCTGCTTGAACTGCTTTAAAAATCAATGAAAACCCTAAATTTTGTCTGACTGACGAGAAAAGTCTGTTTGACCGATTCTTGAGCCAGTCTGAAAAATCAGGAAAAGCTCGAAGCTGTGATTTCTTGTGGAAAAAGAGGAGGGAAAATTTTGGGGTACAACATCAACCGATAATAACCTGCTCACAAGATCTTTCTTGCTATGGAATGTCCATTTATACGAGTTCCAAAGGTGCATTCATGGATCTCTCTCATAAGTGTATCTGCTTCATGTTTCTCCATGCACCTAAGAAACACCATATCGTAGTTTATTTTGTACAATACATCACCATTTAGAAAGAACTTTGAAGCTAGCATTCATAGAGTTCACTTGTTAATCATAGAGGCATTTTCTGGATATTATTGCTTCTCAAGATACCTCCTGATGTCATAGAACCAAAGCTTGTTATCTAGTCCTCCTTCAATGGCAAGGCAGTGTGCAGGTTCTTCAAAACGTCTGATTGTAATGCGTGGTTTGTGATTTGGCCAAGTTACTTTGAACATGGCTGATAAAGTTGCCAAGGCATTTTCCGTCTGATTTTCTTCTTGCGGAATATGAGTGAAGGTAATCTCAACAAATTTTGTAGCTAGCTTCAAAACATGATCCCGATATGGAATCAGTTTAGGATGTTTAGTGTCCCATTCACTGTTAACTTGGTATATGACTAATGCTAAGTCTCCATATACTTCGAGGTATTTAATTCTTAAATCGATAGCAGCTTCTAGACCCAATATACAAGATTTGTATTCAACAATATTTTTGGTGCAATTAAAACATAACCTTGCAGTATAAGGTTTATGGAAATTCTTCGGAGAAGTCAACACTGCCCCAATACTATGCCCTAGTGCATTTGAAGCACCGTCAAACATGAGTGTCCAACGTGCCCCTGGTTCAGGTCCTTCTTTGGGTCCTGGTATTTTGTAATCGCCTATAACCATGACATATTCGTCTGGAAAGTCGAACTTTATTGGTTGATATTCTGGCAACAGCTGATGAGCTAAATGGTCAGCTAGTACACTACTATTGATGGCCTTTTGAGTAATATACTGGATGTCATACTCAGATAATAACATATGCCATCAGGCTATTCTTCCTGTAAGGGCTGGTTTTTTAAACACATACTTTAGAGGATCCATCCTTGCTATTAACCACGTGGTGTGATTTAACATATACTACCTCAATCATTTAGTAGCCCAAGCCAAAGCATAATAAGTCTTCTCGAGAAGTGAGAACCTGGTTTCATGGTCGGTGAATTTCTTACTGAGGTAGTAAATTGCGTGCTTTTTTCTACCTATTTCATTATGTTATCCTAATACACATCCCACAGACCTTACAAGCACTGTTAAGTGCATGATGAGTGGTCTTCCAGGAACTGGTGGCATCAAGATTGGCGGCCCTTGTAAATATTTCTTTATCGTCTCGAAGGCTGTCTGACAATCATCATTCCACACAACTATTTGATCTTTTCGAAGTAATTTGAATATAGGCTCGTACGTAGCAGTTAAGTGCAATGTGAACTTCGAAATGTAATTCAATCGTCCTAAGAAAAAACAAACCTCTTTTTCTGTTCTTGGAGCTATAATTTCTTGTATGGCCTTCACCTTGTCGGAATCTACCTCAATACCATGATGACTTACAATAAAACCCAATAACTTTCTTGACCTGACACCAAATGTACATTTGTTCGGATTCAACCTCGGTTTGAACTTTTGTAGACACTCGAATATCTTTTGTAAATGTATGATGTGATCCTCCTCTTTATGATATTTGGCAATCATATCATCTACGTATTATTGTACCCCAATTTTTCCCCTAATATCCCTACATCATACCATATTGATTCAATCACAACAAGATCACATTAGAGCTTTTGGCTCTCCTCCCTATCTCTAGTCTTGCTCTTTGAGGAATCACCAAGAACCTTGACTTGTTTTTCTTTTGTGATCATGCATAATTTCTTTTGACTTTCCTTTTAATTAATAAAATGAAATGTTGGTTTGTCTTACTTGTTAATAATGTAGGTAAAGGCAATGTGGCTTAGCAAGTTGATCCACGGGTTCATGAGTTTATTTCCATGCTCTAGTCAACAAAGCTTGAGAAATTCAAACCTCACCATTGAAGTTGTTTAGGAATAAATGGCATGGCAAGGTTTATTTTGGTTCACCATGTTTCAAAGTTATCGAGATTGATTCAAAAATACAAGGGGTTGATTGAAGAAGTTGTCTTGGTTGGACAAGGTCTTGTTCCCATTGGTCAAAAGTGCATATTTCTCGCAATTCTCAAGATATGGAAGTGGTTTTGGTTGCTATGAGTTCTCATTATCATCCTCAACAGTTTCTATCTATAAAGCAAGAGTTTTGGTACAAGAAGGTTGTTCAAAATTGTCAAAGTTCCTCAAAGCATTTTCATGATCTAGGAGCTAGGGTTTTGAATTTCAAAGAAGTATATCTTGATCATCTTTTGGTATTTTTGAGTGAATCCAAAAACACCCTTCTCTTCAAAGGGTTATTAACAAATCACTTCAAAATTTTCAAGGAGTTCTCATGTGGAAGAAACTTGATGATGAAGAAAGATTACAAGTCCTCTAGATGAACCCCCAATTTCTCATGTGTGACTTCAAATGATAATAAATTGGTCAATTTTTATCACCTTGAGCCTACTATTTTTCCAAAATGATCTTGAGGATGTGAACTTTATTCCTTCTTTTATGTGAAAAGTGAGAAAATGGATGGAAGATGCCCTAAGGATACAAAAGATTATAGGTCATTTCATGATTTTTTGCCAACTTTAACAATTCATAACTCTCTCAGTTTTTGGAGATTTTGAATGGTTCAAGTTTCAAAATGTCATTAAATAGGTCTATTTTATGCCATACTTTTTGTTCAAGAGAAAATTCTAAGTGGAAGGCCATGTTTGGATGCAAAACATTATAGGTCACTTTTGAAGAAAAATATGAAATATTTCTAAGTATGAAAAGTCAACCTTTTTTCCCCAACTTTGACTCATTGCAACTTTTAGCTCAAACATCCATTTGATTCCATTCTTTTCCCATTGCAAATATTGTAATCTCATCTTTCTAAAGCATCAAGAATCATGCCTTAAGACCCCTTGAGCCGAGAATGCCATTGGATTGAACTTTGTAACTTGGAATTGAAGTTTCTTCATAAGTCAGAATTTGAAATTCATATTTTGGCTTCTAAACATCAAATTAGCACGCGTTTGTGATCTAAACATGTTTAACCAAGTTGACAAAGTGGATTAGAGCCTTATAACACAAGGATTGGATGAGTTTTGATACAAAACAGATCACACTTTACTCGTGCATCAGGTTCACACGATTTCCATCCAAACTTCATCATTTCACACGCTTGAACATTCCATTTGATTCCCTATAAATATAGGGTCATCCCTCATTCATTTCCTAAAGCTTGAACATCCAGAACCACCCTGCCAAACTTGTTCCACAACTCATTTTTCTGTAACTTCGAAATCAATGTTCAAGCCTTTTTTAATTCAATTTTTCCATCAATTCACCTTCCTTGATCTTCCCTGAAGCTAACCATACAATTATCTTCAAGAATCATGCCCTATATTGATCCATAGAAGTCCAGTTTCAGAGCTCAGCAACTCAACTTCAATAGGTAGATTTCTCCATCAATTCTTTAAAACTTTGATATCATTGTGAAGCTCTCATTGCCATGGTTCTAGTCGCAACACTTGCTTTTATCTTGAAACACATTTTGACCATAAAATTTCAAATCCCTTTTCAAAACTTTCCTTCCAATTTGCTTGAGCTACAATTTATATAAATTTGTCGCGAATGTGTAGTTGTCTTCGTCTTGAAGAGAAAAAGCGAATGGCATAGGCCCGAGCTTCTGATTTTATAGTTTGAGAGATCTATAATTCACATTGGCTGGAGGTTGAAGATGACCAACGTGTCATCTTCTAACCAATGATGGCTTGCCACTTGTTTTTTTTTTAAATCTGATTTATATTTGATTCTATGCTTTATTCACTAATGACCATGATATGCACAACGCGCCAGATCCCTTGGATTTGATTACTAACACGTTTTGACTCTCATCCAATGGTCCACATATTTTTGACTTTATTTTTTATTTCTGATTTTTATATTTAATTGTTTTAATCTTCAAAAAAATTATAGAAAATTCATTTTAAGTCCAAAAAATCTAAACAAAATTATGAAAAATATTTTTGATTTTTCTCTTTCTGACTTTTATTTTTTCATAATTTTATTTTGTGTTTTGATATTTTTTATAAATTTTCAATTTATTTGAATAGTTTTAAATGTTTAAAAATACTTCTATGCATTTTTTAATTTTGAAAAAAAATATGGAATGATCCAATGATATGGTGACAAATATTGGTGACCTTATTTATTTTTTTATTTTTGACTTTGGTATTTTTTATCATTTTTTATTTATTTTACTCATTTCTTTTAATTTTAAAAATAGTTTCTGACTTTAAAAAATTACCAAAAATTTTATAAAAATATTTGAGTTCATCTCTGATTTTTCTATGCTCTTACTTAATATTTCTTGATTAGTTTGAACATAGTTGATATTTTTCTTTCTTATTTCTATTTTAAAACATTTTTAAACCTTTTTAATATATATATTAAATGCAATATTATTTTGTGATTATTTTCTGGCTCATCTTGGGTTAAATTTTGATCATGAACTTTATTAACATCATTGGATCCATGGTGTTGAGTCTAACTCCACAAAAATAGATGAATGATTTTAATAATAGTTTGATTAAAATTTAATTCAAATGTGGTTTGTATATTCTCTCCCAACCCTATTCATCTCATCTCTTTCTTATTGCACTAAGTTTTATTGGAACATGATCTCTATATCATGTCTCAAAACAAATGGTGCATAGATTGCTATTGACCGGCCTCAAATTAGGTGCGACTTCTATATAAGTCCACTTACGATTGCTTAACATAGCACTAAATTTTGTCTCGATTCGAATAAATGATCATTCGTGGCCCAAACCTATGTTTGTAAGCCTAAATATGTTAATTTGATCTCTTTGATCCAATAACCTTGAGATTCATTGTGTGGAGGCTTTGGTTCTACCAATCCTCTAATGGATCTTCATCAATTTTGGTCAACGCGGATCACTTAAACATCGTTGGTTATTATATGTTACTTTTGAGGATTCCAAATGGATGATATACTTGACAAAAAGCAAATGCAACTTGTTGTGTGGAGGCTTTGGTTATACCAATCCTCTAATGAGTTCCAAATGCAAGTTTCAAGATGGTCATCCAACTAACCACTAATTATTAAATTGTTTTTACTTTAGGCTTTTATCTTTTAAGCTTTATGTACTGTTGTACCCCAAAATTTGCCCTCCCATATTCTTCAAGATTTGCCAAGATCAAGCTGCAAAATTCCCCAAGGGTTGCACAATGCAAAGGTCTCCTATACAGTCAAAACTAGGGTTTGTGTTCTGATCAAGAAAATGAAGTTTTCAAAGGTCCAATCAAGTCCTATATGCCTACAAACATGGTCAAGCATCCTCATATCAAGTTTCAAGGCATTCAGCACAAAATTGAACAGTCAAAACCCTAATTGCACTACAGTCAACTGTAGGGGCAAAATGGTCATTTTGACAGTCAAAAGTTCAAATTTTTGGTCAACATATCATTTTGAAGCCACAAACATCATTTGATCAATGCTTGATCATGATTCTCAAAATTTGGCTCAGAAATCATCAAGATGCAAAAGTTTCCTTATTTGGACAGTTGAAAAAGTCAACTGAAATTGACCAGGGCATAACTTTCACATGGATTATCAGAAAAATTCCATCCAAAGCTCATTTTGAAGAGAAAGACATTTCCTACAACTCATCTTCATACTTCAAGTCCAAGAAATGCTCTCACAAAAAGTTATCAATTTTAACATTATAGGTCATTTTCAAAAGTCAACAAAAAGGGACTTTAAGCAAAAGGCCATAACTTGAGATTGGTAAATCAAAATGACATGGGACCAAAGGCATTGGTTAGAGGACTCAAAGACCTTTCCAAAATGTCCAAGAACATGAGAAAAGCTTAAAAATTGAGCAAGTTATGCCTTGTAGAAGTTGGGAAATATTTGGATATTTTGAAAAGTCAACACTACTTCAAATGACCTAAAATTGCTAATGGGCCCATTTTTCTTCCATGATTCATCATCCATGACATATGCACGACCACTTGGCCCAAAGGGAAGTATTTTCTCATTTTTTATTTATTTATTTGAATTTTTATTTATATTAATTCATTTAAATCATTTAAATATATGAAAAATATCTAACTTAACCTAAAAAATCTTTTTGCACATGTTTTAGACTCAATATTTCGTGCCTAGCTAAATAAGGAAGGATTTGGGTTGATTGATCCTAATTGACACAAAATCACATGGAAAAAGATATGAAAAAATCTTAACAAATCAAATTTTCAAAAACAATGAATGCCATGGATTTGATTGGTTTTTCTTGACCTAATGCACTCACTACATATGCTAGAACACAACCCTAATGGAAGGACAGGCGCAGCTGCTCAGAATACTCCATTGCAAACTTGAAATTTTCTCTAAAAAAGTCAAAACTGAAAACACCTTTGCAAGGCGATTCAGGTCTCAATTCTTGTTTCAATAGCTTGCTCAAGTGTCATTGAACGTATTCCAATCAGAAACAACCATTAAAAGGCAAAGAATTGGTATACAGCATTCAAGATACATCATGAAAAATTCATTATCGTGTTTCAATATTTACGCATATTCATAGCATTTTGATTGTAGATTCATGTTCCTTGTGAAATTTTGAAGCTAACCAATATGATTAATTGCGTTTTTATGCTGTGTACACGATTATGCCATTGGTGATTTTTAGGGTTTACAGGACCTCCAATTGGGGATTTTAAAACCAAGAAAAATTGGCCTTCAAGAATACCATGGTTGGAATCATCATGACTGGACGATCACAAACCACTCATCGCGCCTAATTTATGAGTGCCTGAGACCTATTCGCTATTTCTTCATATGTTACTTTCAGCAACGCGTGAAAACCGTTGCTTTTGTTATTTGTATTTCAGGGATGGTGAAGACGATGACATTGTGGCACACGCTGATTGGCTCGTTTAAAATTCGCGCGCGTTTCCAAGGCCACTGACCATTTTCTTTTATAATATTTAGTTGTTATATTAATATACAGATGAACAGCGTGCTTCAGTGGCAAACGTGTTGATTGGCAAGGTATGTGACCTGGGTTCGAACCCCAGGTCTTACATATTTCCATATTATTTTTCATTAACAAATCCCATGCGCTTCAAGGCTGCAGACGTACCATATGTCTTCAAATATCTCACATCCATGTGTCCCTGGAGATCAAATCAAGGGCTGAGATTGGAAGTGCATCATAAGCCTGGTCAAAGCGCTAGCACGCTACCTGGAAAAGTCAACGAATTTGCAGGTTGTTGGGCCAGAATTCTTGGATCAAAACCTCCTATTTGGGGACTACCTCCCCCCCCCCCCGGTTTGCAATTCTTTATATTTTTCCTTGTTGTTTTTATTTTCAATTATTTTTTATTTCTCTTAATTATTATTTATTCAGTTAATTAGTTATTTTTTTCATAAATATAAAAAATACATAAAAAATCAGAAAAGATAAAAAACATAATAAATATTTTATTTTAATATTTTCTTGTAAATAAATGCATGTAAATTAATTAGCTTAAATTAGGTTTTTTTATTTTAATTCTTTTAATAACAAAAATACAAAAAATGTAGAAATAGGTTTAATAATTGTTTTATTCCTTTTAATTTTTCTTTTCCACAATAATATTATTTATTTTATCTATTTTCATAATTAAAATTGTAAATTAATTAGGGTTTCATTTAGGTTAAAAACTCCAATATTTTTCTTAATAACTTAAAAATAATTAGAATTAGGTTTAACATTTTATTTTAATTTTAATTAATTCTTTTTCTCATTAAATTCCTAAAACACTAAAAAACACCAAAAACAAATCCTTTTTTCTTTTAATTTTAATTTTAATTCCTCATTAATTTGATTTTTTTTGCAAAAGGGTCCAACGCCCTCGTTCTTATTTATTCGCATATTTATTTTATTTCGCTTAAATAATTATGTACCTCTCCCGAAGCCTTGTAATTACTTCTCGCGCTTTTATTTTATTTATTTTCTGTCAAATCGGGTCCTGGACAATTTTAGCGATGTGGACCCGCGCCATTTGTAATAGCTTTAGATTTATTTTTCCTTGCAACTTTTAACTGTTAAACAAAGCATGCAAGAATGAATGGCCTTAAATAAAAACAAGCGTAGAACACCAATAAACATGACAAGATAAATGCAAATGAAAACGACACACGAATCGCACACACTACCCCTAGGGTACGCCTCACTGTTGCCTTGCCTCAAAAGGTGATCGTCGAGTAGAGGATGTCTTAGTAAGTCCTCATGATCCGGGAACCTGGCATGAGGGTAGCTTCTAAGGTGTCTTCCCATTGCTCTGGTGATCACCATGTCCCGAACCTCGAATTGACCCGAACACCTCCAACGGTGGTGCTACCTACCTCTCAATGGTGGGATGGCACTACTTTAAAGGACATTTACACAGACGAATTCCTTAGGGTAGGTAGGTTCTCGTAGATACTTGCTCTAATTTCAAAAACAAAAAAAAATACTTTTCACACCGACACCTTTTCAAAAAGCTTTCGAAAGCAATTTTTCAAACACTCTTGAGGACCGATACAAGAGTCGAACTGGAATTTTCAAAGAAACTTTTTAAAACCCACATTGAAAAGCAAACAAACCATTTTTGAAAACACAATGAGCAAGTATCTAAGAGCCCATGGATA
This sequence comes from Vicia faba, assembly GCA_948472305.1. NCBI lineage: Eukaryota > Viridiplantae > Streptophyta > Magnoliopsida > Fabales > Fabaceae > Vicia > Vicia faba. The sequence goes on from OX451736.1 coordinate 502,672,258, forward strand.
ACCATGGATAGAAACGGTGCTAACACCTTCCCTTTCTATAATCTACCTCCCGAACCGAGAGCAATCTCTATAAGGAATTTTTCTGTGCTTTTGTCCTTTCCATTTGGAGAAAATAAAAGACGGTGGCGACTCTTGGTTCCGCGACATTTCGCGAACCAGCGTTAAACAGTCAGTTCCAGATCCACCGATCACAGAACTGGCGACTCTGCTGGGGACTTAACTTAAAGTGAGGTGTACCTTAGGATTAAGATCACTGTGTTTTCAATTGTCTTCTTTGCTTGCTTTATTATTGTGGGTTGCTTGGGAGTTCTATAGATCCTAACCCGGATCTGGGGGATACCTTTCTTAGAAAGTAGCAACAAGGCTGTGAGGGAACTGTGCGAGGTATACCGACATGGTTGAAACAGTCTGCTACGTTGATGTGGCACTTTGGTGTGTACCGGTAACCCTTGAGTTCAGTCAAGGAGAGTACGGGGCCTCCGCGTGGTGTCGTGAAGCATCAACAGACCTTAGGAACCTTAGTTGAACTATCTTGGCCTCTTTAGGGTAGTGAGATAACTGACTTTGGTGCAGTCCGAGGTTGGTTGATACTCGATACTACACTCAATTGAGGGTTGCTTTCCTGGAATATTTCGGTCGCCAGTTCAGTGGCTAAATCGAAACGATGAACAATGAAAGCAGTCCCGTGATATTGGGACCCTTAGAACCCAGTTACTTCTAATAGGACAGGTATGAACCCACCAACTTCAAGAGGGTAGTATCCAGACCTCATGCTGGCCTTAAACTCTAAGGGCTTCTCTTGTGTGACTTGTGTGCCTTCGTACTTGACTACTTGCACGCTTTATCCGACACATGAACTACTTGCAGGTTTTGTTTTGGTCCTTAATTAGGACTCATGACGGGTTTTACTTGAGTTTCTTGCAGGTTTTGGTTTATAGTACTTAACTGGGACTCATAACAGGGCTACTCACATTACCCCATGCATATCATGACATCATACCATTGCATACATTCTAACCCATTTCAAGGATCTCAAGGGCTTGTGATGCAGGTCATGATGAATCAAACATCTAGCAAAGGGCAAAGAGGATTTATTTTCCTCTAGCCAAAGTTGTCAGGGGCTATGACCCACTGGATATGGTGAGCCTTTGACCCTTGAAGAGGGACTCTCAACAACATGAAGTACCTTCAGCCAAGTTACCGGTTTTCAACTCTAACAAGTTTCTCTGTTTACCCCGCGAGATCCTTGAAATCATCGCATGCATATCATACATATCATTGCATAACAGGTGCCCTTTCTCTGCAGGTTACTTACCTTCTTCGCTGTTTATTTCAGCAGTCTCGTCATGAATCCTGAATCTTCAACCGAGCACACTATCAAGGCCCTCCAGGCTCAGAACGCCCAGTTCCAAGGGCTGATCATGAATTTGACCCAGGGGCAACAAGATCTGAAGACTCTGCTCTTGAAGAAGGAAAAGAAGAAGAAGAGGACTGTTTTGTTCAGCCCTAGACGCAGATCTGGGAACACACCGCAGACTAAAACTGAGAGGACTACTCCATCTGTGAGGGAAAGCAGTCACCATGAGAGAGAGGTGCCTAGTCCAGTGGTCTCCGACAACGAGACAGATTTCAACGACGAACAGTACCCTCCGGCTGAGGACAAGTACAAGCAGTTGGAAGACCGTTTGAATGCTATGGAAATACAACAGGTACTTGGGCTGGATTTCGGAGATCTGGGTTTGTCTACTGGTGTGGTCATCCCTCGGAAGTTCAAAGCACCATCATTCACTAAATATGACGGGGCGTCCTGTCCCAAGCTACATCTCAGGTCTTATGTTCGGAAAATCCAACCATACTCAGCAGATAAGAACTTGTGGATCCACTTCTTCCAGGAAAGTCTTTCAGGGACTCACCTCGAATGGTTCTATCAGCTGGATGGGACCAAAGTTCGTAACTGGGAGGAGTTGGCAACTGCTTTCTATAAGCAGTATCAATATAATGCCGACCTTGCTCCTACACGTACCCAACTCCAGGGTATGTCGTTGGGATCAAGTGAAGGTTTCAAGGAGTACGCACAAAGATGGAGAGACCTTGCTGGAAGGGTGCAGCCCCCCTTAACTGACCGGGAACTCATTGATATGTTCTTGGGGACCCTATCCGGGCCATTCTTCAATCATCTCATTGGTAATTCATCTGCTGGATTTGCCGACCTCATCCTGACTGGCGAGAGAATTGAAGCTGGTATCAAGAGTGGGAAAATTCAAGAGGCCACACCTTCTGATACTCACAAGAAGCCTTACACGGGAAAGAAAGAGTCTAATGCTGCGTACAGCCATAAGGGTCGCCGTGACCAACATGCAGGGGCAGTCATGATCTCTGGTTCTGCACCACGCCGTCAACCACAAAAGGGAAATCAGCGAAGGCCGGACGAGCCTAAAAGACAATTCATGAACATTAACATGCCATGGTCACAAGCATTGCAGCACATGTTGAAGATGAACCTGATTGCGGTGATTAACCCTCCTGCAAATCCCAAGACCTCCTCTCCAAGCTACAACCCAGAAGCAAGGTGTGCCTATCATTCTGATAGCCCGGGGCACGATACTGAGGACTGTTGGGCACTGAAGTACAAGATTCAGAACATGATCGATGCCAAAGAGATCGAGTTCGAGCCTGCCGAGACTCCCAACGTGATCACTGCTCCATTGCCAAAACATGGCAAGGGTCGAGAGATTTTTTGTTCATTTGAATTCAAGTTGTATTTTTCTTTTCTTGTTCAGATAAACAATTATCATGTTAAACTCTTTTATTTCATGAATGCATTACACATGTCTGTCTTGATTTAATTATGTTTACTATGCTTAAAACTGCTTTCATATTTTTGCGATGGTCAACTCTTAATTGAAAATTCTAAACCTCTTGAGGGAGGATGACGAAAACGATACCATAATCTACAGTATGCTTTCGAACAGACCCCGCTGATGAGGTACAGGCATTGTTTCAATCCCTAAACACTGGAGTTATAAGGATGATAATCCCTCGTCAACCCATCTGAGCCAAAGAAGTAGGAGTTGTTCTTTTCGAAATTTAGAACCCTTAATCTTAACCTGGGGCAGGGTAGTTCTCTCAGTTGATCCAAGTACATGACGAATGGCACCGAAGAGATCTTTACAAAACGAAGAAAGACAGTGATGGTTCCGAATAATCAATAAAGAAAGGCAGTCATTACCAAAAAAAAAAAAAAAAAGCCCATTAAGTCAAAACCTGAAAAAAGGAGACTTACAAAACTGGGGCATCCCGCTGACTGTAATCACAAAAGAAACAGTTCAGGCAAAATTTAGGGATAACAAAATCAAGGAAGAAAAAGAGGTCTTACGAACCCTCAACAAACAAGGAATGACTGCCTGGTCAGAATAAATCATCAATATCTGAACCATCACTGGAAAATCAGAGCAAAGACTCAAACAAGGTCTAACGTATGATCAACTGAGTTTAGGTTTGGAGAACATCACGAAGAGCGGGTGGGTACAAATAATTTGAGCCTTTATCCTTTGTTTCTTAAACCGTGAACCAGGCCACGATATAACCCTTAAAAGTCCTAGCTGAAGCATGGGTTAATTCGAAAGCATACTGTTACGAAGGTATCCTGACTCCTGAAGGTTTGCTGTAAAATCTTGAGTTGACACCGCATTGTATTACAAAAAATGCATTTTTTAAAATTCAAGACAGACATAGGCTTTTGCATTCTTAAAATAACCTTGTTTGCATATGACTATTTGTTTGAACAGCAGGGAAATTCGCACGATGAACACCTTGTGAACAGAAATACCTCCAATCAAGGGGCACAGTAGGAGCATTGCCCATTACCTGGGGCATGACGAAATACTTCCAACAGGGGCAACGCCTTACATTCCGAGAGCACGGACATAGTCGAAAAATACTACGCAAAATCAAGGACCCACTAGGTTGACGTACCTAGGCAAAAATAAGGGCTTCCCGGCGAACCAAAAGGGTTCGGGCAAAAATAAGGGATGAAAATGAAAAAATATGTACACCCGGCAAGTCGAAAACCTGAAAAGGCGGCTTGAGCAAAAATGGGTATCCCGGTGGACTGAAAACCCGAAAGGGCGGTCCAGGTAAAAGTTAGGGATCAAAGCATATGACTATGTTCCGGTATCTCATCTCTTGTATACCCGAAGATTTGTCAATCACCTACACAGGTATCCTCTTCCCTCACTTCCGAAACAGGGGCAATAATGAGTTATCTAGGCGACCTAATTGCTCTGTCAACCAAGGTATAACGGAAAAATCAACACAAGGATGGTTACCATCTACCTTTATAAATTCCAGATGGTGGGTTAACATCCGAAACCAAACAGGACAATCATCCACTTAATCAAAATCATGCAACCCTACACCGGTTCCTTCTCAATTTTCAGACGAAGTCTTACACAGACCCATCCTCCACAAGTAACCTAACCCCGGTTCATCCAGAAGTTTTTACACAAACTTATCCAAGTAACCTAACCCCGGTTCATCCAGAAGTTTTTACACAAACTTATCCAAGTAACCTAACCCCGGTTCATCCAGAAGTTTTTACACGAACTTATCATGCGGCAACCTAACCCCGGTTCCCCCCAGAAGTCTTACATGGATTTAGCTCAAGATAACCTCACCCCGGTTCATCAAGAAGTTTTACATGAACTTACCTCACTAGGCAACCATACACAGGTTCTCCTCCTCAAGATGCAGTTTTACATGGACTCGTTATCAAACAACCCTACACAGGTTCTCCCTTTTCCAAGAACGAAGTTTTACACGAACTCATCATCAAAGTAACCCTACCCAGGTTCCTTCTCCATTTCAGATGCGGTTTTACACGAGCTCATCAGCAGACAACCCTACATAGGTTCCCTCTTTCAACTTACAAAATTACAGTTCAAAGTCTCCCCAGGAGAGTCCAATCTAGTTTCCCCAGGAAGCTGGAATTCATACCCCCAAGCAGCAAGTTTATCCCCAGTAAAGTCTGGAAGCTTATCCCTCGCAGAGCACGAACGCGTCGTCCGGCTTTATCTAAAGAGTTATTTCCTTAACAGGATATAACTGGGTTATCCTCAGCCGAAAGCCACGGAAAGATCGTCGTCGACAGAATCTTCTTATCCCCAGCGAAGTCTATCAACACTTCCAACAACAAGGGTATCCCCAGCAAATTATCATCAACACTCAGCAAGGCATCCCTCTTCCCACAGAGTATTGCTTCCCAGCATGGTCACTAGAGTATTTTTCCCCCCGCAGAATCTCCCATTCGCCAAGTTTAGTCCCCAACAGAGTTATCTTCTCCTACCGGTATTCTTGCAGTTATCATCCCCAGCGGAAGCAAAATCTATTCTTCAGCGTCAGCCCAGGATATGACTTCCCGGCACCCGTCAAGGATTTACTTTCCTAGACGAAAAACACATACATAAACATCACATACATCATTATAGCATGCATAGACACATCATATCATACAAATCTCATTTATGTTGAGGACATCATTGCTTGATCCATATCATGCACTGCATACGACTGACCTTTACCTTTCAGCAAAGATGCAGTTGAAATTCTCAATCATATTTCAAGACCTAGACCGGTTCAGTTAATCGACTCCAAGATTTCTTATCCAGTCCCAAGCCTTCTCTAGTCCAGCTAAATCGACTCTCAACAGATTTTTCTGATAAAGACTCAGTAGAAGTTATCCCAGGTTATAATTTCCTATTGGTTCTCTCTCCGACGGTGCATGAGATTTCCATTTTAGGGTTTTCTTTAAGATTATAATTTCCTTATGGTTCCCTCTCCAACGGTGAGTGAGGTGGTAAGTCCTTTTCAGATGTTTCCCTCTCCAACGGTGAGTGAGGTGATAGTCTCCTATGGTTCCCTCTCCGACGGTGAGTGAGGTGGTAAGTCCTTTTCAGATGTTTCCCTCTCCAACAGTGAGTGAGGTGATAGTCTCTTATGGTTCCCTCTCCAACGGTGAGTGAGGTGGTAAGTCCTTTTCAGATGTTTCCCTCTCCGACGGTGAGTGTGAGGCGATAGTCTCCTAACGGTTCCCTCTCCAACGGTGAGTGAGGTGGTAATTCCTTTTCAGATGTTTCCCTCTCCGACGGTGTGTGAGGCGATAGTCTCCTAACGGTTCCCTCTCTAACGGTGAGTGAGGTGGTAATTCCTTTTCAGATGTTTCCCTCTCCGACGGTGTGTGAGGTGATAGTCTCCTAACGGTTCCCCCTCTAACGGTGAGTGAGGTGGTAATTCCTTTTCAGATGTTTCCCTCTCCGACGGTGAGTGAGGTGATATTCTCTTATGGTTCCCTCTCCGACGGTGAGTGAGGTGATAATTCTTTTCCAGATAGTTCCCTCTCCGACGGTGAGTGAGGTGACAATTCCCTTTCAGATTATAATTGCCTATGGTTCTCTCCCCGATACTGCGAAGACGGCAATTCCCACCAAGATTTTCTCAACGAGCGTTGTTGAAGTTAAAATCACCCAAGGTTCTCCTACCATTCATGTTAACCATCCCTGGTTCAATCATCATCTTTTGAAGCTCCAGACTCAGCTCCTGTGACCAGTCAGGACATATCTATGCCAAGCATCTGAAATCAGCTCCTGCAACGTGTCAGGTACTCATTGTTTCTTTTACAGGTATGTGGGTTCTCGCTAAGGAATCTCTTACACGATCAACATCCAGATGGCATCTATAAGCCCATCATCCTATCCAGCAACCTCTAAATGGCATCTATAAGCCCATTCCACCATCACCGCTACTATGTGAGCGCAAATTTCTGGGCACTCTAGTGTTCAATCATCTTCTACCCTCGGATTACGAAAGGCACGTCAGCCAATCTGCATCCTCAGGTCTAAGAAGATTGAACAGGGGCAACTGTTGTACCCCAAAATTTTCCCTCCCATATTCTTCAAGATTTGCCAAGATCAAGCTGCAAAATTCCCCAAGGGTTGCACAATGCAAAGGTCTCCCATACAGTCAAAACTAGGGTTTGTGTTCTGATCAAGAAAATGAAGTTTTCAAAGGTCCAATCAAGTCCTATATGCCTACAAACATGGTCAAGCATCCTCATATCAAGTTTCAAGGCATTCAACACAAAATTGCACAGTCAAAACCCTAATTGCACTACAGTCAACTGTAGGGGCAAAATGGTCATTTTGACAGTCAAAAGTTCAAATTTTTGGTCAACATATCATTTTAAAGCCACAAACATCATTTGATCAATGCTTGATCATGATTCTCAAAATTTGGCTCAGAAATCATCAAGATGCAAAAGTTTCCTTATTTGGACAGCTGAAAAAGTCAACTGAAATTGACCAGGGCATAACTTTCACATGGATTATCAGCAAAATTCCATCCAAAGCTCATTTTGAAGAGAAAGACATTTCCTACAACTCATCTTCATACTTCAAGTCCAAGAAATGCTCTCACAAAAAGTTATCAATTTTAACATTATAGGTCATTTTCAAAAGTCAACAAAAAGGGACTTTAATCCAAAGGCCATAACTTGATATTGGTAAATCAAAATGACATGGGACCAAAGGAATTGGTTATAGGACTCAAAGACCTTTCCAAAATGTCCAAGAACATGAGAAAAGCTTAAACATTGAGCAAGTTATGCCTTGTAGAAGTTGGGAAATTTTTGGATATTTTGAAAAGTCAACACTACTTCAAATGACCTAAAATTGCTAATGGGCCCATTTTTCTTCCATGATTCATCATCCATGACATATGCACGACCACTTGGCCCAAAGGGAAGTATTTTCTCATTTTTTATTTATTTATTTGAATTTTTATTTATATTAATTCAATTAAATCATTTAAATATATGAAAAATATCTAACTTAACCTAAAAAATCTTTTTGCACATGTTTTAGACTCAATATTTCGTGCCTAGCTAAATAAGGAAGGATTTGGGTTGATTGATCCTAATTGACACAAAATCACATGGAAAAAGATATGAAAAAATCTTAACAAATCAAATTTTCAAAAACAATGAATGCCATGGATTTGATTGGTTTTTCTTGACCTAATGCACTCACTACATATGCTAGAACACAACCCTAATGGAAGGACAGGCGCAGCTGCTCAGAATACTCCATTGCAAACTTGAAATTTTCTCTAAAAAAGTCAAAACTGAAAACACCTTTGCAAGGCGATTCAGGTCTCAATTCTTGTTTCAATAGCTTGCTCAAGTGTCATTGAACGTATTCCAATCAGAAACAACCATTAAAAGGCAAAGAATTGGTATACAGCATTCAAGATACATCATGAAAAATTCATTATCGTGTTTCAATATTTACGCATATTCATAGCATTTTGATTGTAGATTCATGTTCCTTGTGAAATTCTGAAGCTAACCAATATGATTAATTGCGTTTTTATGCTGTGTACACGATTATGCCATTGGTGATTTTTAGGGTTTACAGGACCTCCAATTGGGGATTTTAAAACCAAGAAAAATTGGCCTTCAAGAATACCATGGTTGGAATCATCATGACTGGACGATCACAAACCACTCATCGCGCCTAATTTATGAGTGCCTGAGACCTATTCGCTATTTCTTCATATGTTACTTTCAGCAACGCGTGAAAACCGTTGCTTTTGTTATTTGTATTTCAGGGATGGTGAAGACGATGACATTGTGGCACACGCTGATTGGCTCGTTTAAAATTCGCGCGCGTTTCCAAGGCCATTGACCATTTTCTTTTATAATATTTAGTTGTTATATTAATATACAGATGAACAACGTGCTTCAGTGGCAAACGTGTTGATTGGCAAGGTATGTGACCTGGGTTCGAACCCCAGGTCTTACATATTTCCATATTATTTTTCATTAACAAATCCCATGCGCTTCAAGGCTGCAGACGTACCATATGTCTTCAAATATCTCACATCCATGTGTCCCTAGAGATCAAATCAAGGGCTGAGATTGGAAGTGCATCATAAGCCTGGTCAAAGCGCTAGCATGCTACCTGGAAAAGTCAACGAATTTGCAGGTTGTTGGGCCAGAATTCTTGGATCAAAACCTCCTATTTGGGGACTACCTCCCCCCCCCCCCCCGGTTTGCAATTCTTTATATTTTTCCTTGTTGTTTTTATTTTCAATTATTTTTTATTTCTCTTAATTATTATTTATTCAGTTAATTAGTTATTTTTTTCATAAATATAAAAAATACATAAAAAATCAGAAAAGATAAAAAACATAATAAATATTTTATTTTAATATTTTCTTGTAAATAAATGCATGTAAATTAATTAGCTTAAATTAGGTTTTTTTATTTTAATTCTTTTAATAACAAAAATACAAAAAATGTAGAAATAGGTTTAATAATTGTTTTATTCCTTTTAATTTTTCTTTTCCACAATAATATTATTTATTTTATCTATTTTCATAATTAAAATTGTAAATTAATTAGGGTTTCATTTAGGTTAAAAACTCCAATATTTTTCTTAATAACTTAAAAATAATTAGAATTAGGTTTAACATTTTATTTTAATTTTAATTAATTCTTTTTCTCATTAAATTCCTAAAACACTAAAAAACACCAAAAACAAATCCTTTTTTCTTTTAATTTTAATTTTAATTCCTCATTAATTTGATTTTTTTTGCAAAAGGGTCCAACGCCCTCGTTCTTATTTATTCGCATATTTATTTTATTTCGCTTAAATAATTATGTACCTCTCCCGAAGCCTTGTAATTACTTCTCGCGCTTTTATTTTATTTATTTTCTGTCAAATCGGGTCCTGGACAATTTTGGCGATGTGGACCCGTGCCATTTGTAATAGCTTTAGATTTATTTTTCCTTGCAACTTTTAACTGTTAAACAAAGCATGCAAGAATGAATGGCCTTAAATAAAAACAAGCGTAGAACACCAATAAACATGACAAGATAAATGCAAATGAAAACGACACACGAATCACACACACCACCCCTAGGGTACGCCTCACTGTTTCCTTGCCTCGAAAGGTGATCGTCGAGTAGAGGATGTCTTAGTAAGTCCTCATGATCCGGGAACCTGGCATGAGGGTAGCTTCTAAGGTGTCTTCCCATTGCTCTGTTGATCACCATGTCCCGAACCTCGAATTGACCCGAACACCTCCAACGGTGGTGCTACCTACCTCTCAATGGTGGGATGGCACTACTTTAAAGGACATTTACACAGACGAATTCCTTAGGGTAGGTAGGTTCTCGTAGATACTTGCTCTAATTTCAAAAACAAAAAAAAATACTTTTCACACCGACACCTTTTCAAAAAGCTTTCGAAAGCAATTTTTCAAACACTCTTGAGGACCGATACAAGAGTCGAACTGGAATTTTCAAAGAAACTTTTTAAAACCCACATTGAAAAGCAAACAAACCATTTTTGAAAACACAATGAGCAAGTATCTAAGAGCCCATGGATAACCATGGATAGAAAGGGTGCTAACACCTTCCCTTTCTATAATCTACCTCCCGAACCGAGAGCAATCTCTATAAGGAATTTTTCTGTGCTTTTGTCCTTTCCATTTGGAGAAAATAAAAGACGGTGGCGACTCTTGCTTCCGCGACATTTCGCGAACCAGCGTTAAACAGTCAGTTCCAGATCCACCGATCACATGTACCATTTACTTTAAGCATTACATTTCATGCCATTTTTATTTTCCTCACTTGAGCATTTACTTTCTTGTTATTTTTATTTTGCTCATTTGAGCTTTTCTTTTTCAAGACACCTAATAATCAACATGAACCATAAAAACCTTTAATGATGCTTGGACTATTTGGTTACTATCCTTGGCATTATGGAGTATTGGACTTCTTGGACTTAGGATTAGAAACCTTGACCTATGTTGGAGACCTTGTGGCCTTAATTGATATTTTGTCTGGAGTTCTTGAGGTTTACCTTAAGACATTGGATTGTTTGTTTGTTTTGTGTGCATGTTATCGTGATTACATTCTTTGTTTGTAATCTGGAATTCACCCGTATACAACCGTTACTCTGCCCAATTTTTGTGAAGACTTAATTCACTTAAAGTTTGGTTCTCTCAAGAGATCTAGTATCTTTGCTTTCTTGGTTTCAATCCAAAGAATGAGGATTCTATCTTGACTCATAACGTCAAGTATTAGCTTCTTGTTGGTTAGATGGTTCTTATCCCTAGCTTTTACCTTATGCTTTAGGATAGTCTCTTCTTCTTCTTCTTCTTCTTCTTCTTCTTCTTCTTCTTCCATCTTCTTTAATTTCAAAAATCGTCTCTCTCTCCTTTTGAAAACTCTTCTGGTTTTTAAACTTGAACCACTTTCATAATAAAATTGGACCTAGGTCCATGTATTTTCAAAAACCTTTTCATAAATAAACTTCAATCAATTTAATAATACCTTGACATTTTTTGTGAGAAGACTAAAAGTCAATCAATCACATTTCAAACCATTTTGCTACTTTGGCTTTTTACTTTAAAACTTTTCTCAAAAGATTGGACTCTTTCCAATCCTTGTAGTGATGCAAACGACTATACTTCTACAATATGTAGTGAAGTGTGATATTTTCCACTCGGGTGTTGAGTGAGGCATTGTTGATTTTAAAATCTAATCCATATCCTCCACTTTGACATGATGCAAATTCTCCTTTCTCATGATTGTGGGTAGTAAGTATGTTTTCCACACGGACAATGACGATGATGTCTTATCTCATGAAATTAACCAACACACTTGGGTGTTAAAATTTTCAAAAGGTGAACTACGTATGCCCTGATCCCCTATTTTGCACGAAAGGTGGTACATAGCCACTAAAGGTTCGCAACTGCGGCAGGTGCAAAAATCATAAAAAATATATTTCTTTTCTCACCTCCACCATCTATTTTACGTAGAACATTTTATAGCCAAAATATACTGATTTCTACGAAGAGTTTCCTACGGAGTACCATAGATTTTTAGGGTGCTAATACCTTCCCTTTGCATAACCAACCCCCTTTACCTTGAATCTTTCCCCCTTTTTTTTGGGTTACTCACTCTTTTCCCATTCATTTGGAAACAATAAAGTGTGGTGGCGATTTTTATTTTTGATTTGTATAAGTCTAGTCAATCCAATGACTTAGTCTTAAACATTTCTACAGCTACCAGAAAAAAATGGCGACTTCACTAGGGAAAGATTGACCTCTTGCTGGTCCATCCCCAAGTGGGTTAAACCTATATTTGTTTATATATGTATATGTGCTATTGTTGTTTATGTGTTATATGTTGTATATATGTTTATCTGGATTTTTCTGGTTTTCAGGGTGCTTGGTGATTACTTATAAGTCCTATAACCGGACTTGGTAAAACTTTAAGATATGACGGGCGGTAGTCATGTTAACTTTGAGGGAGTAATCCCAAAAAAGGAGGCATGAGATCCCCCACTCAATGGAGGCCCCTTTGACTGTAGTGTCGTTTATCGAGTAATCGGGAAGACGTAATGCTTTCAACCTGGGAGCCTGCTAAAGCTGAGGACCGTAGAATACCTAACCCATATTGGCCTTTTAGGTGTAGTGCGGAAGCTATGACGGAGTAATTTGGAAATAGTTGTCACGCGATACTACGCTCGGACGAGTTTTTCTTGAGAATATTACTAATTACCGAGTTAATTGGGAAGTTGTTAATATCCGAAGGAAGGATGTAGACTCTAGGAACCTCTAGAACCTTGTTCGGCAGGTGATAACTTTTATACCATACCTTATGGGTAGTACCTTCGACCTCATGCTCGTTACGTTGAACCTATGAACCCTATGTTTGCGATCTTGTGTGTGATTGTTGCATCATGCATCCATGCACTCATAAGCATCTTTTGAAGAAATCTTATTTCAAGGGACTTGAAAGTTGACCATTTGTGAATATCTCAGGTAACTTTTGACCATGGATTATGGAAAAAGAAAGATCGGAAAATACAGTTTCAAATATCCCAAGATAGATGAGTTGATCAGTCTGATTCCCGAGATTAAGTGTTCTGCAGATTTTCGGAAGAAGTATGGATCCATCATTCCTCTCATGAAGCTTGGGATGAAGGAGGGTATTCTCTCGACCTTGGTCCAATTCTATGATCTGAGGTATCATTGCTTTACTTTCCCTGATTATTAGTTGATGCCTACACTGGAGGAGTATTCTTATCTGTTGGATTTACCTATTACCGATCGTGTTCCTTTTACTGGTTTGAAGGGTGAGCCAAAACCACACGAGATTGCTGCTTTGGTCCATCTGGGGAAGTCTGAGGTTGAAGCCCATATGACTACTAAAGGAGGGATTAGAGGATTACCAGCTCAGTTCTTATTGGAGAAAGCTTGTTACTTTGCTAGGATGAAGAGTACAATTGCTTTTGAAGCCATCTTTGCTCTAATTGCTTACGGGTTGTTTTTATTTCCTAATGTGGACAAGTTTGTTGACATTAATGCTATCAGGATCTTCATGATTGGAAACCCATTTCCCACATTGTTGGGTGATTCTTATTACTCTATTCATCTTTGGAATTCTTATCATGGGGGGAGGTGATTATCTGTTGCACGCCTTTATTATACCGATGATTTATTTCTCATATGCCTCAGTCTGATGCTTTTTGGGATGTCAAGAGGGAATCCCGTTGGGCTCCTAAGATCCTGGCACTTACTCATTCGGATATTGATTGGTATCATTGGGCTTATCAAGATGTAGAGATTGTTGACAGTTGTGGTATTTTCCCTAATGTACCTCTTCTTGGTACAAAGGGAGGCACTAACTATAACCATGTTCTTGCACGACGACAGCTTGGTTATCCGATAAGGGATAAACCAAATAGTATTTATTTGAGTAGTTTCTTTCTGAAGGAGGGAAAAAAACCACAAGGAAGCTAGGGATAAGATTGCGAAGGCCTGGCGTCACATTCATAGGAAGAGTAGGAAAGACTTTGGACCTAGGGGGGTTGTTTCTTTAGAGCCATATCTTCAGTGGGTCCAAACGAGAGCTATTCAGTTGAAGATGTCGTATTCCCAGGAATCACATATGCCTGACTTGTTCTTGAAGACCAGTCATCCCTTATTGGATGATATAGAAGAGCTACAACTTGCTTGGTCAGGACGTAGCAGGAAAAGGATGTTTGGAAAAATAAGTGCCAAACTTTAGAGATTTCCTATAGAGCAGACTTGAAGGAGAAAGATGACCTGATTGAGATTCTTGAGAGTCGGGCGGTAGAGACCATGGAGAGGCAGGGGTATTTATTTTCTCCTAAGCCTCAGTCAGATGCTAGTTGCTCACTTCATGATTCAAGTGATTGGAAGGAGGTTGCCACCAGATACGCGGAAGAAAACCAGAGGTTGAAGGCTCAGATTGCTAGGCTTACAGGGAAGCGCCAGCGTATAAAGTGATCTCCATCCGTGTTACTTCATAGGGTTTTAGACTTTATTTTCATCTTGTACTTGAGATTGTTGAAACTTGTAATCCATTTTGAAGTTATTATAATAAATTTTTTCAGTATTTCAAATGTGTTATTACTTTGATATTTATAACATGTCTATAAATCTTTAAGTCCCTTGAAATATTAATAATAAAAATAAATCATGTGCACTACATATCATGCATCATATTGCACATATATCTTGAATTTGTTATGCATATTCAGGTGTCTTACCAAGCTTCTTAACTTCATTCAGCAAGCTGTCTCACCACTACAACACTCGAGCTAATTTCAGAAGGAAGATGGACAACTTAGAACAAGAGAATCGTGAGCTGCACGAGGAAGTTTCTGCTCTGAAGGCCGGTATGGCCAATCTTACTGCTCTGATATAATCTCTGGTGGCTACTCAGAATCAGCCACTGAGTGTTCAACCTTAACCAAATAGGGTCACTACTGAAGCTCCGACTGTTCCTGTTCCCGCTACTCCAGCTGTTGTTCAGAATCGCATGCCTCAAGGTTGTCCATGGGTAATGCCAGAGAACTTTGCGCCTGAAGGTTTCAATCTTCGTCCTGAAGATACTCCAGTTGTTCAGACTTTTGTTACTCCTGCACCTCTTATATTGCATGCTGCTCCTGCTGCACCTCCTTCGGTGAGTATGGTTCCATTTGCTAATGATGATATGTGTCGTCTTTTTCCTCCACCAAGTGAATACTTGGGTCTCTATGATAGAATGGATGATTTTCAAGAACAGTTTGACAAGATGCAGAGGGAGATGAAGGCCCTCAGGGGAAATTAATTTTTCGGGCATAATGTGAATGGTTTATGCTTGGTCCCGAATGTCAAGATACTTGCAAAGTTTAAAGTCCCAGAGTTTAAGAAGTACAAGGGCAACACTTATCCTCGTGCTCATCTTGTGATGCATATAAGAAGAATGTCTATCCATACGGATGATCAACGTCTGCTTATTCACTTTTTTTAGGATAGTTTGACTGGTGCTACGCTAAAATGGTATATGAGTTTGGACAACATCAATATCCATACTTTAAATGACTTGGGAGAAGCATTTATCCGAAAATATAAATACAACATGGACATGGAGCCTGACCGTGATCAACTCAGGGCCATGGTCCAGAAGGACAGGGAATCGTTCAAAGAATATGCACAGAGATGGCGTGAGGTAGCCACCCAAGTGATTCCTCTTATGGAAGAGAAGGAGATGACTAAGATTTTCTTGAAGACTCTGGGTGCTTTCTACTATGAGAGGATGGTAGCGAGTGCACCAAGTGACTTTACTGAAATGGTAGGCATGGTATCCGCTTAGAAGAGGATGTAAGAGAAGGCCGCTTAACAAAAAGTGAAAGTTATGGAAGTGCGAAGAAGACATCCTATGGTTTTGCCAAAAAGAAGGAAGGAAATACAAACACTGTCATGCAAGAAAGGAGGGTTAATCCTCCTAGAAAAAATTATCAACGTCATCAACAAGTCGCCCCAGTTACTCAAGTTGTTGGCGTAGCTCCAACCACCGTTGCTTATCAGAGACCATCCTATCAGGGGAATCAAGGGTATAATCAGAGAAGGGAGAGTTATGACCCTATTCCTATGAGTTATACAGAATTACTCTCGATGTTAATTCAGAATAAGTTAGTTCAGACTAGACCACCTCCTGCTGTATCATCACCATTTCCTTGGTATTACAAGGCAGACCAAACATGTGCTTTTAATCAGGGTGCACGAGGGTACAATGTTGAGAACTGCTATCCTTTGAAAACTGAAGTACAGAAATTGGTGAAGTCTGGTATCTTATATTTCAAAGATGTGGGCCCTAATATGAAAGATAATCCTCTACCAAAGCATGGAGGAGCAAATGCTGTGAGCATGGTGGCCGGTTGTCCAGGTGACTTCCGAATTTTTGATGTTAATTTTGTTAGAGGAGATTTGGTGAAAATGCATGCAGACCTCTGTGAATTTAGCTACTATACGCATGACCATGATGGTTGTGCTATTTGCAATACATATATACAAGGTTGTGACAAGATAAAGGCTGATTTGCAGGAGATGATGGATGAGGGCCTCATCTACATAATGGAGCCTAGGGAAGAGTATGAAGAGGAAGTAAACATGGTTTCTGAATGTCCTGGAGAGTTTATAATCTTTTATGTGGAACATATGAATGAGGATCTTTTACAATTGCATGCTACTTTCTGCCACATGGTTGGTCAGGTGGAACATCAGTATGGATCTTGCCGAATTTGCTGTCGGGACTCCCGAGGATGTTCGATTGTAAGGAAAGGTGCTCAAATGTTGTTGGATAATAGAACTATCAAGGTTACAGGTCAAAGGGATGATTACCATGAAGTTGATATGATTGAGGTTTGTTTGGATGAAGAAGAGTCTGATGATGAGTATACCTCTGTAGATGAGTACTTATCCTCATACGAGGATTTGTTTTCCAGAGATGACTCTGTAATGTATGATTGTGTTGAAGAGGGAGTAAATGTTATTGTGCCTTGTGTTGAACTCCAAAATTTTCCCTCTCATATTTCTCAAGACATTGCGAGAATAATCTCCAAGTTGCTCAAGTTTGCTCAAGAGTTAGACATTCAAGCTATCTCCTAAGGCATCAACCTCAAATTAGGGTTTTATGTTGCATAAAGGTCCTTGAATCCAAATGACCTCAAGTTCTCCCTAATGTCCTAATATGTTCTCAAGTCCATCCATGTCAAATTTCATGCCTTGCAGAGGAATTTTGGTCAGTCAATTGCTCAAAGGGTCCAAAAATCGACTGTGCTAGGGCAAAAGTCAACTGTGACCTATAAACAGTCAAACTTCAAGATTTTTTGTCAACATTATCATTTTGAAGGATATTTCATCATTTTATCAAGGGTTGATCATTATTCATCAAGGATTGCTCAAAATTCATCAAGACTCAAAAGTTGCTAAATTAGGGTTTTGCAGGAAAAGTCAAACCAACTTTGACCAAGCATAACTTTCTCATACTTTATGATAAATGACCCATCCAAACTACAATCCATCTTCACACCCAAAGATCAAGAAATGCACTCATAAAAAGTTACAAATTTGGACATTATAGGTCATTTTTGAAAGTCAACAAAACACCTTTTTTGCCAAAGCTTATAACTTGAGCATGGAATATCAAAATGAGATGAGACCAAAAGGGTTGGTTAGAGGACATCTAAAGGTTTCTAAAAAGTCCAAGAACACTTCCAAAAGTTCAAAATTGAAGAAGTTATGCATTGTTGAAGTTGGGTATTTTTGCAAAATTGCCAAAAGTCAACTATCCCCAAAACTTCAAATTTTGTCAAATGGACCCATTCTTTTCCACTTGATTTGATCTTGTCACACTCCACACGTGTCCTAGCTTCAGCCTCGTGACCATTTTGAAGGAAAATTGCAATCAAAAGCGCAGCGGAATTTAAAATTTTCCTTTAGCGATCCTTACGAATGAGCATGGTCAGTGATAGAAATATTTACCTCTTGTGGCGATTCAGACCTTTGATGTCGTGATCACGAGTGTTGATGAAGAACAACGCCTCTACTCAGTCCACACGAACAGATCGCTTCCGGTCACAGTGCTAGCTGATCACGAACGAAAACCTTGAGTGAGAGAGAGAGAATCAAAAACGAAATTGCATCAAGTGAAATTGCTTCATCACAAGGGATCTATTTATATAATCACTCGTGTGGGCTACAAGATAAAAGCCCAATTAAGGCTATAAGCTAAAAGCCCAATTAAGCTTATGGACATCATACCTTATGATGTACCATATATCACTTATCCACGTGGTACCTTACCACTTTCCGTATTCTCTTAAGTGCACCGTACCTTACGGTGTTCCTTATTTATTCTATCTCTCATCAACCTGTCCTTATGTGTGTGACCCTGTAGGTTTTCGCGACGTTGGCAATTATATTAAATCACACATTTAATATAATAAACAGTGAGCAGTATCTAGCAACACATCACTGTTACCCAAGTCACGAAAATGTCATGTGATCTGACCAAACCTTTTCCGTGATAATATTTGTGTTATACAATTACCCTTTTGCCCTCATGTCTATATTGAACACAAGGCATACACTGTGTCACCCTTGTCCAGTTCAATATTGGGCCCTTAGACATTTATCCTGTTATGCAGGATGAGCAAATTCCATCTAGGTCACTCATGTCCCTTAGCATGCTTTGTGAAGTACCCATCAACCGTCTTTATAGTCATCCAGTTACGGATGACGTTTGATCAGCAATAAAGTACTTGACTCCACATCTAGGGTCCATAGTGGTTTCAGGTCGAAGGGTGGTATACACCATTATCATCATGAGAATAACTTATGACACTTTGCATAACATTCTATGTAGTATTCTCATAGCGGGTTAATCCAGTATAAATATTACTCCTAATATTCATACCTATGTCAAGAATTGATAACTCCTTATCTATGATCCATGAGATGTGATCATCAATCTATCTTAATAATAATATTAATGCTTTAATGTTATCCCACTTCACATTAAACTTGACTACAGATACTTTAAGAATAGTGTCTTATGTTTAATGGGATCTCATGATTAAGTCACACTTAACATTTCATTAAACCAATAAACCATTCTAGGGACTTTATTATTTTGGAAAGCAAACATAATAAAGAAATGCCTTTTATTATTAATAAATAATTCGATACAAGTACCAAAAGTATTGGCCTCTAGGGCTTACACCAACAATATCCCACTAGCACTAGAGCCAATCAGGCATACCCCTAATACCCATAGATCTAGTATGTCCATCATGCTTCAGCTACGCAAGAGGCTTTGTTAATGGGTCAGCAACATTGTCAAGTGTAGGTACTCTGCATATTTTCACATCTCCCCGATCGATTATCTCTCGAATGAGATGATAACACCTAAGTATGGGTTTGGATCATTGGTGAGATCTAGGCTCCTTAGCTTGTGCGATAGCACCATTGTTATCACAATAGAGATCAATGGGATCCACAATGCTATGGACTATGCCAAGTTCACTAATGAACTTCTTGATCCAAAAAGCTTCCTTTGCTGCAGTTGAGGCAGCAATATACTCAGCCTCGGTTGTAGAATCAGCAACTGTATCTTGCTTTGAACTTTTCCAGCTCACAGCGCCACCATTTAAATAAAACACATAACCAGATTGTGATCTAAAGTCATCCTTATCTGTCTGGAAGCTAGCATCGGTGTATCCAATTACAGCAAGCTCTTCCTGACCTCCATATATCAAGAATGAATCCTTAGTCCTTCTCAAGTACTTAAGGATATTCTTGACAGCTACCCAATGAGCATCACCGGGATTAGACTGGTACCTACTCGTTGCACTTAAAGAATACGAGACATCTGGTCGAGTACATAGCATGGCATACATGATAGATCCTATTGCAGATGCATACGGAATCTTATCCATGCAATCCCTTTCTTCCTTACTTGAAGGGGATTGTGTTTTTTACAGACACATGCCATGTTGCATAGGTATGAATCCTTTCTTTGAATCATGCATATTAAAGCGTCTCAACACTTTTTCTATGTATGTACTCTGACTTAGGCCAAGCAGTTTTTGTGACCTATCTCTATAGATCCTGATTCCTAATATATAGGCTGCTTCACCTAGGTCCTTCATTGAAAAGCATTTCCCTAACCAAGTCTTCACTTGTTGCAAGGTAGGGACATCGTTTCCAATGAGTAATATGTCATCTACATATAATACCAGGAATACGATCATGCTCCCACTAACCTTCTTGTAGATACAAGGCTCATCTTCATTCTTGATGAATCCATATTGTTTTACTGTTTCATCAAAACGAAGATTCCAGCTTCTGGAAGCTTGCTTCAATCCATAAATTGATCGCTGTAACTTACATATCTTTTGGGCTTCCTCTGGTATGTCAAATCCTTCAGGTTGTGTCATGTACACATCCTTAAGAAGATTCCCATTAAGGAAAGCAGTTTTGACATCCATCTGCCATATTTCATAATCATGATATGCAGCGATAGCAAGTAAAATCCGAACATATTTAAGCATTGCAACTGGTGAAAAGGTTTCATCATAGTCAACCCCATGAATTTGTTTATAGCCTTTTGCAACCAGTCTTGCCTTATAGGTATGTACCTTACCATCCATGTCAGTCTTCTTTTTGAAGACCCATTTGCATCCTATAGGATTAACTCTTATAGGAGGCTCTACCAAGGTCCAAACCTGGTTTGTGTACATGGAATCCATTTCAGATTTCATGGCTTCTAGCCACTTCTCGGACTCAGGACCAGTTATGGCCTCTTGGTAGGTCACAGGCTCATCTTGATCCATGAGTAATACATCACCCTGATCACTTATGAGATATCCATATCTCTCAGGTTGTTGACATATCCTGCTTGACCTACGCTGGTCTTGTTCTACTTGAGCAGGTTGCTCTTCCACAACTACTTGTGTTTCCTGCTCTAATTCCTCCATAGGTGTATCAATGCTTTGTGGTTCTTGAATTTCTTCAAGCTCTATTTTCCTCCCACTGATTCTTTTGGAAATAAAATCCTTTTCCAGAAAAACTCCAGTTCGAGCGACAAACACTTTGCCCTCAGAAGGATTGTAGAAGTAATACCCTCTTGTTTCTTTAGGATACCCCACAAATAAGCATTTGTCAGATTTGGGCTCAAGCTTAGTTGAAATTTGTCGTTTCACATAAACTTCGCAACCCCAAATCTTCATGTAAGACATATGTGGTTTCTTACCACTCCATATCTCATATGGTGTCTTCTCAACCTTTTTGGATGGAACTCGGTTAAGTGTGTAAGCTGCAGTCAATAGTGCATGTCCCCAAAAGGAGTTCAGAAGATCGGCGTGACTCATCATGGATCGGACCATGTCTAACAAGTTTCGATTTCTTCTCTCAGATACACCATTCCATTGTGGTGTTCCGGGAGGAGTAAGTTGGGATAAAATCCCACATTCCTTTAGATGGTCATCAAACTCTAGGCTTAAATATTCACCGCCTCGATCTGATCGAAGAACTTTAATATTCTTACCTAGTTGGTTTTGTACTTCATTCTTGAATTCCTTGAATTTTTCAAAGGTTTCAGATTTATGTTTCATTAAATACACATAACCATATCTACTGAAATCATCAGTAAATGTGATGAAGTATTGAAAACCTCCTCTGGCTGGTATGTTCAGTGGTCCACATACATCAGTATGTATGAGGGCCAAAAGATCATTAGCCCTTTCACCTTTTCCTGTGAATGGGGACTTTGTCATCTTTCCAATTAAACAAGATCTGCATGTCTCATATGATTCATAATCAAAAGAGTCCAAGAGTCTATCTTTATGGAGTTTGGAAATGCGTTTCTCATTTATGTGGCCTAAGCGATAGTGCCAAAGGTAGCTTGGATTTAACTCATTAGGTTTAATCCGTTTAGTATTAATGTTATAAATTGGCATTTCAAGATCAAGGACATATAGTCCATTGTTCATTTGTGCAGAAGCATAGAATATATCATTCAAATAAATAGAGCAACAATTGTTCTTTATTATAAATGAAAAACCAAACTTTTCCAAACAAGAAACGGAAATAATATTCCTACTAATTGCAGGTACATAATAACAGTTCTCTAACTGAATTATTAAACCACTAGGTAAAGTCAAAACATAAGTTCCTACGGCTAAAGCAGCAACCTTTGCTCCATTTCCAACTCGTAGGTCAACTTCACCTTTTGCCAAATCTCTACTCCTTTTTAGCCCCTGCACATTAGTACAAATGTGAGAACCGCATCCAGTATCTAATACCCATGATGCAGAAGTAGATAAATTAATTTCAATAACAAAAATACCTGAATTTGAAGTCCCTACTCCATTTTTCATATCTTCCAGGTACTTTGGGCAGTTTCTCTTCCAATGTCCGGTCTTACCGCAATTTAAGCAAGTGCCCTCCTTTGCTATGCCTCCACTAGGCTTCAAAGCAGGAACAATAGGTTTAGGCTTGGCAAATTCCTTGCCTTTCCCTTTACCAACCTGCGTGGTAGGCCTCTTGTTCAGCTTCTTTCCATTACTGACCATCAGAATGGACTTCCCTTTTGTCTTCATATTCTGCTCAGCAGTTTTCCACATGCTTAACAATTCTGGAAGACTCTTATCCATGTCATTCATGTTGAAATTCATGACAAACTGATTAAAGCTATCTGGCAACGATTGCAAGATAAAATTAGTTGCAAGTTCCTTTCCAAGCGGAAACCCTAAACTTTCAAGGTTCTCCACATACCCAATCATTTTGAGTACATGGGGACCTACAGGGTTTCCCTCAGATAACTTGCTGTTAAAAAGGGCCTTTGAAACCTAAAACCTCTCATTTCTTGCCTGCTCTTGATAGAGCATTTTCAGATGTCCGATCATATCGAATGCTGACATGTTCTCGTGTTGCTTTTGCAACTCCGAGTTCATAGTAGCTAGCATGAGACAAGCAGCTTCGTTAGCATCATCAAAATGCTTCTTATAAGCTTCTCTTTCTGCCTTAGGTGCCGAACTAGGCGGTTCCTCTTCAGGAACAGGTGTCTCCAAGACATACAGCTTCTTATCGTGCTTGAGGACAATCCTCAGATTTCGGTGCCAATCCAGGAAATTTGTCCCAGACAATTTTTCCTTATCTAGGATTGATCGCAAAATATGGTTGTTTGTTGTCATGGTAATCTACAAAAAAAATGAAAATATAAGTATCATTAAAACAACATATTTAATTAGGCCTTTAATCAAATATGCTCCCACTATTTTACTCAAACCAAATGACCCTCATCATTTGATTCGGAAAATCCCGTTGGAAGACTTTCTAGTGGGTCGAGATCCATATTTCACTTCGTTCTAAGTCAGCGTTAGGCTGATTACACAAAACTAGGTTATTTAGGTAGGAACTCCTTCCAATTGTATCTCATACAACTCTCAAATATTTTCAGTTGGGTGAATAACTCCTTATTCTAATTCATCATATGAATCATTCCCAACTCTTGCTTCTAAACATGTATAATCTTATTATAATGTGTTTAGTTAAGTTTGACCCATTGTTTTAGCAGTTGGATATTACAATTATCCCATCGCACCTTACTAATATAGAACATGCACCTCGCGTAGGCGAAACCTACATTGTTCGATACTAGTCTTGATGAGTGCTAAAAATTGGAAAGCATGAACTTAATATTTAACTTGAGGGATTTTGTTATTAGTTTGATCTCACCGGCTTAACATGCAATTCGTCTCTCTCATGCATCAACATACAAACACATGCATCAATATACATAAAAGGATACAGTTATGGCCCCTAGCGCAATTGTTCTCCCAAGACAATGAGAGAACCTAAGCTAACCTAATAACGATCTAAACTTCTCCAAGCAAGATCTCCAAGGTTATCCTCCTTTGATATTGTATTCTTCTCTTTCTTCATAACATTACATTACATAAAAGAAACTCTTTTTACATACGAGGGAGTGAGATGAGAAAAGAAGTTACATCAAGAATTTTTAGAGAGAGGCACGACACGCAGGCCGTATTTTACAATCCTAAAACAAAATAAAGGAAAAAAACTAAGGCCATAACTGATCACCACAAGACAATAATAATAAACACACTTTTATTATTAGTTTAAATTTTGTTAATTAAAAAAAAGGCAAATTAAATTTCGACGATTGATCACACTACGCAAAATTTTAATGAACAATTCATTTGAAATCGACGTCATTTTCACACAACTCTTGTGCATTCACAACCCTAATCGCATAACTCTGCAACAACACAACCCTTGTGCTGTCATGAACCATAATGCAACAGTTTCATACTGTCAAATACATCTCGATTGATAATTCAGTATGATTAATCACATGCCATTGCTTCACCATACTAATGTCGGATTCCGAAGCATATGAACAGTGATCGGTCAAAGGAATAACAATCATCAAGTGTTTGAATGAACGAAACAGAAACAGTATATCCCATATACCATCGTTGCATCAGATTTACTTATATCATATATAAAAGTGATCGATCTTATTTGTGTAACCTATGGACGATCGATGTATCGCTGCTTCACCATACTAATGTCGGGTTCCGAAGCATAGTCAACATCAATCATCCAAATCGTACACAACAGATGCCAAATTTAATTAATCGTTTATTATTCAATTCATTCTGGTTTAATCGAATCAAAACAGAAAATATAGAATATAAACAACTATCAGATCCATGGTTTCGTAAGTGGCTCTGATACCACTAAAGGAAAATTGCGATCAAAAGCGCTGCGGAATTTAAAATTTTCCTTTAGCGACCCTTACGAATGAGCATGGTCAGTGATAGAAATATTTACCTCTTGTGGCGATTCAGACCTTTGATGTCGTGATCACGAGCGTTGATGAAGAACAACGCATCTACTCAGTCCACACGAATAGATCGCTTCCGGTCACAGTGCTAGCTGATCACGAACGGAAACCTTGAGTGAGAGAGAGAATCAAAAACGAAATTGCATCAAGTGAAATTGCTTCATCACAAGGGATCTATTTATAGAATCACTCGTGTGGGCTACAAGCTAAAAGCCCAATTAAGGCTATAAGCTAAAAGCTCAATTAAGCTTATGGACATCATACCTTATGATGTACCATATATCACTTATCCATATGGTACCTTACCACTTTCCATATTCTCTTAAGTGCACCGTACCTTATGGTGTTCCTTATTTATTCTATCTCTCATCAACCTGTCCTTATGTGTGTGACCCTGTAGGTTTTCGCGACGTTGGCAATTATATTAAATCACATATTTAATATAATAAATAGTGAGTGGTATCTAGCAACACATCACTGTTACCCAAGTCACGAAAATGTCATGTGATCTGACCAAACCTTTTCCGTGATAATATTTGTGTTGTACAATTACCCTTTTGCCCTCATGTCTATATTGAACACAAGGCATACACTGTGTCACCCTTGTCCAGTTCAATATTGGGCCCTTAGACATTTATCCTGTTATGCAGGATGAGCAAATTCCATCTAGGTCACTCATGTCCCTTAGCATGCTTTGTGAAGTACCCATCAACCGTCTTTATAGTCATCCAGTTACGGATGACGTTTGATCAGCAATAAAGTACTTGACTCTACATCTAGGGTCCATAGTGGTTTCAGGTCGAAGGGTGGTATACACAATTATCATCATGAGAATAACTTATGACACTTTGCATAACATTCTATGTAGTATTCTCATAGCGGGTCAATCCAGTATAAATATTACTCCTAATATTCATACCTATGTCAAGACTTGATAACTCCTTATCTATGATCCATGAGATGTGATCATCAATCTATCTTCATAATAATCTTAATGCTTTAATGTTATCCCACTTCATATTAAAGCTTGACTACAAATACTTTAAGAATAGTGTCTTATGTTTAATGGGATCTCATGATTAAGTCACACTTAACATTTCATTAAACCAATAAACCATTCTAGGGACTTTATTATTTTGGAAAGCAAACATAATAAAGAAATGCCTTTTATTATTAATAAATAATTAGATACAAGTACCAAAAGTATTGGCCTCTAGGGCTTACACCAACACATTTATCAATTCCATTATTTAATTTGATTTTTTTAATGAATTATTGCATTTTAAATCAATTTAAATCATATAAAATCCAAACATTGATTATTGGATCTCTTTTTGGCTATTTCAGGACCTAATAATCATCACCAATGGAATCAAATTCGAATCAGCCATTCCTTGTGCAAAGAGATTGTTTTTTGGACAAGTTTGGAAAGTTATCAATGGTGAATCAAATCATATCTTCAAGCATTGATTTACAAAGATTCAAGACCCAAAACTTGACCTAATCCAATGCTCATTACATATACAAGCTAGAGGCACACGAATCAGGAGTTAGAGGCTGCATAAACATCAAAAGCAAACTTGAGAAAACTTGGAAAAAGTTAGAATCTGAAATCGTGCATAGAGGCCAATTCAGAATCAAGTCTCCACACTAATCGATTGCTGGACCATCATTGAAGCAAAATCAACCCAGAACCAGTCCCCATACGCATCCAGGAGCTTTGTAAGTGTTTCGAAAAACCACCTTTCAGTCGAATTCATATATCATTATTCTTGCATAGTTTTGACAAAATCTTTGCATATTCATGATCTTTGTTAAATTTGAAAGCTTTCTGCATTAGCCAATTGTATTCATATGGTCTATAACCCCCTAGCCGAATCTAGGGTTCATGGTCTTTGTATTTTGGGTGTTTTCTCTACAGGTGAAATCAAGGCCATTAATGGACATAGATGTGCTCAGGATGTCCAGACGAACATGTCCATGGTCTTGGTTTGTATTTTTATAGCCTAGAACTAATTTTAGGACGCGGCTATGGATTTAGCTGCGGATGTAAATCCGCAGGTAAAAAAACCAGGTCCAGCGAAGAAGATGAAGACGTGCCTCCCTCCTATTGGGCAATTCAAATATTCACGCTTTCTTTTTATTTTTCTGGCATATTATTATGTTTTCCATATAATAATTGTTGTCCATTATGATAACAATTAGAACGCGTTGGTTGAGTGGTGGACGTGTTGGCCAGTGAGCAGCAGGACCTGGGTTCGAATCCCAGGTCCCCATATTCCTTGTTATTATTTTCTTTCACGTATTCTAGTGCGTCTCATGCATTGCAGCACACCATGGTCTCTCACTTGATCACTTGCCAGATGGCCCCAGGCCAGATCTGGTGGTCCAGAATGAATGCCTACCATGAGCCAAAGTCAACACGTGTGCATGGAATTCCAGAAGGTCAATACATGCCAACGTTAATGGGCCTTGAAATTGCTGATCTCACCTCCAACTTGGGCCCAAAACCCCCTTGGTTATTTCTATTTCTTTCTTTCTTTTTCTTTTTATTTATTTGATTAATTATTTTTATTATTTAATTAACCAATCACATTTTTTTCTCATAAAATCAAAAACACAAAAAATATTTTATTTATTAAAATTAAATTCAGAACTTTATTTTTGTAAATAAATATTAATTAACTTAGTTTTAATTAGGTATAATTTTAATATCTTTTGCAAATAATTAAAATTAATTTAGATAATTAGGTTTTACTAATTTTGATTAATTTATTTTTATTTCTTCAAATACTCAAAAAAATCCAAAAATATCTTTTTTTAATTAATTAATTAATTTATTTATTTAATAATTAACTTAGATTTAATTTCTCCTTTTAATTCAAAAAATAACAAAAAAATCTTTTCTTTAAATAAAAAAGGGTCAAAACCCTAAAAGCTCGCCCGATTTAATTTCTCGCTCGCGATCCATTTTATTCCAAATATTGTATCTGCTTCCCGGAATGTAATAGTTTAATAGGACCTTTAAATATTATTTTATCGCTTTATTTATTTTCCGCTTCAATTTCAAGGGTTGCTTTTGGCGATGTAAATACCCGACGCCTTGTAATAATTAGACTTAATTTTCGCAATTTAATTTCCGCAACTTATAAACTGTTAGATGTTTGGTAATAGGGAATGCATGACAAGATCGAATGTTAAACCTAAAATCAACATAGATAACCATTGACATGTACAAAGACAAATTAACTGAAAATAACACTCGCACATGCGCACTCTTAGGGTACACCTTGCTTGGCTGCCTTCGAACGTGGTCATTAAGTATAGGAAGTTTTAGAGGTCGCCCTCTTGTCCAAAGATCATAGTTGCCTCGAAACGGTTGCCTCGGAAAAATGATCTAAGACATTAGGGTTACCGCTAAGGCATCCAAACGTTGCTTTAGTGACCACACGTCCCTTAATCGAATTGACCCTTAAAACTCCAACGACGATGCTACCTACTCATCAATAGTGGGATAGTATTGTCTAAAGGACATTAGCATATATTGATTCCTTTTTCGAGTAGGTAGATGGTTCTTAAGTACTTACTCCTTTCAAAATAAAACAAAACTTTTCGCACTTACACCTTTCAAACAAAAACTTCTTTCAAACCCACAAACACAAAGAAAAGCAAATTTTGAAAACACTTTGAGCAAGTACCTAAGAGCCCGTGGATAACCACAAATAGAAAGGGTGCTAACACCTTCCCTTTCTATAATCTACCCTCCGGATTCGAGAAACATCTCGAAAAAAGGAATTTTTCTATTCTTTTTTCCTTTCCTTGTTGGATAAAATAAAAGACGGTGGAGACTCTTGCTTACCGCGACATTTTGCAAAAACAAACGTAAACCAGCATTCCAAAACGGTCAGTTCTCTCCCACCGTATCACAGAACTGGCGACTCTGTTGGGGATTTTTTCTTATAAGTGAGGTGTACCTTAGGATTAGATCATTGTGTTTTCAATTGTTTTCTTTGTATGATTTATCTTTGTGGGCTTGTATCGGAGTTACTATAGATCCTAACCCGGACCTGGGGGATACCCTTTAGGTAAGTAGCAATAAACTGTGAGGGAACTGTACGACGTAGACCGATACGGTTGAAGCAGTAGCTACGTTGGTGTGGCACTTTAGATTGTACCGATATCCCTTATGTTGGAACAAGGAGAATATGGGCCATCTAAGGAGTCATTAAGCACCAACTGACCTTAGAACCTTTAAATTGACCAACTTGGCCATAGAACAGTAGCAGTATGCTACACTCATTGAGACTAAACTCTCGCGATGATTTCGGCTGCAAGAAAAGGTTGCTAAACTGGAATTATGACCAATTGAGGGTAGTCAGTGATATTGAGATCCTCTAGAACCCGGTTACTATTTTTAGGACAGGTTTAAACCAACTGAACTGAAAGAGGGTAGTACCTAAGCTCCTTGCCAGCCTGAAATCTAAGGGCTCTCTGTGTAACTTGTGTGCCTTTACCATGTTTTCTATTTGTGGATACTTGTGGTGTGCTATCTATCATGACATCATGACATCATAACATTGCATACATATTGCATTGGACTAACCTATTTCAAAGACAGGAGGGATTCATCTTTGTTCGGTTTTGTAGGTCATCATGATGCCTATGCGTAGGAATACCATTCAGATCAACTTTGTTCAGGTTCCCACTGTGCTTAAAGAATTAATTGCAAAGATGCCTGATACTACCTCCTTCATCAGAAGACATGGGTATCTTCTCAGTTTGGTCACCTCCAAATTGGACGAGCAGATGATGAGTGTTTTGGTCCAATTCTATGACCCGCTGTACCATTGCTTTACTTTCCAAGACTACCAGTTGGTTCCCACCTTAGAAGAGTTCTCTGAGCTGCTCGGTATCTCTATTCTGGAGCAGACCCCGTTTACTGGTTGGGAAAAGATCCTTAGGCCCAAAGAGATTGCTTCAGCCCTTCATATGACCAAGGATGAGGTAATGGCTAATTGGGATACTAGAAGTGGAGCAAAGGGCTTTCTGACTAAGTTTTTGGTTGGTAAGGCTAACTAGTTCTGGGATAGTCTAGACTTCAAGGCATTCGAAGATATTCTGGCTCTTCTGATATATGGCTTGGTTTTGTTTCTGAACTCTGACTCCTTTGTTGACGTAAATGCGGTGAAAATCTTCATCTCTCGTAATCTTGTACCCACTCTCTTGGGTGACATCCTTCATCAGCTTTATGCTCGTACTGCCCGAAAGCGAGGAACCTTGATGTGTTGTGCTCCGTTATTGGCGAGGTGGTTTATTTTGCACCTCCCCAAATCAGTGCTGAAGAACAAAGAAGGCATGGGATGGGCTTATAGGGTTATGTCTCTCTCTCATAATGACATCATCTGGACTATCAAGGGTATGGATGAGGTGGCTATTATTGATCTTTGCGGGGAGTACCCCAATGTTCCATTGATAGGAACCCATGGAGGAATTTCTTACAATCCGTGCTTAGCCTTACGTCAGTTTGGGAGATCCAGAAGAGAAGGACCTCATGAACTGCTAATGCCTAGTATCATCTTTGATTTTCAAGGGGATAGCAACGAGCAACGCCGCAGATTCATAAGGGCTTGGGATAGAGTTCACAGATCTGATTCACATGAGCTGGGTCTAAAGACTTCTCTTCCAATGGAGCCATATCTCAGATGGGTCCGTATCCGTGCCCAGAAGCTGGGTATGTCGTATGAAGCCGTCCGACCTATCATTGTTGAAGTTGCCAATGAAGAGGGGGTTCTCTCTACCATCCTCCATCCTTACATGCCCACTGACATTGGGGCACTGAAAAGGTATTGGATGCAGCTGAGAGAAGAACGGGATGCTTACCGAGAGAAGTTTAACGAGCAAGAGCAGAAGATCTAGAGGTTGACTAGGCAGCTGGAGAACGAGCGAATTCTCAATGACTATGTCTGCACCGACAAGAAGAGACCATGGG
This sequence comes from Vicia faba, assembly GCA_948472305.1. Taxonomy (NCBI): domain Eukaryota; kingdom Viridiplantae; phylum Streptophyta; class Magnoliopsida; order Fabales; family Fabaceae; genus Vicia; species Vicia faba. The sequence continues at coordinate 502,703,043 of OX451736.1, forward strand.
AGCACTGATTGTCCTTTGATTATTTCCTTTCCAGTTTTTATTTACTTTTCAGTATTTACTTTTTTGTAACGCCTTAAAGGCAACTTGTTGAACAATTTGAATTTCAAAGTTTATCTAATAAAGTGTGTTTCCTTTCTGGTTTACAAATTTGAATCTCTCGATTGTCTTTGAAATCATGTCATACGCATTTCATCCCATGCGTTTCATAACAGGTACCCATTACAGGTCTCTTATCTTCTTCGCTATTTATTTTAGCACTCATCATGTCTGCTGAACCTTCAACTGAGCAAGCCATCAAGGCCCTACAGGCCCAGAATGCCCAATTTCAAGAGCTGTTCATGAATCTAGCTAAGGGTCAGCAAGATCTGAAGACCCTGATTCTGAAAGAGAAGAAGAAGAAGAAGAGGACAGTCCTGTTTAACACAGGTCACAGGTTTAGAAACAGGCTACAGAATGAAGTTGATTTGACCACCTCATATGGAGGGAAAGATAGTCAAGAGGAAAGGAGGGCTCCTAGCCCTGTGGTCTCCAACAACAAGACGAACTTCGACGAAGACCAGTATCCTCTTGCTGAGAATAGATACAAACAACTAGAAGACCGGTTGAGTGCTATGGAGGTTAAAAAAGTGTCTGGTCTGGACTTTGGTGATCTAGGTCTATCATCTGGGGTGGTGATTCCCCACAAATTCAAGGCACCAGCCTTTGCTAAGTATGACTGAGTTTCTTGTCCGAAGCTGCACCTCCGGTTATATGTGAGGAAGATTCATCCGTACACCGCTGATAAAAACCTATGGATCCATTTCTTTCAAGACAGTCTCTCAGGGACTCAGCTTGAATGGTTCTACCAGTTGGACGGAGCCAGTATTCGCAGTTGGGAGGATTTGGCTACTGCTTTCTACAGGCAGTACCAGTACAACTCCGACCTCGCTCCTACGCGTACCTAACTCCAGGGTATGTCAATCGGAACGAGTGAAGGATTCAAAGATTATGCTCAGAAGTGGAGAGACCTCGCCAGAAGAGTACAACCACCCTTGGCTGATCGAGAACTTGTGGATATGTTTCTAGGGACCTTGTCTGGTCCATTTTCCAACCATCTGATTGGAAGCTCTTCGTCTGGGTTTACAGAGCTAATTTTGACCGGTGAAAGGATTGAGGCTGGTATTAAGGCTGGTAAGATACCGAAGGGTGCCTCATCAAGCACCGGGAAGAAGCCATTTAAGAAAGAGTCTAGTGCTGTCTACAGTTCAAGAAACCAGAATAGACCTGGACACCTCCAAGTTGTTAATGCGGTGGTTATTTCAAAACCTGCTGGTGCTCCTCAGCACAATAATCAATAAAAGGACGAGAAACCTCGAAGGCAATTCACCCGTCTCAACATGAATTTGTCTCAGATTCTGCCACAGTTACTGAAAACCAACATAGTGATTCCAAGGGAAGCCCCAAAGAATCCAAATATCACATCGTCGAAGTACAACCCTAATGCCCGCTGCGCTTATCACTCTGATAGCCCGAGGAATAATACAGATGATTGTTGGACTTTGAAGAATAAGATACAAGACTTAATTGATGCTAAGGAGATTGAGTTTGAGGCGCCCGAAAGACCTAATGTTGTGACTGCTCCTATGCCCAACCATGGAGTAAATTCTATAGATGAAGACTCGTTTGTGGTTTCTGTGAATGACGTTGTTACCCCTTTGATGACTGTGAAGAAAAACCTTTTGCTAGTCGGTTTATTTCTGGGCTGTGACTAAGATTGCCGTATGTGTTCTGTTCTACCAACTGGTTGCCCACTTTTGAAATCAGGTGTCCAACGCCTGATGGATAGTAAAGAGATTCTGTTTGAGAAGATTGTTGTTCCTCTAGTTCATACTGAAGAAGTTGCCATTATCACCATTTTCGACAATTCTTCCAAGGCTCCCTCGAGGAAGCCTGTTAGAATTACATTTGTTCCAAGAATAGCACCTGTAATCATCACTGTTCCGGGGACGACCGTGGATACATGAGGCGGGGGCTGTCACTTCAACTTTACACCAGAAGTTAAAGTTTGTACGTGAAGGAAAAGTGGTAATTATAAATGGAGAACAAGCACTATTGATATCTCATTTGTCTTCTTTCAGCGTTGTGGAGGAGGATGAAGCTGCTGTTGGAACCCAGTTCCAAGCTTTATCCATTGATACCATAAGAGGAAGTGAGAACTCTATGGCTTCGTTTAAGGATGTGTAACAGGTTGTGCGTAATGGCCATAGCGATGTATGGGGACAAATTCTTGATCAACCTGTAAACAAGAACAGAGCTAGCTTGGGGTTCTCTGTGAATAATGATAAAGGTAAGAGCATGAAGCCGAAGACTGCTGCAGGCAGGTATCAAGACATCTTTCATAGCAGGGGTTATCTTCATCCAACTGTTTATGGGATTAATGCCATCGTGGAAGATGAAGCTGAGTCAGAAATTCCAAATTATGTGACGCACGGAGTTAGGTTTCAGAATTGGATCACCATTGATGTTCCCTATTGCATACATGTTTCAAAGTAAATTTTTTTGTTAATCTTTTTGAAAAGCTTTCACTATGCCCAAGGTGAAAGTATTAATATTGTATGGGCTTATTTGTTTACTATGATTTTAAAATCAATAATAAGAGTTCTATTTGTTTCCCAAATTGTGTCTTTATTTTTTTCTTTTTTTAGGAAAATGGTAATCAGAAAAAAAAAACTTTTAAAATAAATGATAATTGAAATTCAATCTGCATGATCACTTGTTATATGTGTCAATTTCTAAAAGCAATCATAAATCATATGTGCAGATTAATTAAAAAACCTATTGAATGCAATGACCCTGCACCATCTCCCAACTTTGAATGTCCTATGTATGGGGCTGAAGAAGAAGATTATGATGAGATTCCAGAATAGGTCTCACGGTTGCTTGAGCGTGAGGAAAATTCCATTCAGCCATATAAAGAACCATTGGAAGTAATTAATTCGGGTTCAGAAGATGATCTGAAGGAAGTCAAGATTGGAGCATTGTTGCATCCTGATGTGAAGAGTAGGTTGGTTGAGATGTTGAAAGAGTATGTGGATATTTTTGCTTAGTCATACCAAGATATGCCTGGTCTAGATATAGATATTGTAAAGCACCATTTTCCGTTGAAGCCAGAGTGTCCGCCAATCAAACAGAAGTTGCAAAGAACTCACCCAGATATGGAAGTAAAGATCAAAGAGGAAGTTCTAAAGCAGATTAATACCGGTTTTCTTGTGACATCAGTGTATCCTCAGTGGATTGCCAATATTGTCCCAGTATCAAAGAAAGACGGAAAAGTTCGCATGTGCGTAGATTACAGAGATCTGAATAAAGCTAGTCTAAAAGATGATTTTCCATTGTCACACATTCATATGTTATTGGATAGCACAGCAAAATTCAAAGTTTTCTCGTTCATGGACGGATTTTTCGGGTATAATCAAATAAGGATGGCGCCTGAGGACATGGAAAAAACAACATTTATCACACCCTGGGGAACATTCTGTTGCAGAGTGATGCCCTTCGGGTTGAAGAACGCTGGTGCAACGTACTAGAGGGCTATGACAACCCTATTCCATGATCTGATGCACAAGGAAATTGAGGTATATGTTGATGATATGATTGATAAATCCCAGACTGAAGAAGGGCATGTAGAAGATTTATTGAAGTTGTTTCAACGTTTGAGGAAGTATCGTCTCTGCTTGAATCCAAATAAATGTACCTTCGGTGTTCGATCAGGGAAATTGTTGGGTTTCACTGTTAGCCAGAGAAGGATTGAAGTTGACCCTAATAAAGTCAAAGAAATTCAAGAAACTCCAGCACCGAGAACTGAAAAGCAAGTCAGAGGGTTCCTCGTGTGTTTGAATTATATTTCCAGATTAATTTCCCACATGACTGCAATGTGTTAACTGATCTTTAAGTTGTTAAAGAAAGATTAAGGTTGTGTATGGACAGATGACTTCCAAAGGGCATTTTAAAGTATTAATGAATATCTGCTTGAACCTCCTATCTTGCTCCCTCCTGTTGAAGGAAGACCATTGATTATGTATCTGACAATGTTAGATTATTCCATGAGCTGTATTTCGGGACAACAAGATGAAACAAGGAATAAAGAGTACGACATTTAGCATCTCAGCAAAAAGTTTACTGATTGTGAGTCACGGTATTCCATGCTGGAAAAGACATGTTGTACTCTAGCCTGGGAAGAAAAACGTTTGCGGCAGCATATGTTGAATCACACTACTTGGTTGATCTCCAAAATGGATCCAATCAAGTACATTTTTGAAAAGCCTGCTCTTACTGGGAGAATTGTCTGCTGGCAGATGCTGTTATCTGAATATGACATCGAATACCGCACTTAAAAAGATATTAAAAGCAGCATGTTGGAAGATTATCTTGCTCACCAACCAGTTGATGATTATCAGTCTGTGAAGTATGATTTCCCTGATGAGGATGTGATGTTTTTGAAAGTGAAAGATTATGATGAACCATTGCTTGAGGAAGGTCCTGATCCAGAATCTCGCTGGAGTATGATATTCAATGGAGTTGTGAATGCTTATGGTAAAGGAATTGGTGTTGTGAATGTCATTCCACGTGGATCACACATTCCTTTCACTGCAAGGTTGACTTTTGATTGTACTAATAATATGGCAGAATATGAGGCTTGCATCATGGGTCTCGAGGAAGCTATTGATCTCAGAATTAAAATTCTTGATGTGTATTGAGATTCAACTTTGGTAATAAATCAAATTAAAGGAGAGTGGGATACTCATCACCCCAACTTGATCCCTTAAAAAGATTATGCTAGAAGATTGTTACCCTTATTTAATAAAGTTGAATTTCATCATATCCCTAGAGATGAAAATCAAATAGCGGATGCTCTGGAAACTCTGGCTTCTATGTATCAAGTGAATACTTGGAATGATATACCTCGAATTATAGTTCTACGAATGGATAGGCCCGCTCATGTGTTTACAACATAAGAGGTGGCAGATGAGAAACCTTGGTATAATGATATCAAGCATTTCCTTCAGACTCAGGAATACCCAATTGGCGCATCGAATAAAGATAGAAAGACATTGAGAATATTGACTAGCAGTTTCTTCCTCAGTGAAAATGTGTTGTACAAGAGAAATTATGACACGGTCTTGCTCAAATGTGTGGATAAACACGAAGCAGACATGTTGATACATGAGATTCATAAAGGTTCATTTGGAACTCATGCCAATGGACATTCGATGGCTAAAAAGATGCTAAGGGAAGGTTACTATTGGCTGACAATGGAATCTAACTGTTACAAATTTTCAAAGAAGTGCCATAAATCCCAGATTTATGCGGACAAGATTCATGTACCACCGACACTTATAAATGTTATTTCTTCCCCGTGGCCTTTCTCTATGTGGGGTATTGCATGATTGGAATGATAGAACCCAAAGCTTCGAATTGACAACGGTTTATCTTTGTAGCAATTGATTACATCACCGAATGGGTGCAAACTGCTTCATATGCTAATGTTACTAAGCAGGTGGTAGTACGCTTCATTAAGAATAATCTTATATGTCAGTATGGTGTGCCAAGCAGAAATATCACCGATAATGGATCGAATCTGAACACCAAGATGATGACAGAACTTTGTGAAGAATTCAAGATTATCCATCATAATTCATCTCCGTACAAGCCGAAGATGAATGGGGTTGTTGAAGCTGCTAATAAGAATATCAAGAAGATCATCCAGAAGATGTTTATTACCTATAAAGATTGGCATGAAATGCTCCCTTTTGCTTTACATGGATATCGGACATCTGTCCGCACTTAAACAGGAGAAACCCCATTCTCCCTTGTGTATGGAATGGAAGCTGTGCTCCCAATCGAGGTTGAGATTTCCTCTTCGCGTGTGATAATGGAAACCAAGTTGACCGAGGATGAATGGGTCCAAAATAGGTTTGAGCAATTGAATTTGATCGAAGAGAAGAGAATGACGGCTTTGTGTCATGGGAAGTTGTTGTACCCCAAAATTTTCCCTCTCATTTTACTCAAAACATACTCCTAGAGGTCCTTAACTTGCCCAAGGATGCCCAAGGACTGACCAGACAAACCCTCCTCCTAAGACAATGAGCCTCAAATTAGGGTTTCACTCCTCATCAAGATGTTTGAGTTACAAGGGTCCTAAATGGTTTCCATTACCCTAATATGTTCTCAAGATCATCCATGTTAAGTTTCATGCCTTGCACAAAAATTTTGCTCAGTCAACTGCTTAAATGCCTAAAAGTCAATTGTGCTAGGTCAAAAGTCAACTGTGGGCCACATGCAGTCAAAATTCAAGATTTTTGGTAAAAATAAACATTTTGAAGTAACATCCATCATTTGATCAAGGGTTGTTCATGATTCCTCAAGGAATGCCCCAAATTCATCACAACTCAAAAGTTGCCAAATTAGGGTTTCTATAGGAAAAGTCAACCAAACTTTGACCAGGCATAACTTTCTCATACTTTATCAGAAATTTCTCATCCAAGGCTCATTTTTAAGAGAATTCAATTACCTACAACTCATTTTCATCCCTCAAGTTTAAAAAATGCACTCATGAAAATATATGAATTCAGACATTATAGGTCATTCCAAAAAGTCAACAAAAACACCTTTTAGGTCAAAGCTTCTTACATGAACATGGAAGATCCAATTGAGGTGAAACCAAAAGGGTTGTTTAGAGGACATCCTAATATTTCTAAAAAGTACAAGAACACCCTCTTATGGTCAAAATTGAGAGAGATGTACATTATCAAAGTTAGCCATTTTTGGAAATTTGCACAAAGTCAATCATGCCCAAAATACATTTTTCTTCAAATGGGCCCAACTTTTTATGCTTACATCTTGTTCCTAACATGGACCACGACCTGAGCTCATTCATACTTTATTTTATTACTTTTCGTTATTTATTTTGATTTTTTATTCATTAAAAGTCAAAATTAAATAAATAAATAATAGGAAATATGTAAGATATGATTTCCAAATCTTTTCTCATCAAATAATGGACAACAAAAGCTGGCATATAAAGATTAAATCGTGCAAGGGCTGATTGGAATAAGAATGGCATGATTTGGCTTGTTTTGGAAACAAATAATGCAAAGAACAAATCTAACCTTTTCTCCATGATTGTTCAAGATTCAATCTGTTTTTATTGACCTAATGCATTCTAATACATATACAAAATGTTGCCAGACCTAAAAAGCACGAAAAGGCCGCCTCTAGAAGTCCAGAAAAACTCTAATTTTCGACCAAAAAAGTGTGGATCGAATTCTGATTTAGAGGGCGATTCAAGGTGATTCAAGGCCACTAATCCACTCCTGGGAACCTCCTGAAGCTAACAGTCTCATTTGCACGCATCAAAGCTCCAGGAATCATCGCATAACATCATCACGGTTTGACATTTTTTTCAAATTCATATATGTGTATTCTTGCGTTATTAATCTATTTTGATTTCATATTTGTGTTCATATGGATGCCTAGAAGCTTTCGGTGTACTTAATTTCCAATTTTGATGCATAAATGCCAAATTGCCATTGTTAGGTTTTTAACCTCTGTTTTAGGGCTTTGAGATACATGGAAAATTAGACCTAATGACGTATGCCATCATGCTCAGGGGATCAAACCCAGTTGATCCATGGTTTTAAATTGCATTTATACTGATTGGTGTGCATTTTGGAAATTTGCAGGTCTTGTAGCGACGGATGCCGTCCATAGGTAAAAGCTGATACCTAAAACGACAACTATTGGAGAAGATGATTGCGTAACAAGGGATGGTTGGCTGGTTTAAACTGCACGCGCTTTTTGTTATGATAAATGCCAGTTTTTAAATATATTACATTTTATTCATTATTATTATCAAAAGGCCAATTGGCCCAGTGGCAAAGGGTAACGCTGGTAAGAGGAAGGACCTAGGTTCGATCCCAGGTCCAGACATTTTATTATTCTCCTAACATGCTTTGCAGGATTCCGTGCTCCATGCAACCAAGTGCCTATGATGCACTACAAGATCCACACTATTGGATCATCTACATCCTAGATCTGACGCCTCAAACAAGCAGTCAAATGGCGGACCTCCTGCAGACCAGCTGCACTGGATCTCACGCTGAGTACTGGGCTGGCATCTTGGGCCTAGAACAATTTCAGTTGCACCCCCCCAGATTTCCAATAGCACACCAGGCCCATTTATTTCTTTTCATTATTTCTTTTGTATTTAATTATTTATTAATTATCTTTACAAAAAAACAAGAATCATTTTTTATTAAATAAAAAAATCACAAAAGATAGATTTAGGTTTTTATAATTAAAATTAATTTTCGAAAATTAATTATTTTAATCATGTCAACATTGATTATTTTGTTAAATAAAAATAACTAGAAATTAGGTTTAATTTGCAATTGAATTACTTTCTCAATAAAAAATACACAAAAATATTTTTTAATTAATTAGATTTTTAAGCTTCTAATTTATTCCCGTATTTAATTCGTCTCGCACGCATTTACTTATTTATAATTCCAATTATTGTAACTGTTTCGAGGTTTGTAATAGATTAATTAGGGTTTTAATTTCCGCATATTTATTTTCAGTCAAATATTTATGTATCTGCCCAAAAGCCTTGTAATAGTTAGGACTTTAATTTCTCGCACTTTTTAATTTCCGCAACTATAAAACTGCATAGATGCATGGATAATAGGATTGTATGTGAAAGATAAATCAACGATTAAAAGGTAGATAACCTTAATTGTGCAAAGATAATTAACTGAAAAAAGAACACTTACACATGCTCACTCCTAGGGTTTGCCTCACTCCGGTTGCCTTCGGTAAATGGTCATGAAGCATAGGGAATTTTAGTGGTGGCCCTCTAGTCCCAAAAGATCAAAATGACCCATTCGAATGTTGCCTCGGAAAGATCTTTAGGACTTTAGGATAACTACTAAGGTTTCTTAAATATTGCTTTTGTGACCATACTTGTCCCTTCGAATGTCCCTTAAAACTCCAATGATGGAGCTACCTATTCCTTAATAGTAGGATATCATTGTCTAAAGGAAACGAGAATGAATAGTCTTTTTTCGAGTAGGTAGAAATCTTAAGTACTTGCTCAAAACAATAAAAGCTCTTTTACACAAACACTTTCAAAACAGTTTTCAAAAAAAACTTTGTCACACTCTTGAGGGCATATACAAAGGTTATCATGAAGTTAAACAAAAACTTTTCAAAACACACACACTAGCAATTTCAAAATGAGCAAGTACCTGAGCCCGTGGAAAACCACGGGTAGAAAGGGTGCTAACACCTTCCCTTTCTGTAATCTACCCCCCGTACTCAGAAACATATCGAAAAAAGTTTTTTCTGTTCTTTTTCCTTTTCCTTTGTTGGATGAAATAAAAGTCATTGGCGACTCTTGCTTACCGCAACATTTGCGAATAAAAAATGCAAACCAGTAAAAACAGTCGGTTCTGCCACCGTATCACAGAACTGGCGACTCTGTCGGGGAATTAAATAAGTAGGGTATACCTTAGGATCTAGGTCATTCTTAAAATTTCTTTCTTGTTTTGATTTTCCTGCTTTATATTCAAGGGTTTTGTTTGGGTATTATTGAAGATCCTACACCCGGATTTGGGAACACCTTTTAGGTAAGTAGCAATAAATTGTGAGGGAACTGTGCGGGGTATACCGACACAGTTGAAGAAGTAGCTACGTTGATGTGACACTTTGTTTGGTACCGGTAGCCCTTGAGTCAATCGGGGAGAATACGGGGCTGCTGCATGGTGTCATAAAGCATCAACTGACCTTAGAATCTTTAATTGCATAACTTGGCCAGTAGGACATAGCGAGATGGCCGGCTTTTATGTATTCCCAAGGTCGACAGATACTCGATGCTACACTCATTAAGGTTTGACTCCTGAGTCTTGTTTGGTTGCGAGCCAATCGCCTATTAAACGAAGCTTGGGGGAAAGATCAGTGATATTGAGATCCCTTAAAACTCGGTTACCATTTATAGGACAGGTTGAACCAATCTAACTTTAAGAGGGTACTACCTTAAAACCCACGCAAGCCTGAACCTAAGGCTGTTTGTGTGACTTGTTTGCTTTCAAATTGAACTACTTGCAGGGTGTTATTATCTGATAACATGATTTCCTTGTAGGATTTGTTTACAGTTATTATCCAATAACTTGGATTTCTTGCAGGGGAACTTGTTTTCATCACCTTACATTTTTGCTTAACGCATAGCATACACATCATAATATCATACCACATCATTGCCTTAACCATTTCAAGGATCTCAAGGGTTTGTGATGCAGGTTATGATAAATCAGACGTCTAGCAAGGGGCAAGGGGATTTATTTTCCTCTAGCCAATGCCGTCAGAAGACCAAAACACGACAACTTGAGTCAGGGGCTATGACCCACTTGATATGGTGAGCTTGAATCTTGTAGAAGGACCTTCAACGATACGAAGTGCTTCAATCAAAGCGGCAAATTTTCAACTTCTGACAATTTTCTTATTTACCCCGCGAGATCCTTGAAAACATTGCATACATATCATTGCATAACAGGTCTTCCAGTACAAGTCTCTCATGTTCTCGCTGTTTATTTCAGCAATGGCTTTCCAACAAGACAACAGAGATATTCAAACTCAAGAAGCTCAGTTCAGGGAAATGTTCCTAAACCTATCCAAGGGGCAGGAAGAGTTGAAAACACTCCTCACTGGGAACTTGGTCAAGAAAATTCCTGAAGACAATAAGGACGAATGGCTGGAACAACTGCAAGATGAGGTAGAAGCAATGAGAACCTAGATGCTGGGGAAGATGGCTCTTATCCAAGGCCTAGCCTGGGGACAAGAAGAGCTGAGAGCCATCATCAATCAACTTCATCAAGACGGACACAACCGTATGAAGCAAGAAGTCGAGGCTGGGGACCAAGTCATTTATCAACCTCCAAGAAGACAAAAGGTTGGTTGGATGAAGAGTGGACCTTTCCAAATCGCTACCACATCACGGGTCCAACAACAACCTCGCCAAAAACAAAGGGTTAATCAGAGTAAGCCGGATATACCCAAAAGGCAGTCAAAACTCAACGTGTCGCTGTCTCAAGCTTTGCAACCCCTGTTGAGGATGAATCTGATTATGTTGATAAGACCTCATCCGAATCCCAAGACTTCCTCTCCTGACTACAATCTGGATGCAAGGTGTGCTTATCATTCTGGTAGCTCGAGGCATGATACTAACGATTATTGAGCGCTGGAATACAAGATTCAGAATATGATTGATGCCAAGGAGATCGAATTCGACCCTCCAGAGACTCCCAACGTGATCACTGCTCCGTTGCCAAAACATGGCTAGGATTGAAAGCATTTTTGTTCATTTAATTCTCAAGTTGTATTTTCTTTGCTTATTCAAACAATTATTGTCATGTCAAAACTTTGTTATTTCATTAATGAATTACACATGTTTGTCTTGAATTAATCTGTTTTCACTATGCTTAAATTGCTTTATACTTCCTTTTCATGATATTCAACTCTCGATTAAAAGCTCTAAGCCTTAGAGGGAGGATGACAAAAATGATACCACAATCTCTACAGTATGCTTTTGAACAGACCTTGCTGATGATGTACAGGCGTTGTTTCAAATCCTAAACAGTGGAGTTATAAGGAAGATAATCCCTAGTCAACCCCTTTGAGCCTAAGAAGTAGGACTTTTTCTTTCACACAAATTAAAACCCTAAATCATAACCTAGGGCAGGGTAGTTTTCTCAGTTAATTCAGAGGCGCATTCAAGTCGAAATCTTCCGCTTCACACACAATGCATGGCCTCAAAGACGTCCTTCCAAATCAAAAGGCGGTGATGGTTCCGTATAATCGTCAAGACAGGAAGTCATTATCTCTTGAAATAAAAACCCATTAAGTCAAAACCTATGAAGGAGACGAAAAAAACAAGGGCATCCCGCTAACTGTAATCACAAAAAGAAACAGTTCATGCAAAAGAAAGGATAAAAAAATAAAAAAAGGAGGTCCTACGGATCCTCGACAAAAAAGATGACTGCCTATTCAAAAATAAACTGTCAGTATCCTAACCATCACCAGAACATCAAGGACAATATTCCAGAACTCAAATGCGATTCTAAACGTGCAACTAACTAAGCATACGACTGAAGGACATCACGAAGAACGGGTGGGTACAAATAAATTTTGAGCCTTTATCCTTTGTTTCTCAAACTGTGAACCAGGCCACATTATAACCTTAAAAGTCCTAGCTGAAGCATGGGTTAGTTTGAGAGCATATTGTTACAAAGGTATCCTGACTCCTGTAGGACTTGTTACGAATCCTGAGTTGATATCACATTCTTGCAAATTTTGTTTTACTACACAAAACACATTTTCAATTTTTTTTCAAGACAGACATGAGTTTTGCATTATTTAAATAACATTGTTCGCATATGACTAATTTCTTGACAGAAGAGAAATCCACACAACGGATATTCAATGAACATGCATCCTCTCAATGGATAGAATCACCTCAGCAGGGAAGACACTTACAATAACAGGTCTTCCATAAGAAAGGGGAATGACATGATGTCTAAACACACATGGGATAATCTCCCCAAAAGTGACAAATAACCAGGGGCAGATCTCCATCCGAATCACTTGGGGCATTACGCACGGATTCCAGCAACGAATCATGTACCATCAAGAAAACATTTTTGATAGTACTACAACACAACACTATGGACAGTGACAACTCCCTACATCCTGAGAGCGTGGACATAGTTTGAAAATACTACGCATGAAAAAGACCCGCTAGGTTGACTGGCCTAGGAAAAAATAAGGGCATCCCAGTAGGTTCGGGCAAAAGTTAGGGATATACATATGAAAAATTATACACCCGACAAGTTGAAAACCTGAAAAGGCGGCTTGGGCAAAAAAGGGTATCCTGGTGGACTGAAAATATGAAAAGACAGTCCAGGAAAAAGTTAGGGATCAAAGCGTACGACCATGTCCTGTCATCTTCTTACTGGCCTATCAGTAGAAGACTTATCATTCTTATCGGCAGTTACCAAGCACACCAAGAGTCAGGATAACACTCAATCCGTAAAGCCTCCACAGGCACTTTCTCCAGTAGGTACAGGGGGCAGAAAAGTCCTGATGCAAATTCATTACTGTATCCTCAGCATATGACCCCGTGACGTCTATACTCCCCACAGAGTAGAGGCAGCCAAAGCTTTGACGCAGGCTTCCCCAAAATATGAGCTACTTTCCCCAGTAAAGTTCCTTCAAAGAGTCGACTCTATGTTCCCTAGCCGAATTTTGTAATCGTAAGTGGTTCATATAGTTTTCTCCCGAGTAGAGTTTATACGGAAGCTCATCCCCAACAGAGTTATTCCCTCGCAGATTTATTCTCAAGCAGAGTCTCTCCCCCGGAAGAATGTTCGTAGACAAGGGGCAAATCCCCAACATAGTCATCTCCGGTTCACCATCTCCAATAGAAGTAGAAGAACCACTTTTTCTACGACGGTCAGGAACTCAATTTCTAGTACTCTCCAGCAGCGGTCAGGGATTTATTTTCCCAGACTCGGATATGTCACAATAACATTTCATGTCCATACATCATAACATGTACATACATATTGCACACAGCATAATCTCATTTATTTTGAGAATATCGTCACACAATGCATTTCATGCATCACATACAATTAATCACGTACCTTTTCAGGAAAGGTGGTTATCATCAACAATTTCTGACAGGTCCAAGATTAGTTCCTGAAACTAAAACAAAGTAATTATTTGTGCGACCAAATGCAGCTTTACGCAGGTTCGTCGCAAAGAAATCTTACACAGTTTTCTCCTAAATGCATCTTTACACGGGTTCATCACAAAGAAATCTTACACGGGTTTCTCCTAAATGAAGCTTTACACAGGTTTGTCACAAAGCAATCTTACACGGGTTTCTCCTAAATGCAGCTTCGCACGGGTTTATCCTGAAAATCTTACGCGGGTCCCTTCTCATACATTTCCAAATAAAGTTTCACACGAACTTATCAGGAAGCAACCTTACCAAGGTTCCTTCTAGGTTCCTATGTAGTTTTACCCAAGCTCCTCACGAAGCAAACTTACCTAGGTTACTTCTCGGTTCCGATGTAGTTTTACCCAAACTCCTCATGAAGCAACCTTACCTAGGTTCCTTCTCGGTTCAGATGCAGTTTTACCCAAACTCCCCAAGAAGCAACCTTACCCAGGTTCCTTCTCATAGCCCTACTATCTAGGCTTTCATTTCGAAGTAACCCTACGACCCAGGTTCCTTCTCATAGCCCTACTATCCAGGCTTTCATTTAGAAGTAACCCTATGATCCAGGTTCCTTCCCATAAGCCCAACTATCCAGGCTTTCATTTCGAAGTAACCCTACGATCTAGGTTCCTTCTCATATCCCTACTATCCAGGCTTTCATTTTGAAGTAACCCTACGACCCAGGTTCCTTCTTATAGCCCTACTATCCAGGCTTTCATTTCGAAGTAACCCTACGACTCAGGTTCCTTCTCATAGCCCTACTATCCAGGCTTTCATTTCGAAGTAACCCTACGACCCAGGTTCCTTCTCATAGCCCTACTATCCAGGCTTTCATTTCAAAGTAACCTTATGATCCAGGTTCCTTACCATAAGCCCTACTATCCATGCTTTCATTTCGAAGTAACCCTATAATCCAGGTTCTTTCTCATAGCCCTACTATCGAAGCTTTCATTTCAAAGTAACCCTACGACCCAAGTTCCTTCCCATAAGCCCTACTATCCAGGATTTCATTTATAAGTAACCCTACGATCCAGGTTCCTTCTCATAGCCCTACTACCCAGGCTTTCATTTCGAAGTAACCCTACGACCCAGGTTCCTTCCTATAAGCCCTACTATCCAGGCTTTCATTTCGAAGTAACCTTACGATCCAGGTTCCTTCTCATAGCCCTACTATCTAGGCTTTCATTTCGAAGTAACCCTATGACCCAAGTTCCTTCTCATAGCCCTACTATCCAGGCTTTCATTTCGAAGTAACCATACGACCCAAGTTCCTTGTCATAGCCCTACTATCCAGGCTTTCATTTCGAAGTAACCCTACGATCCAGGTTCCTTCTCATAGATCTACTATCCAGGATTTCATTTCGAAGCAACCCTACTATCCAGGTTCCTTCTCTCTTATCTCCAGACAACAGTTTACAACACCGTAAGACTTGGACCCGACCAGACACGGACAATTTCACATTTCCCCAGTAAGTCGTTGTGCGGCATGGACCCTGACCAGATAGGCAGTTTACTTCCACCTCCTCAATCTGGAGTTAATTACCCAGTAGAGTAACTGACAACCGAAGCTCCTATACTCTATTTCCCAGGACATAAATCAACATTCCCCAGCGAAGTTCTCCTCAACAGCAGGTACAGAGTTTCTCGCAAAGGAAACTCTTATGCGATCAATATCTTTTTTTTGGATGGCATCTTTAAGCCCATATCCAACTATTCTATGTCAACTTCCAAATGGCATCTATAAGCCCATTCCCGATATCACCAATCAGTATTACTCCATGCGAGTGCAAATTTCTGGGCACTCTAGTATTCAATCATCTTCCACCTTCAGATCACGAAAGGCAGACCAGCCAATCTACATCCTCAAGTTTAAGAAGATTGAATAGGGGCAGTTGTTGTACCCCAAAATTTTTCCCTCTCATTTTACTCAAAACATACTCCTAGAGGTCCTCAACTTGCCCAAGGATGCCCAAGGACTGACCAGACAAATCCTCCTCCTAAGACAATGAGCCTCAAATTAGGGCTTCACTCCTCATCAAGATGTTTGAGTTCCAAGGGTCCTAAATGGTTTCCATTGTCCAATATGTTCTCAAGATCATCCATGTTAAGTTTCATGCCTTGCACAAGAAGTTTGCTTAGTCAACTGTTCAAATGCCTAAAAGTCAACTATGCTAGGTCAAAAGTCAACTATGGGCCATATACAGTCAAAATTCAAGATTTTTGGTCAAAATCAACATTTCGAAGTAACATCCATCATTTGATCAAGGTTTGATCATTATTCCTCAAGGAATGCCCCAAATTCATCAAAACTCAAAAGTTGCCAAATTAGGGTTTCTATAGGAAAAGTCAATCAAACTTTGACCAGACATAACTTTCTCATACATTATCATAAATTTCTCATCAAAGGCTCATTTTGAAGAGAAATCAATTCCCTACAACTCATTTTCAGCCCTCGAGTTCAAAAAATGCACTCATGAAAAGATATAAATTCAGACGTTATAGGTCATTCCAAAAAGTCAACAAAAACACCTTTTGGGTCAAAGCTTCTTACATGAACATGGAAGATCCAATTGAGGTGAAACCAAAAGAGTTGTTTAGAGGACATCCTAAGATTTCTAAAAAGTCCAAGAACACCCTCTTAGGTTCAAAATTGAGAGAGATGTACATTGTCAAATTTCGCCATTTTTGGAAATTTGCACAAAGTCAATCATACCAAAAATACATTTTATCTTCAAATGGGCCAAACTTTTTATGCTTGCATCTTGTTCCTAACATGGCCCACGATCCCTGAGCTCATTCATACTTTATTACTTTTTGTTTTTTATTTTTATTTTTTATTCATTAAAAGTTAAAATTAAATAAAGAAATAATAGGAAATATGTAAGATGTGATTTCCAAATCCTTTCTCATCAAATAATGGACAACAAAAGCTGGCATATCAAGATCAAATCGTGCAAGGGATGATTGGAATAAGAATGACATGATTTGTCTTGTTTTGGAAACAAATAATGCATGGAACAAATTAAATCTTTTCTCCATGATTGTTCAAGATTCAATCTGTTTTTATTGACCTAATGC
Organism: Vicia faba; assembly: GCA_948472305.1. Lineage (NCBI taxonomy): Eukaryota > Viridiplantae > Streptophyta > Magnoliopsida > Fabales > Fabaceae > Vicia > Vicia faba. The sequence continues at coordinate 502,719,937 of OX451736.1, forward strand.
ATTCTAATACATATACACAATGTTGCCAGACCTAAAAAGCACGAAAAGGCTGCCTCCAAGAGTCCAGAAAAACTCCAATTTTTGACCAAAAAAGTGTGGATCGAATTCTGATTTAGAGGGTGATTCAAGGTGATTCAACGCCACCAATCCACTCCTGGGAACCTCCTGAAGCTAACAGCCTCATTTGCATGCATCAAAGCTCCAGGAATCATCGCATAACATCATCACGGTTTGACATTTTTTCAACTTCGTATCCGTGCATTCTTGCATTATTAATCTATTTTGATTGCATATTTGTGTTCATATGGATGCCTAAAAGCTTTTTGTATACTTAGTTTCCAGTTCTGATGTATAAATGCCAAATTACCATTGTTAGGTTTTTAACCTCCATTTTAGGGCTTTGAGATGCAGGGAAAATTAGACCTAATGACGTATGCCATCATGCTCTTGGGATCAAACACAGTTGATCCATGGCTTTAAATTGCATTTATACTGCTTGGTGTGCATTTTGGAAATTTGTAGGTCTTGTAGCGACAGATGTCGTCCGTAGATAAAAGCTGATACCTAAAACGACAACCATTGGAGAAGATGACGACATAGAAAGGGCTAGTTGGTTGGTTTAAACTGCACGCGCTTTTTGTTATGATAAATTCCAGTTTTTAAATATATTACATTTTATTCATTATTATTATCAAAAGGCCAATTGGCCCAATGGCCAAGGGTAACGCTGGTAAGAGGAAGGGCCTGGTTCGATCCCAGGTCCAGGCATTTTATTATTTTCCTAACACACTTTACAAGATTCCATACTCCACGCAACCAAGTGCCTATCATGCACCACAAGATCCACACCATTGGATCGTCTGCACCCCAGATCTGGCGCCTTAAACAAGCAGTCACATGGTGGACCTCCTGCAGACCAGCTGCACTGGATATCACACTGAGTACTGGGCTGGCATCTTGGGCCTAGTACAATTTCAGTTTCACCCCCTCCCCCCATATTGCCAACAGCACACCAGGCCCATTTATTTCTTCTTTATTTCTTTTGTTTTTAATTATTTATTAATTATCTTTACAAAAAAACAAGAATCATTTTTTATTAAATCAAAAAATCACAAAAGATAGATTTAGGTTTTTATAATTAAAATTAATTTTCGAAAATTAATTATTTTAATCATTTCAACATTGATTATTTTGTTAAATAAAATTAACTAGAAATTAGGTTTAATTTGCAAGTTAATTATTTTCTCAATAAAAAAATATACAAAAATATTTTTTAATTAATTAGATTTTTAGGCTTCTAATTTATTCCTGTATTTAATTCGTCTCGCACGCATTTACTGATTTATAATTCCAATTATTGAAACTGTTTCGAGGTTTGTAATAGATTAATTAGGGTTTTAATTTCTGCATCTTTAATTTTAGTCAAATATTTATGTATCTGCCCAAAAGCCTTGTAATAGTTAGGACTTTAATTTCTTGCACTTTTTAATTTCCGCAACTATAAAACTGCCTAGATGCATGGATAATAGGATTGTATGTGAAAGATAAATCAACGATTAAAAGGTAGATAACCCTAATTGTGAAAAGATAATTAACTGAAAAAAGCACACTTGCACATGCTCACTCCTAGGGTTTGCCTCACTCCGGTTGCCTTCGGTAAACGTTCATGAAGTATAGGGAATTTTAGTGGTGGCCCTCTAGTCCCAAAAGATCAAAATGACCCATTCGAATGTTGCCTCGAAAAGATCTTTAGGACTTTAGGGTAACTACTAAGGTTTCCTAACCATTTCTTTTGTGACCGTACTTGTCCCTTCGAATTTCCTTTAAAACTCCAACGACGGGGCTACCTACTCCTTAATAGTAGGATAACATTGTCTAAGGAAACGAGAACGAACAGTCTTTTTTCGAGTAGGTAGAAATCTTAAGTACTTGCTTAAAACAATAAAAGCTCTTTTACACAAACACTTTCAAAATAGTTTTCAAAAACAACTTTGTTACACTCTTGAGGACAGATACAAAGGTTATCACAAAGTTAAACAAAAACTTTTCAAAACACACACACTAGCAATTTCAAAATGAGCAAGTACCTAAGCGCCTGTGGAAAACCACGGGTAGAAAGGGTGCTAACACCTTCCCTTTCTATAATATACCCCCCGTACTCAAAAACATCTCGAAAAAAGGTTTTTTTTGTTCTTTTTTCCTTTTCCTTTGTTGGATGAAATAAAAGTCAGTGGCGACTCTTGCTTACCGCAACATTTGCAAATAAAAAATGCAAACCAGTAACAATAGTCGGTTCTGCCACCGTATCACAGCAGTTATATCAAAAGAGAATGAAGAAAGCTTTTGATAAGAAGGTCAAACCTCGTGAATTCAGAGAAGGCGACCTCGTGCTCAAGAAGATCATGTCTTTTAATGTTGATTCTAGGGGCAAGTGGACTCCCAATTTTGAAGGCTCATATGTTGTCAAGAAAGCCTTCTCTGGTGGTGCATTAATTCTTGAAATTATGGATGGTGAGGAGTTCCCACGTCCTATGAATGCTGATGCAGTCAAGAAATACTTCACCTAAAGAAATAAAAGAATAGCTCGCTAATTTGAAAACCCGAAAGGGAGGCTTAGGCAAAAAGGAGCATCTCGGTAGGCCGAAAACCTGAAAGGGCGGTCTAGGAAAAAATTAGAGACATAAATAGAATAAATTTTCCCGCTAAGTTGAAAACCCAGAAGGGCAGCTTAGGCAAAAGTTAGGGACTTTCTTGGCAAGTAACTGCATCAGACAAGACTTGATCATTGAAGCAACAATCTTCTCGGATCCTCACCATACTTCAACAGAAGCTGCTGCTCAGAATTTCAAAGTTGTTAGAGGGGATATTGGTCATTGTATTTCAATGTATCTTTTCCATTATATATTACCATTTTCCAAACTTTGTAATTATTCATGGAGTCTCGCCATTCGCAGACTACCATTCTATCAATGAAATTTGAGCTTTTACCCAATTCTTTGTAGTTCTTATTTTTATTCAGCTTACAAAGACTCCGTTTATTATTAATAATAATTTTCAAAGCAAAAAGGATTAAATAACAAAATTGTTTTTTCAAAAAGAATTTTCAACTTACTTTTACTTTAAGATTTTGTGGTTCAAGAGGAAAACAAAAGCGGTGATCCCAGGAATGGATGAACTCCAGTAGTTTTGAGAAGTTTTGTTTTCCCCGGGAAGATTTTTTTAGGTTGTTTTTGCTGGTATGCGCGTGTTTATTGTATATTAAAGACGATACCAATTGGCATAAGGTGCAGTACCAGGTTTATGATCCCAGTGTCCCCAGTCAAGTGTTGGTTCATTTTCTGACTTTTTGGGTTTGCTTGGTCTGAGGTCTCTATTCCAGATTTCTCAATGAAGTCTTCTCTCATATGACGAAAGGTCTCATCCCCGTGGTGTGCTGAGATGGGATTATTTGCAAAATGTTGCTCTTTTTTGCAGTGTTGGCATTATTGTTGGTATTTATTTCCCAGGTAACTGGACCAGGGCAGTATATTTTCTAAGAAGTGTTGAGACAGTTGTCAACTTTTGGGTTTTCACCTGCCCACTGTGGAGTTTGATTTAAAATCCCCAAGAGTTTGACCTCTTTCTATATGTTGACTTCTTGATTCCCTAGGAAGGCTATCCCAGGGTACCTTATGTTGGAATAGGTTTGTGTGATATGAAGACTCAATCCGAAATTCCCCAGTTAAGGCCTCGATTATTTGATAGAAGTCTTTTCTCCTCGTGCATGTTGAGATTTGACTCATTTGTGAAGCATCTCCTTTCAGCGGTACTTGTATTTTGTTCGATTGCCCGATAATCAGGCAAGGGCAATGTTTTATTTAAGAAGTGTTGAATTGGTTATCAACTTTTTGGGTTTTCACTCGCCAAGTGTTGGGTTTGATTTAAAATCCCCATAAGATTGATTCTTTGCTATAATGTTTGACTTCTTAACCCTCCAAGTTATTATCCCCATGAGATTTCATACTTTTTCCCCAGAGAAGTTGGTGTATTGCTCAGTCTCAATATTGAAGAATGTATCTTTGTTTTCCCCAGTGAAGAACGTATCTAGGTTTCCTCTCTTCGATGTGGTGTTCACCTTCCGAATAGAGTCAGTACGAAGTCCCCAGGTGATGTCTTGATGATAAGGCGTTATCTCCCCTAGTGAAGTTTGTATGTTATTTCCCCAATGAAGTCAGCTCGAAATCCTCAGTTGGTGTTTCGCCGATTTGGTTTCTATCTGCCTTATTTGAAATCAGTATTGCAATCCCCAATAGAAGTGTGAACCGTGAAAACATTTGTTTCCCCATTGAAGTCTGAGTGTTATTCCCCGGTGAAGCCTGGTGAAGGATGTTGTATCCATGTATCTGTATTGTTTTGTTGCTATGATTTCTTTACTTCCAGATTATGTTCCTTCCCAGTGAAGTTAATCCGCGAAATAGGATTTTGTTTCCTCAGTTGATGCTTATTTTCTTATGGAATATTCATCTTGGATGTGATTTAGCCGAGTGTTGTTTGTGCCCGAGTTGGCTTTGCTTGTTTACCCCTAGTATTATATGTCTGTTTTGTCAACATATACATGATAACACTCATACATTCATATATACATCATGCATAGTTAAATTTAGCAAATCATTTCTCATTAACATTCTTTAATATTTTATTGACATATTACCCTGTTTTGTATATTTGTGTTGTCCTCTCTCCAATAGAGTGTCGGCCTTAAGCAGAAAGTGTATATTCTTTCAGTTTCCCCACTGAGTTATCCCTCGTGGAAGATTTTTTGCTTTAGCCTTCCTGTGCAGTTCTTTGTATGCATAGATTTGGTTTCCCTCTTGAGTTCATTTCTCAAAGGATGTATTTTGGTTAACTGTTTCACTCCAGTTTATTTCTGGTCTGAATCTTTATTTCCTAGCAATATTGTTATTTTGGATTTCTGCAAGCTTCGAGCATTGGTTTGAGATGTGCATTTATTTTGGCACGAGAAGACTTTTATCTCCTCAGCAGGAATATGTTGGCATGTCCCCAGGAAGCCATATTTCTCTCCCCAGGAAGTCATGATTCATTCCCCAGGAAGCCATATTGTTTTCCCCAGAAAATCATTTTTTACAATCCTTCCTATAACAGCAAGTAGCAGGTCTCTTTATTTGAGCAACTTATACTTCCCCGTAAATGTCGATGTTACTTTTTTTGCTATTTTCTCTATGAGTGGATAGTTTTCAGTTCGTTGTCAAATTACTCCAGTTGATGGCAAGTCTTTTAATATCGCAGAGACAGTTCGTTGTGAAATCTTTGCAAGTGGTAGTCTCTTTATTTGAGACAGCTTATATACTACCCTTTCCAGGTGGAATGCCTTGGTTAAAGAAGAAGTTGAGACCCGTTCTAGGTTAAACGCCGGAATTTTAGGCAAAAAACTTGTTATCTTTTTGCTACCTTCAGTGAATGTTGGTAGTTCATCGTCAGTGAACGGCGTTGCTATGATACATTTTCTCTCTACCTTCAATGAAAGTTGGTAGATCACCATCAGTGAAAGTTGGTGATTGTTATCTTTTTTCTACCCTCAGTGAACGTTGGTAGTTCATCGTCAGTGAACAGCGGTGCTATGATATATTTTCTCTCTACCTTCAGTGAAAGTTGGTGATTGTTATCTTTTTGCTACCCTCAGTGAACGTTGGTAGTTCATCATCAGTGAACGGTGGTGCTATGATATATTTTCTCTCTACCTTAAGTGAAAGTTGGTAGATCACCATCAATGAAGGTTGGTGATTATTATCTTTTTGCTACCCTCAGTGGACGTTGGTAGTTCATCGTCAGTGAACGGCGGTGCTATGGTATATTTTCTCTCTACCTTCATTGAAAGTTGGTACATCACCATCAATGAAAGTTGGTGATTGTTATCTTTTTGCTACCCTCAGTGAATGTTGGTAGTTCATCGTCAGTGAATGGCGGTGCTATGATATATTTTCTATCTACCTTCAGTGAAAGTCGGTAGATCACCATCAGTGAAAGTTGGTGATTGATATCTTTTTTCTACCCTCAGTGAATGTTGGTAGTTCATCGTCAGTGAACGAAGATGTTATGATATATTCTTTCTCCCTACCTTTCATAAACGTTGGTAGCTCACCGTCAGTAAACGTCGGTGTTGTTATTTCTTTTTTATTTCTACCTTCAGTGAACGTTGGTAATCTCGCCTTCAGTAAAAGTTGGTGTATCCTCTGACCTTTTTACCATCATCTATGAGTCGGGTCTTTTGATCCACCAGTGACCTATTTTCCTGGTCGTGTTTCTCTTTTAATCCTTATTTCCTTTTCTACATCCCCAGTGGTGTTTTGCGTCCCTTTGAAATTGTTCATGTGCATTCATATTCATAATCATTGCATGGAATCTTAGGGCCAAAAATAGGGTTTGTTTTATATTTAAGTATCTTCGATCGCGTCGACACGAAGATTTTTAACCTTCGTATCTCCGGATAGAAGAAACTTAAATAAGGGCAGCTGTTGTACCCCAATTTTCCCCCTAAGATCCCTACATCATACCATATTAATTCAATCAAAACAAGATCACATTAGGGCTTTTGGTTCTCCTCCCTATCTCTAGTCTCGCTCTTTGAGGAATCACCAAGCACCTTGACTTGTTTTTCTTTTGTGATCATGCATAATTTGTTTTGAGTTTCCTTTTAGTTAATAAAATGCAATGTTGGTTTGTCATACTTGTTAATAATGTAGGTAAAGGCAATGTGGCTTAGCAAGTTGATCCATGGGTTCATGAGTTTATTTCCATGCTCTAGCCAAAAAAGCTTGAGAAATTCAAACCCCACCATTGAAGTTGTTTGGGAAGAAATGGAATGGCAAGGTTTATTTTTGTTCACCATATTTCAAAGTTATCAAGATTGATTCAAAAATACAAGGGGTTGATTGAAGAAGTTATCATGGTTGGACAAGGTCTTGTTCCGATTGGTCACAAGTGCATATTTCTCTCAATTCTCAAGACATGGAAGTGGTTTTTGTTGCTATGAGTTCTCATTATCATCCTCAACAACTTCTATCTACAAAGCAAGAGTGTTGGTACAAGAAGGTTGTTCAAAATTGTCAAAGTTCCTCAAAGCATTTTCTTGATCTAGGAGCTAGGGTTTTGAATTTCAAAGAAGTATATCTTGCTCATATTTTGGTATTTTTGAGTGATTCCAAAAACATCCTTCTCTTAAAAGGGTTATTAAAAAATCACTTCAAAAGTTTTAAGGAGTTTTCATGTGGAAGAAACTTGATAATGAAGAAAGATTACAAGTCCTCCAGATGAATCCCCAATTTCTCATGTGTGACACCAAATGATCATAACTTGGTCAATTTTTATCACCTTGATCCCACTCTTTTTCCATAATGATCTTAAGATGTGAACCTTATTCCTTCTTTTATGTGAAAAGTGAGAAAATGGATGGAAGATGCCCTAAGGATACAAAAGATTATAGGTCATTTCATGATTTTTTGCCAACTTCAACAATTCATAACTCTCTCAATTTTTGGAGATTTTGAATGGTTCAAGTTTCAAAATATCATTAAAGAGGTCTATTTCATGCCATCTTTTTTGTCCAATAACAAATTCCAATTGGAAGGCCATGTTTAGATGCAAAACATTATAGGTCACTTTTGAAGAATAATTTGAAATATTTCTAAGTATGGAAAGTCAACCTTTTTCCACAACTTTGACTCATTGCAACTTTCAGCTCAAGTATCCATTTGATTCCATTCTTTTCCCATTGCAAAGCTTGTAATCTCATTTTTCTAAAGCATCAAGAATCATGCCTTAAGACCCCTTGAGCTGAGAATGCCATTGGATTGAACTTGGTAACTTGGAACTGAAGTTTCTTCATAAGTCAAAATTTGAAATTCATATTTTGGCTTCTAAACATCAAATTAGCACGCGTTTGTGATCTAAATATGTTTAACCAAGTTACCAAAGTGGATTAGAGCCTTAAAACACAAGGATTGAATGAGTTTTAATACAAAACATATCACACCTTACTCGTGCATCAGGTTCACACGATTTCCCTCAAAACTTCATCATTTCACACGCTTGAACATTCCATTTGATTCCATATAAATAGATGGTCATCCCTCATTCATTTCCTCAAGCTTGAACATCCAGAATCACCCTGCCAAACTTGTTCCACAACTCATTTTTCTGTAACTTCAAAATCAATGTTCAAGCCTTTTTCAATTCAATTTTTCCATCAATTCACCTTCCTTGATCTTCCCTGAAGCTAACCATACAATTACCTTCAAGAATCGTGCCCTATATTGATCCATAAAAGTCAAGTTTCAGAGCACTACAACTCAACTTCAATAGGTAGATTTCTCCATCAATTCTTCAAAACTTTGATATCACTGTGAAGCTCTTATTGCCCTGGTTCTAGTTGCAACTTACTTTTATCTAGAAACACGTTTTGACCATGAAATTTCAAATCCCTTTTCAAAACTTTCTTTCCAATTTGCTTGAGCTACAATTTATATAAATTTGTCGCGAATGTGTGGTTGTCTTCGTCTTGAAGAGACGAAGCGAATGGCATATGTCTGAGCTTCTGATTTTACAGTTTGAGAGACATGCTATTCGTGTTGGCTGGAGGTTGAAGATGACCAACGTGTCATCTTCCAACCAATGATGGCTTGCCACTTGTTTTTTTTGAAATCTGATTTATATTTGATTCTATGCTTTATTCACTAATGACCATGATATGCACAGCGCGCCAAATCCCTTGGATTTGATTACTAACGCGTTTTGACTCTCATCCAATGGTCCACATATTTTTTACTTTATTTTTTATTTCTGATTTTTATATTTAATTGTTTTAAACTTAAAAAAAATTATAGAAAATTCATTTTAACTCCAAAAAATATGAAATAATTATGAAAAATGTTTTTGATTTTTCTCTTTCTGATTTTTATTTTTTCACAATTTTATTTTGTATTTTGATATTTTTTTATAAATTTTCACTTTATTTGAATTGTTTTAAATGTTTAAAAATACTTCTATACATTTTTTAATTCTGAAAAAAATATAGAATGATCCAATGATATGGTGACAAATATTGGTGACCTCATTTTATTTATTTATTTCTGACTGTGGTATTTTTTTATCATATTTTATTTATTTTACTCATTTCTTTTAATTTTAAAAATAGTATCTAACTTTAAAAAATTACCAAAAATTTTATAAAAATATTTGAGTTCATTTCTGATTTTTCTATGGTCTTACTTAATATTTCTTGATTAGTTTGAACATAGTTGATATTTTTCTTTCTTATTTCTATTTTAAAACATTTTTAAAACCTTTTTAATATATATATTAAATGCAATATTATTTTGTGATTATTTTCTTGCTGATCTTGGGTTATATTTTGATCATGAACTTTATTAACATCATTGGATCCATGGTGTTGAGTCTAACTCCACAAAAAATGGATGAATGCTTTTAATAATAGTTTGATTAAAATTTAATTCAAATGTGGTTTGTATATTCATTCCCACCCCTCTTCATCTCATCCCTTTCTTATTGCACTAAGTGTTATTGGAACATGATCTCTATATCATGTCTCAAAATAAATGGTGCACATATTGCTATTGACCGCCTCAAAATAGGTGTGACTTCTATATAAGTTCACTTACGATTGCTTAACATAACACTAAATTTTGTCCCGATTCGAATAAATGATCATTCGTGGCCCAAACCTATGTTTGCAAGCCCAAGTATGTTAATTTGATCTCTTTGATCCAATAACCTTGAGATTCATTGTGTGGAGGCTTTGGTTATACCAATCCTCTAATGGATCTTTATCAATTTTGGTCAACGCGGATCACTTAAACATCGTTGATCATTACATGTTACTTTTGAGGATTCCAAATGGATGATATACTTGACAAAAAGCAAATGCAACTTGTTGTGTGGAGGCTTTGGTTCTACCAATCCTCTAATGAGTTCCAAATACAAGTTTCAAGATGGTCATCCAACTAACCACTAATTATTAAATTGTTTTTACTTTATGCTTTTATCTTTTATGCTTTATGTACCACTTACTTTAAGCATTACATTTCATGCCATTTTTATTTTGCTCACTTGAGCATTTAATTTCTTGTTATTTTTATTTTGCTCATTTGAGATTTTCTTTTCTTTTTCAAGACACCTAATAATCAACATGAACCCCAAAAAACCTTTAATGATACTTGGATTATTTGGTTACTATCATTGGCATTATAGAGTATTGGACTTCTTGGACTTAGGACTAGAAACCTTGACCTATATTGGAGATCTTGTGGCCTTAATTGATATTTTGTCTGGAGTTCTTGAGGTTTACCTCAAGACATTGGGTTGTTTGTTTGTTTTGTATGCAGGTTATCGTGATTACATTCTTTATTTGTAATCTGGAATTCACCCGTATACATTCGTTACTCTGCCCAATTTTTGTGAAGACTTAATACACTTGAAGTTTGATTCTCTCAAGAGATCTAGTATCTTTGCTTGGTTAGTTTCAATCCAAAGAATGGGGATTCTATCTTGACTCATAATACCAAGTATTGACTTCTTGTTGGTTAGATGGTTCTTATCCCTAGCTTTTACCTTATGCTTTAGGATAATCTCTTCTTCTTCTCCCATCTTCTTTAATTTTAAAAATCTTCTCTCTCCTTTTGAAAACTCTTCTGGTTTTTAAACTTGAACCACTTTCATAATAAACTTGGACCTAGGTCCATGTATTTTCAAAAACCTTTTCATAAATAAACTTCAATCAATTTAATAATACCTTGACATTTTTTTGTGAGAAGGCTAAAAGTCAATCAATCTCATTTCAAACCATTTTTCTACTTTGGCCTTTTACTTTAAAACTTTCTCAAAAGATTGGACTCTTGTCAATTCTTGTAGTGATGCAAACGACTATACTTCTACAATATGTAGTGAAGTGAGATATTTTCCACTTGGGTGTTGAGTGAGGCATTTTTGATTTTAAAATCCAAGCCATATCCTCCACTTTGAGATGATGCAAATTCTCCTTTCTCATGATTATGGGTAGTAAGTATGTTTTCCACACGGACAATGACGATGATGTCTTAACTCATAAAATTAACCAACACACTTGTATTTTAAAATTTTCAAAAGGTGAACTACGTGTACCCCGATCCCCTATTGCACAAAAGGTGGTATGTTGGCACTAAAGGTTCGCAACCGCGGCAGGTGCAAAAATCATAAAAAATATATTTCTTTTCTTACCTCCACCATCTATTTTACATACAACATTTTATAGCCAAAATATACAGATTTTTACAAAGAGGTTCCTACAGAGTACCGTAGATGTTTAGGGTGCTAATACCTTCCCTTTGCATAACCAAACCCCTTACCTTGAATCTTTGCCACTCTATTTTGGGTTACTTGCTCTTTTCCCATTCCTTTGGAAACAATAAAGTGCGGTGGCGATTTTTATTTTTGATCTGTATAAGTCTAGTCAATCCAATGGATTAGTCTTAAATATTTCTACCGCTAACACGTATACCTCAATTATTTTTGGATCATATCGTGAAATAGTGTGACCATAGCTCGATCATAGGTTGCCCTTTTATTCTTTAGACCAAAATGCATTACCTTGTAACATAAAGTTCCCAAAGGAGTCAAGAGAGTAGTATTTTCCATATCCTCGAGCTATATTATCCACCAAAACATCTATGTGAGGTAACGAGAAATTATCTTTCGGGCTTGCTTTGTTCAGATCCCAAAAATCTACACACATGTGTATTTTTCCGTCCTTCTTGGGCACTGGCACGGTGTTAGCTATCCAAGGTGGATAATCTACCACCACTAAGAACCCTGCATCAAATTGTTTAAGGACTTCTTCTCGAATCTTGTTATACATGTCCAAACGAGTTCTTCTGAGCTTCTATCTAACTGGAGAACAACCTTCTTTGAGAGGTAGTCTATGTACTACAATATTTGTATCTAATCCTGGCATATCTTTGTAACACCAGGAAAATATATTCACATATTCATGTAAGAGCTTGATCAACTTTTCTTTGACGCTTTCCTCCAAGGTTGCCCATAGATTTTTTTCTCTATGCCAAGGTTGATGGTCTCAATAGATTCTTGATATGGTTGTATACTGTCAACCTTTTTCTCTAATTCCCTTGCCAATTCTTTGGAGAGTTCAAGATCTTCATCATCTTCCTGGATGATGGGTGCATCAAAATTATATCGGATAACAACAGTAACATTATCAGTGTTTTAGGCATGGATCTACATATTTATCATGTTTTGGTGCAACTTTAGTATGTGAATTTGGAAAATGCTTATAAGTAAAAGTATTGTCATTTTAAAACATAAGAGATAAATGCAAAAGCAAGACAAGGATCTTAATTGAATACAAAACATAACTCTTATTAATTTAAAATACTGTTTGAAACAAAAGGAGGACCCTTACCAGCTACCCTTATTTCTCGGGCGTGACATAGATTCTTTTTAAAACAAGAAAAATTACTTTGGAAAGAAAAAGATCTCTGGAATCTCCACGGCTGTCCAATTCTTAAGCTCTTCGCCTAGAGCACACTCACATATGAAGTCAGATGCTCTCTTGGTGTTGCTCTGGTTGTATATCATTACTAATTGTCCACCATGCTCTACTCCTTTATTGATGAAGGTTTTCTAGATAGGAGGAAATTGCACCTTACCTTTCAGAATAGCCTTTGATGGTCCGTATCCCAAACCAAAACGATCTTTCTTCTCAGGTATCTCCACAAGTTTACCCCAACTTTTTGAGGTACCATTTTCCACACCTTCTTGTAAATCTCTCCACGAATTCACAATAGTTTTTTTTTATTTTCTCCACTGGTAGGGTTACCATTGAGGCAACCTCTAAGACTTAAAATGGTGTTGCTATGAAATCTTCATCTGCACTAATATATCTATAGGACTCTATGTGACTTACAAAGATGTCCTTTTCACCATCGATTATAACCAATCTTCCTTTATCGAGGAAATTCAATTTCTAATGTAGAGTTGAAGTAACAACCCCTGCTACATGAATCCAAGGTCGTCCGAGCAAACATGTATATGCTAGCTCTATATCCATTACTTGAAAGGTAATTTAAAACATATGCAAACCAATCTTGATAGAAATATCCACTTCTCCAAATACCGAACTTTGAGAACCATCGAAAGCTTTAACTATTGTAGAACTTAGCCTTATAACATCATCATCTAGTGTTAACTTTATCAAGCTGAATTTTGATAACATATTGAGGGTAGAACCAATATCGGTGATTACTCTGGATAAATTAGTTATACTTATGGAAATGTGCAACGCCTTGTTGTGAGCTCTACCTTGTGGAGGCAACTCACTGTCATTAAAGCCTATATATGATCCAAATGTTAGGTTTGCTATGACATTATCAAAATGATTCACTGTAATCTCCTTTGCAACATGAGAAAAACTTAGAATCTTCATTAGAGAGTCTCGATGTGCTTCCAAATTGATAAGCAACGAGATTATTGAAATTTTGGTCGGGATTTGGTGTAGATGATCTACCACCCTATAATCACTTTACTTGATTATTTTCAAGAATTCTTTCGCCTCTTGGTTAGTAAAGTTCTTTCTTGGAGGTTCTCCTTCTTAACTTGCCTCCACCATAACTTTTCCTTTATCCTTATCCACAACATCGTCTTTCTTTTATTGTTCAGGACTATAGATTCGACCGCTGCGGGTCATGCCTCATGTTCCTGCTATATTTATGATTGCAGGTTCTTGACTTATGGATGCTTCACATTCTTGTTTTAAACCATTAACTTAAACAGTAGTATCATAACTCCATGGTACGGGTTTGTTACTTTCATAAGGCAAGGGGGATGGCCCTCTAATTACCATTGTAGTCTTTGGAATCATTGGTATTCTCAGAGTCTGGCGTGGTATCATCACTGGTGCTTATGTTGACTCTCTCCAAGTAATCACAAGAGTTTTATTAGCAGGATTAGGCCCTTGGTAGGGAATTACCAATGGCTTCTTTGTACTTCCATTGATAGCTGCTATATATTATTCTTTAGGGTATTGCCCGAATTGGACTATCTCTAAGTCCATCAATTTTTGTAACGTCTTATCAAAAGGTGCATTGTGTTCCAAGAGGAAACCATGTTCAAACAAACACTCCTTCAAAATATCTATCGAAGTTTTCACTCGTCTAGCTGCCCCAAAGTCAGTCATCACTTCAATTGCATTCACAGTAGGTCCATCATGCAGAGGCATGGGGTTCGTCTTGGTATTTGGATTTTCAAAAGTGATATATTGGGAATCCAACAAATCTTAAACCTTATGTCTGAAGGCCTAACATTTTTCTATGGTATGCCCAAAAGAATTGGCATGATATTTGCACCTCACATTTACATCATACTTTGGCGGGAGTGCCCCAATCGAAGGAGCTAATGGCTTCAGCTCCACCAAAGACACTTTGAGTAAGAGCTGCAGTAATTGACAATGAGACATGGGGAGAGGATCAAATATTCTTGTAGGCCTTTCAAAGTTGTTATGTTGTTTTTTTTCTCGTGGAATTACCAATGGTTGTTGTGCCCTTGGATGTGATGCGGTAGCATTAATTTCTCCTTCTTTCTTCTTCGAGAAGTTAGGAACATGCATTTTTGAATTGTAAGGGGTACTGAACAATGCCCTTTGTATCTTGCCACTTTTTATGCCTGCTTCAATCCTTTCACCAATAGTCACCAAATTAGAAAATCCAGAAGAGACTCTTCCTACCACTTTATCATAGTATAACCCTTGTAGAGTGCCCATGAACATATCGACCAATTCTTTCTCCATGAGTGGTGGTTGTACGCGGGCTTCCATTTCTCTCCATCATTGAGCATACTCTTTGAAGGATTCGTCTTTCTTTTGGGATAAGTTCTGGAGTTGCATACGATTAGGAGCCATTTCCAAGTTGTACATATATTGTCTTAAGAAAGCAATGGCAAGATCTTCCCATGTTTGGACATGAACTCGCTCTAATTGCATGTACCAATCTAGAGATGCCCTACTCAAACTGTATTGGAAGCAATGGATCATCAGCTTCTGATCTTGAGCATATGCATGCATTTTCCGGCAGTACATGCGTAGATGGTTCCTTGAGCATGTGAGTCCCATATATTTTCCAAAGTCAGGTACTTTGAATTTAGGAGGAATCACTACATCTAAAACTAAACCCATTTCGAGAGCATCGACGTCGAAAGCATCGTAACCCTCCATAACATTCAACCTTTCTCCAAGAGATTTGTATTGATTGAGTGCTATGGGATTTTCACCAACATTGGTACGATCACTCTATTGTGGTATTTGGTTGATGTCTTCCAAGTCGTGGTCTCCATATTGTAGATCTATGTAATTATCCATATTGTTGATAGGAATCTGTAAGGCATGAGATGCCCATACCTTTGGTGGAGGTGGGACAAATCCTTCAGTATCATCTTGTTTGACCTCTTACTGAGCCATAGTTGACTTTAAAGGTCCTGACTCTGATTCTCTTCTTGGTTGGTGACAGCTCGATGCACCAATAGTCTGGGCTACTTCTTCAAAGGCTACCTTTAAGATCTGATCTTGTCTCTCAATGATGTTGTTCAAGGCTAGAAGAACTTGGCTCTTGTCTCCTTTCATTGAGTCAATGTTACCCTTTACTTGCTCTAAATCTTCTCTAAAAGCAGCCTGATTCTCTTTGATCTATTCCATCACTTTCTTTTGATGGGCTCTTGTTTGATATGGCGGTCGGAGGGGTTGTTCTTTTTTACCAATGATTCAACTGGAGATGATTTTGAAAAATAGTGAGTTTTTGTATAAAATATGAAATGTGATGTTTGGGAATGCATGGAAACATATGAATACGCTAAGAGTTTTTTTGAATGTCTTATTCACTTGGATTTCTCTTTCATTTTTTTTGTATATATATTTCTTCCAGGTTTTTCTTTTTTTATTGGTGAGTATCTCAAAATAAATATGTCATCATAATATGGAAGTCAAAAGAGCTTTTATTGAAATAATAATTGTCCTTATAAGGGAATACAATTCAGATATTGAAAAATATTCGAACCAAAACATCAAAATTTAATTGTTGAAAGAAATAACAAAGGGAAAAACATCAATCTTCTAAGTGCGCTTGCGGATATCTGCCTTGAAGTCGTCAACCATCCTTCTACAGATCTTGAGAAAGTATTCAACATCTTTCAAGAGAGGTACCATCACACTTTCCGCATCTCACAAACTTCTAGGGATGTCACCTATAAGTTTGTTGGCTAAATAGGTAAGCTTCGCATGCTTGTCTTTGTAGAACCGATATTCCTTATAGAGGTCTGAAACTATCATATGATTATCCTTTCCAGCTTTGTCGATCTTCGCGTACTGCCCTTCCCAATATAATTTTTCACCCCTCGTCTCTGTATAGAGTCTCCTCTGTATGAAGAAATTATTTCGAAGGTCTTCTAGTTCATACAAACTTGCTCATATTCATCAGTCTTTTGGGAGAGAGTGTTTCTACCCCCGTCCTCTTGAGACGTTCTCCTACGTCCGATTCTTGGCTATCTTTGGAGTCTCGTAGTAAGATATTGAATTTAGTTATTTACATGGTTTAACTCGTGTTGAAAAATGGAACAACTTTCATGTTTACACTTTTGAAAATGGCTGAGAAATGAGCAAGTTCAAAAATTTGAAAATGTTGACAATGGCTTCTGGCGCGAGGTTAGGGATGAAGTACAATCAGGATCAAGTTTATTTTAAGTTTAATACAAGTTGTTTTATAAATGGATGAAACAACCACCCCCGTGGTAGAGGAAGCGCGCGTAAGACATTAGTGTATAGGGACTTGGGTTCGAGCCCCAATGGTACCCTTTTGTTTTTTTACATAGTTTTCTTGCAGATTCAATACATGTTAGCATATCGTGCATATTATACACCATCATGACCAGACCATCAGGTCACTATGCCAACACATCCAACACCTCAAGTGTGCTTGTCCACCATGAGCCATCAAGAGATAACCATATGGAATCATGTAGTGCCTGGGCCTTACTGATCTGGACTTGATATTTTGCTATCTTTTCAGCCCCAAAATACTTTTCAATAACCAGGCCTATTTTGCTTCATATTCGGACTTAAACAAAAAATGTATTTGGGCCTAGCGCCCCATTTTTTTCACACCCCTTTTACTTTTTAACACCCAAGCCCAATATTTTTATATTCTTTATATTTTCTTTATTTATTTATTTATTTAATAAAAAATACAAAAAATATATTTTCTTGAATAATCAAATTTAAAATATTTTAATTCAATTCTTTTTTATCTTATCTTATTTACTAAATTTATTTTCAAACCAATAAAACCTCAAAAGTATTTTTTCTAACAATTAAATTCTCTTTTGATTTAATTTAGGCTTAGGTTTTAATTTCTTCTTAAATTCAATTAACTTAGATTTTAGGTTTTAATTAAATAATTAATTAACCTCTTTTGTAATTAAAATTAATTAGTTTAATTAGGTTAAATTATCAAATCTTTTTTCCACCAAAAAATCCTAAAAACAATTTCTTCTCTTTCTTCTTCATCTTTACATTTTGTATATTCTATTATTATTCATATTCAATGGTTTGCAATAGATAATTAGGATTTATTTCTTTTCTCCCCTCATTTACAAAATTGTACCGCCCATTCCCAAAGCGTTGTAATAGCGTAGGACATTTAAATTCCGTAATTTATCACTTTCCTTATTATTGTTAGTAAGTAGGGTTCACATGACAAGATTGAAAATCAAACATTAGAAACCCTAATTCAAAGACAATATAAATGAAATCATAACACTTTGCACACATGCACCTCTAGGGTAACCCACACTTATTGCCTCGGGTAAAAACAGTCATGTCCCTCGAACGTGAGATGCTTTAGCAAAGACCCTCGATTAAAAAATCGTAGTCCCTCGACAACCCTTCGATGTTGCTTTCGATGAACGATCTTAGCCCCTTATGAAAAATTGCTAAAGTATCTTACAAGTTGCCTTCTATGACTGTACGATGACTCACGTCCGTCCCTCACATCCAATGATATGGCTCCTTACTAACTAATGATAAAGTAACACTATCTTAAGGAGGAAGAAATGAACAAGGACTTTTTGAGTAGGTAGATTGCTTGTAATTGCTTGCTCATAAGCTAAAACCATTTCCACACCTCACACTTTCAAAAACAAACATATTTTAAATACTCTCTTTTCAAACAAATATTTTCAAAGCAAACATTTTATAGACATTCTCAACGATACGAGAATCATTGCAAAATTTCCGCACTAAGGAGTTTTCAAAATATTTCCAAAAATAAACATTTTGTATACATTCTCAAATATACGAGAATCATTACAAAATTACCATCTTCAAAAATCTTCAAACATTTTCAAGCACACACATTCACAAAAGCATTTAAAAGTGATCAAGCAATTAAGAGCCTGTAGATAACTACAGATGAAAAGGGTGCTAACACCTTCCCTTTCATAACCTACCCTCGAACTCAAGAAAATTCTCAAAAGGTCTTTCCTGTTCTTTTCACCCTTTCCTTTATTGGATAAAAGAAAAGTCGGCGACGACTCTTGCTATCCGCAACATTTATGATAAAATGCAAAACCCCAAGTCAGTTCTTCCATCATATTACAGAACTGGAGACTTTTCTGGGGAGATATAAACTAAAAGTGGGGTTACCTTAAGAGCTAGATCACCATTATTGCTTTACATGTTTGCCTTGCTTGCTTTACATTTTTGGGTTATGCTTGGGTTTATTTCTTGTATAGATCCTATACCCGGATCTGGGGCCTTTTAGGTAAGTAGAAATAGATTGTGGGGACTATGTGGCGTAATACCGACATGGTTTAAGCGATGGCAATGTTAGTGTGACAAATTTGTTGGTACCGGTGTCCCTTGAGTCCAGTCAAGGAGAATATGGGGCCGCTATGTGGTGTCATGAAGCACTAACTGACCATAGAACCTTAGTTGAACAACTTGGCCATTATAAAGTAGTGAGGTAGTTGGCTTTGGTGTAAGACTAAAGTTGGTTGATACTCGATACTACACTCATTGAGATTGGACTTTCAGGATATTTTGGCCATAGTTTAGATACTTGAGCTAAAGCAATGCTTGATGAAGAAAGACAAGTAATATTGAGACTCCTAGAACCCGGTTACTTATTTTAGGACAGGTTGAACCAACTAAACTTCCAGAGGGTACTTACCTATAAAACCCATGCAAGCCTAAACCTAAGTCCTTGTGTACTTTGTTTGTGTGTGATTATTTGTTCATGACATCATAGCACCATGCCATAGCATTTTCACTAACCATTTCAAGGACCTAGGGATTTATCTTTGTTCTATTTTGTAGGATATGGCTTCGACTTGCAGAAATACCATCCGAGTCAACTTTGTAAGGGTGCCTCCTCAACTCAAAGAGTTAGAATCAAGGGTTCCTAAAAATTCTCCGTTCACCAAAAGACATGGTCGACTTCTCAATCTGGTTACCTCAAGCTTTGAAGAAGACATGTTGAGGGTTCTCTTTCAGTTCTTTGACCCTGTACATCATTATTTCACCTTTCCTGATTATCAATTGATGCCCATAGTGGAAGAATTCTCTAAACTACTAGGGGTATCTGTTCTTGATCAAATACCCTTTACGATTTAGAGGAAGCTCCAAGATCTGAAGTTATTGCCACGGCTTTACATTTGAAGAGTTCTGGCATTATAGCTAATTGGGAGACAAGAAGTGGGGTCAAAGGATTTCTAGCTAAATTTATGTTAGAGAAGGCTCAACTATTTTGGGAGGCTATGGATTTTAAAGCTTTTGAATAAGTATTGGCTCTTCTAATCTATGGGTTGGTACTGTTCCCTAACCCTGACCAACTCATAGATGTGAATGTTGTCAAAGTTTTCCTTACTCGTAACCTTGTGCCTACATTGCTTGGAGACATTTTTCACTCTCTTCATACTCGCACTATGAGGAAGCGAGGGACTCTTATGTGTTGCTTGCCTTTTCTGTCTAGGTGGTTTATTCCACACCTTCCCCGATCAGTATTGAAGAATGAGTAAGGTTTGAGGTGGTCGCAAAGAATAATGTCGCTTTCTCATAGAGATATCCATTGGTGCTCTTGATCTTAAGAGGACATTACTATCATTGACCATTGTGGGGAGTTCCCTAATGTTCAACTCTTTGGCATTAGGGGATGTATTACTTATAACCCTTCTCTAGCTCTACGACAATTTGGCTATGCTCGAAGAGATGGTCCGCACGATGCACTCATTCAAGGTATTATATTCGACTACGAGAAAGATGTTGAAAGTTATCATTGAAGGTTTGTACATGCTTGGGGCATGGTAAGCATGGTTGATAGCAAGACTTTGGGGAATAAGAACTCCATCTCTCTTGAGCCTTATCTCAAATGGGTACGAGCTCGTGCTCAAAGTCTCCTGATGCCATATCCAACTATCCTGCCAATAGTTGTGGAGCCTGTTGCCAAGGGGGATATTCCTTATACCATCCTCCATCCAGACATGCCTAATGACCTCGAAGAATTGTAGATATCTTGGGTTCAACTACAGGGAGAGAAAGATACCTTCTAAGCTCGATTCTACCCAAGCGAGAAGAAAGTGTTGGAGATCACCAAGAAACTTCATGAGGAGTAAAGCCTGAATGCCTACATCAACACAAAAAGGAAGCGTCCATGGGAGACTTGAGTCTTAGGTCTTCGCAGTTTTCTTTATTTTTTTATTTGAGACCTTTTTATATTTTTCCATTGTAAGCCCAAGGGGAAGTTGTAATCTTGAACTTATTAATACAATGTTTATGTTTGTTTCATTTTTGGCTAGAAAATTTAAATTTCTTAAGGTCCTTGAAAACATTGCATCCACATAGCATGCATCATATCATAAGCAGGTTTTCCGATACAGGTTACCTCATCCTTTTACTGTTTATTTCAGTATAAGATGGCTCTATAGAAAACCGTCAAAGATCTGCAAACTCAACACACACAGTTCAAAGAGACTCTCCTCAACTTAGCTAAAGGACAACAAGAAATGATGGCACTCCTTGCCACCAAAAAGAAGACTAAGAAGCGGGCTGTTATTCTCAACATGGGAAGAAGGTTCAAGGGGCCTGCCCGACTGACTCAAACAGAAGAACCTTGTTCTGATAAGAAGACAATCAAGAAGAGAATGTTAGAAGCACCAGAGCTGGGGGTGGAAATAACCAGATTTCTGAGGATGAAGACTACTTCAATGAGCAGTATCCACCGGTAGAGGACAAATATAAACAGCTGGAAGACCAACTTAAGGCTATAGAGATCCAAATTGTTCCTGGTTTGGACTTTGGAGACTTAGGTCTGGTCCCCAGGGTGGTCATTCCCCACAAATTCAAGGTCCATGTCTTTTCCAAGCATGATGGAGTCTCTTGTCTAAAACTCCATTTAAGATCGTATGTCCGTAAGATTCAACCACACACCGCTAATAGGAAGTTATGGGTTCATTTATTCCAAGAAAGCTTATCTGGAACACAATTGGAATGGTTCTATCAACTAGAGGGGACTAATATCCTCACATGGGAGAATCTGGTTGCTGCCTTCTACAGACAATACCAATACGATACTGATCTTGCACCAACTCGCGTGCAATTACAAAATATGACTATGGGCTCAAGCGAAGGCTTTAAGGAGTATGCTCAAAAATTGAGGGACCTGGATGGAAGGGTGCAACCCCCTTTGATTGACTGAGAATTGGTGGACATGTTCATGAGCACCTTGACTGGTCCATTCTTTAACTTGTTGATTGGGAGTTCTTCGTCAGGGTTTACTGAGCTGATTTTGACTAGAAAACAAGTTGAAAGCAGAATCAAAAGTGGGAAGATCCCAATGGCCTCAACCTCTACTGCTATAAAGAAACCATTTGTTGGTAAGAAGGAAACTAATGTTGTTTAAGGACAAAGAAGTCGTATCAAGAATGATCGTCGTTAGTCGGTAGGGGCAGTATTGATTTCTAACCCAACATCGGTTCAACGACCACAATGACAAAACAATCAGCATAGGCCACATGCCCCCAGGAGGAAGTTCAATAGGATCAACATGCCATTGTGACAAGCTTTACAACATCTGTTGAAGGAAGATTTGGTAACACTACGGGATCCTCCTCAAAATCCTAACACATCATCTCTGAAGTATAACCCAAATGCAAGGTGTGCATACCATTCCAATAGACCTGAGTACGACACCAATGATTGTTGGGCCCTAAAATGAAAAATCCATGATTTGATTAATAACAAAGTGATTGACCTTGGCCCTCCACAGACTCCTAATGTGATTACCTCACCCATGCACAGTCATGGTAAAAGAGTTAATGTTGTTGACGATGTTTCCTATGTCTCCTCCATCAGGGGTTTGACTACTCCCTTGATGACCGTTAAGAAGAATTTATTAAGAGTCGATTTATTTCTGGGCTGCCTTGAAAATTGTCACCATTGTTCTTCCCAAACTAACTGTTGTATGTGGTTGAAGAAAGGTATCAAACACATGATTGATAACCATGAAATTTTGTTCGATAAAACTCCATCCATGAAGTGTTTTCCTGAAAGTATATCTCAAGAGCTAAGACTTGAATATGTTTCCATAACCACCATTTTAAATACTCCTATTAGGATCACCTCTAAAAGCCCTATAAGGATTCCTGCTGAGCCAAGAGTGGCTCCCCTGATTATCACTACATCGGGGCCAATCCCTTATTCCTCTGACAAAGCTATGCCCTAGAACTATGGGGCAAAAGTTTATTATCATGGCATCAAGCAAGAGCCATGGATTACTGAAAATGAAGAGCCTAAAATTATAAACATTTCCGAAACTAGTAAGGTCACTAGGACATGAAGGATCTTCTCTCTCGAGATCTCTCCTCCAACAACTACTACAACACCTGTTCGTATTTCTGCCGCTGGGCTAGCTGCCACTGCCCAAGGTAAAGAGAAAGTAACTGAGCCTACCAGGATGGAGGCGCCATCCAAAGATGTTACACTTGAAGACCCATCAAGACAAGAGATGGAATAAATTCTGAATATCATCCGAAAAAGTGACTACAAAATAGTTGAACAACTAGGGAAGACACCCTTAAAAATATCCATGTTGTCCTTGTTATTATGCTCTGAAGCACATGCCTAAGCTTTGTTGAAATTCCTGAAGAATGCCCATGTACCACAAGAGACCACTTCTGATCAATTTGAGAGTTGTGTTGCAAGCCTAACTGCTGATAATGGCTTGGATTTTTTGATGAAGATTTAACTCCGGCAGGGAAGAATCATAACAAAGCTCTGCACATCTCTATTGAATGCAAAGACACCACCCTGGCGCATGTGTTAGTCGATACTAGGTCCTCCCTAAATGTTTTTCCCAAAGGTGCTTTAGATAGACTGGATTGTGAAGGGCTAGTACTGAAACCCATCGATATTGTGGTAAGAGTCTTCGATGGTTTGAAAAGAATGGTCCACAAAGAGGTTGATCTTCCGATCAAGGTGGGATCTCAAATTTTCAAGTCAACGTTTTATGTAATGGATATCCGCCCGACCTATTCCTGCTTGATCGGACGCCCATGGGTTCATGGGGAAGGTGCAGTTACCTCTACATTACACCAAAAGCTAAAGTACCCAGTGAAGGGGAAAATTGTCACAGTCTACAGAGAGGAAGAATATATGGTCAGTCATTTGAATTCTTTCAAATATGTTGAAATGGATGGAGAATTCATTGAAACCCCCTGTTAAGCATTTGAGGTAATCGCTTCGACGATTTCTTTTGCTCAAGCTACTCCTGCTACTCCTAAGATTACCAAGGATTCACCTAGAATGGCCTCTCTGAAGGATGCAAGGGTTGTGGTAGAAGATGGAGGTTGCATTATCTGGGGACAACTTCCTGATATCCTCTACAAATCTTACAAGTTTGGGTTAGGTTTTACTTCAAAGGCTCAGAAAGAGGTTCATCGTGTTCACGCTGGAAGACTACCCCTCTGTATTAGCAACAATGAAGTCAATGCTTTGGAAGACACTGGCAGTGACGGTAACTTGGACGACTGACGGTGGACTTAACAACTGGAAGGCCAAAGACTTCATCTCAATCTCCTTCAGCCAGGAGTAATTGCTATTTCCTATTTTTATTGCTTTAAGAAGTTTGTATGTATAATTTATGTTTAAAACAATGACTTTAAGCCTTGTGCCTTGCCCGGGGCATAATGGTCCATTTCTTAAGGGCTTGTCATTTCATATATCATATGCTCATTTAATGAAAACATTGGACGATTTTGCATTCAAATTTTTTGATCCTTGTCTTTCTTTTACTTTACTGCATTTCCAAATAGCCATGTGACCTTACATGCACACACACACACATTTGCAGATCCACATCCACTCTGGATCTCATTGACAACAACTCTTCTATTGTCATTTATGACTTTGAAAATCCAGTCTATCAAGCCAAAGACAAAGGTGAAGAAGATTGTGAGATACTTGTAGAACTCGCCAGACTCCTGACACGAGAGGAAAAGGCTATCCAACCGCATGAAGAACTGGTCTAAGTAATAAACTTGGGTATTAAGGCAGATAAGAAAGAAGTTAAGATTGGCGCCAATCTAGAAGACAATGTGAAGAGAAGATTGGTTCATATGTTGCATGACTATGTTGAGGTATTCGCTTGGTCATACGAAGACATGCCAGGGCTCGATACTGATATTGTAGTTCATCATCTGCTAATGAAAGAGGGTTGTTCTTCGATCAAACAAAAGGTTCATCACATGCGTCCTGATATGTCAGAGAAGATCAAGGTTGATGTAATGAAATAGTTCAATGCAGGTTTCTTGGAAGTAACATCGTATCCGCAATGGGTTACAAAAATATTCCAGTGCCGAAGAAAGACAGTAAGGTTCGTATGTGTGTAGACTACATGGATTTAAATAGGGCGAGCCCCAAAGATGACTTCCCACTACCATATATTGATGTCTTGGTTGACAACACCGCTCAACACAAGGTATTCTCCTTCATAGATGGCTTCTCTGGGTACAGCCAAATCAAAATAGAGCCTGAAGACATGGAGAAAACTACTTTTGTCACACAATGAGGCACCTTTTGTTATAAGGTCATGCCTTTTAGGCTGAAGAACACAGGTGCAACTTACCAATGGGCTATCGTAGCTTTATTTCATGACATGGTTCATCATGAGATAGAAGTCTATGTTGGTAACATGATAGCGAGATCACAAACTGAGGAAGAACACGTTGATCATCTGCATGAGTTATTTGAGAGGCTGAAGAAATACAAGTTGAGGTTGAATCCAAGCAAATGCATCTCGGGGGTAAGATCTAGAAAGCTCCTAGGCTTTGTCGTCAGTGGCAAAGGTATTGAGGTTGATCCTGCCAAAGTCAAAGCTATCCAAGAAATTCCATCCCCTCATACTAAGAAGGAGGTTAGAGGTTTCTTAGGACGACTCAACTATATTGCCCGGTTCATCTCTCATTTGACTGCTACTTATGAGCCAATCTTCAAGCTGCTGAAGAAAGATCAAGTATTCAGATGGAATGACGATTGTCAAATAGCTTTTGACAAAATCAAAGAGTATCTTCAAGAACCTCTAATTCTGATTCCACCAGTTGAAGGAAGACCTATGATCATGTACTTAACTGTATTAGAGAATTCAATGGGGCGTGTGTTGGGGAAACATGACGAGTCTGGTTGAAAAGAGCATGCAATATACTACCTTAGAAAAAAGTTTACTGACTGTGAAACAAGATATTCACTGCTCAAGAAAACTTGTTGCGCTTTGGCATGGGCTTCTCGCTGAATAAGATAGTATATGTTGACTCATACTACTTTATTGATCTCTAAGATGGATCCCATCAAGTACATCTTTGAGAAGCCAGCTCTCTCCGGAAGGATAGCCCGATGGAAAATGATCTTGACTAAATATGACATTCAATACACTACTTAAAAAGCAATAAAAGGAACTGTAGTGGTAGACCATTTGGCGTATCAAGATGTAGATGACTACCAATCTATGAACTTTGAATTCCCGGACGAGAATATCATGTTAATTACAAATTGTGAAAAGCCTGGACTGTATGAAGGACCTGAGCGAGGATCCCAGTGGACTATGGTTTTTGATGGAGCTTCCAACGCACTGGGTAACAGAATTGGTGTTGTGATTATTTCCCCCGAAGTTTTCCATATGACTTTCACTTCCAGACTCTGCTTTGATTGTACCAACAATATGGTTGAGTATGAAGCGTGCATCTTGGGTCTTAAAGCTTCTATTGACCTAAGAATCAAATTATTAAGTGTATATGGAGACTCAACCTTGGTGTTCAGTCAAGTTAAAGGAGATTGGGATACAACACATCTAAATCTTATCCCTTGCAAAGAACTTGTACTCTCCTTGAGCCCGTCCTTTGAAGAGGTTACCTTTGAACATATTCCAAGGGAAGAAAATCAATTGGCACATGCATTAGCTACTATGTATTCTATGTTTAAGGTCAGATGGGACAATGAAGCTCCCCAAATTACTATCGAAAGATTTGACGAACCAGTACACTACTATGAGATTGACACTGATGGAGTAGAGGATAAGCCTTGGTTTCACGAAGTGAAAAGATATCTTGAAGCTCAAGAATATCCTGAAGGGGCATCAATCAACAACAAGAAATTCCTACGGAGATTCTCTACCAAGTTCTTCCTAAGCAATGGGACTTTGTACAAGCGCAACCATGATTTAACCCTGCTTCGTTGTATGGACAAGAAGGAAGCATAGAAGATTATGGAGGATATGCGTGAAGGCATCTTTGGTACTCACTCAAGTGGACATACTATGGCCAAGAATATTTTGAGACCTGGTTACTATTGGTCGACCATGGAAACCGACTGTCATCACCACTCGAGGACTTGCCATAAGTTCCATATTTATGATGACAAAGTTCATGTACCTCTAGTTCCTTTGAATATCATGACTGCTCTTTTCCCATTTGCAATGTGAGGTATTGATATGATTGGAGAAATTAAACCTACTGCCTCTAATAGACATTGTTTTATTCTTGTCGCCATTGACTACTTTACCAAGTGTGTTGAAGCAACTTCATTTGCCTCAGTTACCAAGAACGTTGTGGCCCGGTTCATCAAGCATAACCTCATCTGCCGGTATGTTATCCCTGAGAGGATCATCATTGAAAATGGCACCAACCTTAACAATGACATAATCATTGAACTCTGCACGCAGTTCAAGATCAAGCATCACAACTCTTCTCCATATAGACCTAAGATGAATGGCGCAGTGGAAGCTGCCAAAAGAATATAAAGTAGATTGTGCAAAAGATGGTGGTGACCTACAAAGACTAGAATGAGATGTTACCATTTGCTCTTCATGGCTATCCTACTTTGGCGCGAACATCAACTGGGGAAACCCCATTGTCTCTAGTATATGGTATGGAAGTTGTCATGCTTATTGAAGTTCAGATTCCTTCTCTAAGGATTATGAAAGAAACATACTTAGACGAACAAGAATGGATTCAAATTAGGTTGGATCAGTTGAATTTGGTTGACAAAAAGAGGCTGGAGGCTATTTGTCATGGTCAGATGTATAAAAATGTATGATGAAGGCATTCAACAAGAAGATCAAGCATCAGGTATACCAGGCTGGTGACTTGGTAATAAAGCGTATCATTCTACCATAAGGCAATCCCAGGGGAAAATGGACTCCCACCTACGAAGGGCCATTTGTTGTTAAGAAAGTATTCTTGGGCGGTGCTATGATGCTAACCATTATGGACGGAGAAGATTTATGCACCCTGTGAACGCAAACATAGTAAAAAAATATTGCACATAAGAATGACCCGCTAGGTTGACATACCTAGGAAAAAATAAGGGCATCCCGACGAACCAAAAGGGTTCGGGCAAAAGTTAGGGATATATACAAAAGATTATACACCCGACAAGTCGAAAGCCTGAAAGGGCGCCTTGGGAAAATAAGGGTATCCCGATGGACTGAAAACCTGAAAGGGAGGTCCATTAAAAAATTAGGGATTAAAAGCGTACGACTATGTCCCGTTGGATGCTCGAAGACATAGGGGCAATAGCAGAGTTTGGAACCCAATGAAATCACTTCCACATGGCTATATATATATATATATATATATATATATATATATATATATATATATATATATATATATATATATATATATTTGTTGTCCCTTTTTACTTTTTCATTTCACGACGACTTCCTCTTACAAGGATTTCCGTCTCTTTGTACAAAATCGTCTGTTTATAGGCAAAATATCAATACAAATACATCTTAAAGTTCAAACTCTTGGTTTTTTCTGTTTTGTTTGCAAAAACGTCCAATGACTAAAATTGAATGAATATATGCACATGAACATGATTAACTATAAACAAATATATGCATAAGAACATGAATAATCATTTACTCAAGATTCTAGGAATTGGGATGACGTTCAAGCTGTCCATCGATCCCCACAGAGCATGAGATTACCCCCACAGAGTAGTCTTCACGAATAAGGGTACATTCCCCGCAGTCTCCCCGACAGATTGCTCTAGAA
The DNA here is from genome assembly GCA_948472305.1 of Vicia faba. NCBI lineage: Eukaryota > Viridiplantae > Streptophyta > Magnoliopsida > Fabales > Fabaceae > Vicia > Vicia faba. The sequence goes on from OX451736.1 coordinate 502,748,587, forward strand.
AATGAAGGATTATAATCTCTTTCCCAACAATATCACCAACCTATGGAGTTTCCAATCAGTATAATGCATGGAAATTCTCTCCCCCAGTTGAGTTTGGTCCTCCAAAACTATAAAACCCCTACAAAGTTTCTTCTCTTTAGAAAATTAAATTTCCCCATGAGAGTTTGTGTCCTCAGCAGAATACTTCTCCGACAATAGGGATTATTTCCCCAACAAACTATAATTTCCCCAGCTCGAGTTTATTCCTCAAACTACCACAAATCACTGATAAAATTCCTCTCCCGAGTGAAGTCACCACAATTCCCAGTCAGGGTGTACAAAGATTATTCTCCCCAGACGAGTCGAAAGATTATCCATCTCTTTTATCCCCAATCAGGGTATATAAGAATTAAATTCCCCAGTAGAGCAACAGACGACCAATGTTCCTAAATTATACTCCCCAAGCAGGAATTCAACATCCCCTGTAGAGTTTGCTTAAACAGTAAGCAGGAATCCCCAGTGGAAGCATTCTAGACAAGATTGAAGATACACATGCTCTTCATCCCCAACAATAGTCAAGGATTTATTTTCCCATACAAAGATGTTGCACGGGTCTACAAATACACTTCAACAACATTTCACATTCATATGTCATAGCATATACATACGAAACACATATAGCACGATATTATTTATTTTGAGAACATCATTACGTAATGTATTTCATACATCATGACATTTCATACAGTTAACTCTTTACCTTTTCAGGAAGAATCAATCGATAGGCCGATATCATTAGCAAATCCTCAAAATAGATTGTAGGTCATTCCCTGAAACAAGACAGGGAAAATATCTACATAATGAACACTCCCTTCAAACATCTGCTGGCTCATATTAAATCGACCAAAAATTTATTCTGATACTTCTCCCAGTTAAAGATTTAAAGACATCTGCTGGCTCAGATTAAATCGACCAAAGATTTATTCTGATACTTCTCTCAGTAGACCTTTTTTGGCTCAGATTAAATCAGCCAAAGATTTATTCTGATACTTCTCCCAGTTAAAGATTTAAAGACATCTACTGGCTCAGATTAAATCGACCAAAGATTTATTCTGATACTTCTCTCAGTAGACCTTTTCTGGCTCAGTTTGAATCGACTAAAGATTTATTCTAATACTTCTCCTAGTTAAAGATTAAAAGACCTCTGCTGGCTCATATTAAACTGACCAAAGATTTATTTTGATACTTCTCTCAGTAGACCTTTTCTGGATCAGTTTTAATCTACCAAATATTTATTCTGATACTTCTCCCAATTAAAGATTTAAAGACATCTGCTGGCTCAAATTAAATCGACCAAAGATTTATTTTGATACTTCTCTCAATGGACCTTTTTTGTCTCAGATTAAATTGACATAAGATTTATTCTGATACTTCTCCCAGTTAAAGATTTAAAAGACCTCTGCTGGCTCAGATTAAATCGACCAAAGATTTATTCTTATACTTCTCTCAGTAGACCTTTTATGGCTAAGATTAAATCGACCAAAGATTTATTCTGATACTTCTCCCAGTTAAAGACTTAAAGACATCTGCTGGCTCAGATTAAATCGACTAAAGATTTATTCTGATACTTCTCTCAGTAGACCTTTCCTGGCTCAGATTAAATCGACCAAAGATTTATTCTGATACTTCTCCTAGTAGAACTTTTCTGGCTCAGATTAAATCGACCAAAGATTTATTTTGATGCTTCTCCAGTTAAAGTCGAGCATAAATTTAGTATAATTTCTCTATCAACAATTACTTTGGATGGCATCTATAAGCCCATATCCGACAACTCTTCATTTCCTCTCCAAATGGAATCTTTAAGTCCATTCCCGGCATAATCAACAAGCAGTTTTACTTCATGCACAAGCGAGTGCAAATTTCTGGGCACTTAAGTGTTCAATCATCTTCCACCTTAAAGTCACGAATGACGAACATGCCAATCTAACTCTTCAGGTTTAAGAAGACTGAACAACAGAAGCTATTTTACCCTAAAATTTTACCTCTCTTTTCTCAAGACACTTCTCTTCAAAGATCTCAAATACTCAAGGTTCTCAAGAGTTGATCAAACAAGTTCACCTCTTAAGCATTGGGTCCAAATTAGGGTTTTTGTTTTTCTCAAGGATAATTGGATTTTTAATGCCTCAAGTGACTTTCATGGTTCATTATAGGTCTTCAAGAATACTCATACCAAGTTTCAAGTCATGCTTCACAAATTTGCTCAGTCAATTGCTCAGATGACTGAAAATTTACTATATTGGGTAAAAAGTGAAATATGGTCAACATGCAGTCAAACTTTATGATTTTTGGCCAAAATCAACATTTTGAAGTGATATTTATCAATTGATCAATGGTTGATCATAATTCCTCAAGAAAAGCACTCAAATCATCAAAGGGGCAAAATTATCAAAATTAGGGTTTTGACTAAGAAGGATTGATCATTTACTTTTGACCTAGTACATGACCTAATGGCTTGAGGCATCATCAAATAGACTCAAACACAATATGTTGACCTAATTATATGGCTCAAATAATTTCTCAAGATCAATTGATTGATAGTTGAAATTGGGATCAACTGATAAAAAGTCAACTGACACACAAAAAGTCAAACTTTGTCTTTTTGGTCAACATTGAATTTCAAAGATCAAGATTCATTAATACATTCAAAAATATCAAACTTGATCATCAATAATCAATAAATTCAAGAAAATTCAACAAAAGTCAATATTTTCAATATTTAGAAAAATTCTAAAGTGTTTTTTAACCTTGATAATTTCACTACTTCATGACAATTTTTCACCAAGATGCAAGATGATTCAAGGAAAACTTTCAACATGAAAGTTGTAGATCTTGATGAATTCTACAAGTTTCCCATAATGGTTGATGTCTAAAAAATGCTTGGATTTGAAGATATAGGCCCATGAAGCCAGGACTTTTTACCAAAAACACTTAGTGAAATTTTCATCAAGTTAGGCAGATTTTTTGTCCCAACTTCTTGGCAAATTTTCACCAAGTTCCAAGATGATTTAGCCAAAATTTTCAATATGAAGGTTGTAGAAAATGTTTCAATCTTTCCAAAATGTCAAACAAATTGAAGAGATCATGCTTGAGCTAGAAGTGCTGAAGAGAAGAAGTTGAACATCCATTCTTGAATTTTAGGTCATTTTCATGAACAATGCATGAATAAATCTCAAGTCATGTTGCATAAATATTTCTTTACAGGCTTCTAAATTGCAAATCACTCCATAATTAATTTTTTACACAACTTAATAATCCATTGTCCAAGCATTTGAGCCATTGTCCGAGTGATTAATCCATTTTTGGCACAAAGGTAACATTGCCATTTTGGAAAAGTGGCTTTAATCACAACGTCCACTATCCTTGAGCTTTACACTTGTTTCTTATGAACACACATAATCTCAAATCCAGAAGCAACTCATCTACAACCTGTTATCCACCCTACAAGCCCTTGTACTATGCATTGAAACCATGATTTTCAAGATTGCTTCAAAATCAAGTCACATAATCATAACATGTGATCTTTGATTTCTGATCACCAGAGCCTTCAAAATATTTCCTCTATAATTAAAGGAGTCATTTGCAAGCCAACACACAAATTCACAAGCCTTGAAATACTCTCAAACACCCTAAAAACCAGAAATTGCATCAAAAACCCCATTGCTTGTCATCTCTGACCTTGAACTTCCAACTCACAATCCACTCGTGCGTTTCCTATCTAAATAAATCAAAAAGCTTCCATACATCATATACAACTCATCCCCATCCCTATTTCATTACTGTAACTCCATTTTCATCATCTTCCAAACTCAAAAACAGTCACCTGCAACTTGACTTCTCCAAGAAGATTCAGGCACTTTCAGCATAAAGTAAGAGTTGAAATAGCTTCCTAGGAGTTCAGTGAAGCTATCCAAATCATCACAACACCTCTAGGAGTGCTCAAACTCAAAACAATATTTCCAGTTTTGAGGTAAGTTTTTTCAACTTTGAACTCTCGCTACAAGCATCATTAACGGTTACTTTGTGATTAAAAAATGTAGACATCATTGCCCTAAAGCTAACCGTGCCTTTAGTTTTCATTTATGTTGCCTGAGTGATGCGAATTTTGAAGTTGAACATTCTGAAAAAATTAGGCTTTATTTGGTACCAAACAAAATTCATGTTCATCTTTGATCTATAGCTTTAGTTATTTACATGGTTGAATTCATGTTGAAAGTTGGAACAACTTTTATGTTTACACTTTTGAAAATGGCTGAGAAATGAGCAAGTTCAAAATTTTGAAAATGTTAACATTGGCTTCTGGCGCGAGGTTAGGGATGAAGTACAATCAGGATCAAGTTTATTTTAAGTTTATTACAAGTTGTTTTATAAACGGATGAAGTAGCCACCCCAATGATAGAGGAAGCGCACGCAAGGCATTCGTGTATAGGGACCTGGGTTCGATCCCCAATTGTAGCCTTTTTTTTACACTATATTCTTTCAGATTCAATACATATTAGCATAGCGCGCATATTATACACCATCATGACCAGACCATCAGATCACTATGCCAACACATCCAACACCTCAAGTGTGCTTGTCAACCATGAGCTATCTAGAGCTAACCATATGGAATCATGCAGCGCCTGGGCCTTGCTGATTTGGGCTTGATATTTTACTATCTTTTCACCCCTAAACTACTTTTCAACAACCAGGCCCATTTTGCTTTGTTTTCTAACTTAAACAAAAATATATATTTGGGCCTAATGCCCCTTTTTTTTTCACACCCCTTTTACTTTTTAACACACAAGCCCAATGTTTTTATAATCTTTATATTTTATTATTTTTATTTCTTTACTTTTTTATTTAATTGAAAATACAAAAAATAATTTTTTCTTGAATAATTAGATTTAAAATATTTTAATTCAATTCTTTTTTATCTTATCTTATTTACTACATTTATTTTCAAACCAATAAAACCTCAAAAGTATTTTTTTTTCTAACAATTAAATTATCCTTTTATTTAATTTAGGCTTAGATTTTAATTTCTCCTTAATTTCAATTAACATAGATTTTAGGTTTTTATTAAATAATTATTTAACCTCTTTTGTAATTAAAATTAATTAGGTGAAATCATCAAATATTTTTTCCACCAAAAAACCCTAAAAACAATTTCTTCTCTTTCTTCTTCATCTTTACATTTTATACATTCTATTATTATTCATATTCAATGTTTTGTAATAGATAATTAGGCTTTATTGCTTTTCTCCCCTCATTTATGAAATTTTAAACCCCCCCCCCCCCCCCCCCCCCCCCATTCCCAAAGTGTTGTAATAGCGTAGGACATTTAAATTTCGCAATTTATCGTTTTCCTTATTACTGTTAGTAATTAGGGTTTGCATGACAAGATTGAAAATCAAATATTAGAAAACCCTAATTCAAAGACAATATACATGAAATCAAAACACTTTGCACACATGCACCTCTAGGGTAACCCACACTTTTTGCCTCGGATAAAAGCAGTCATGTCCCTCGAACGTGAGATGCTTTAGCAAAGACCCTCAATTAAAAGATCATAGTCCCTCGACGACCCTTCGATGTTGCTTTCGATGAACCATCTCAGCCCCTTACGAAAAATTTCTAAAGTATCTTACAAGTTGCCTTTTATGACTGTATGATGACTCACGCCTGTCCTTCACATCCAATGATATGTCTCCTTACCAACCAATGGTAAATTAGAACTATCTAAAGGAGGAGGAAAGGAAGAAAGACTTTTTGAGTAGGTAGATTTCTCGTAATTGCTTGCTCACAAACTAAAACCATTTCCACACCTCACACTTTCAAAATCAAACATCTTTTCAAATACTCTCTTTTAAAACAAATATTTTCAAAGCAAACATTTTGTATACATTCTCAACGATACGAGAATCATTGCAAAATTTCCGCACTAAGGCATTTTCAAAATATTTACAAAAACAAACATTTTGTATACATTCTCAATGGTACGAGAATCATTTCAAAATTACCATCTTAAAAAATCTTTAAAAATTTTCAAGCACACACATTCACAAAAGCATTTAAAAGTGATCAAGCAATTAAGAGCCCGCAGATAACTACAGATAAAAAGGGTGCTAACACCTTCCATTTTTATAATCTACCCCCCGAACTCAAGAAAATTCTCAAAAGGTCTTTCCTGTTCTTTTCACCCTTTCCTTTATTGGATAAAAGAAAAGTCGGTGGTGACTCTTGCTATCTGCAACATTTGCGATAAAATGCAAAACTCCAAGTCAGTTTTCCCACCGTATTACAGATATGTTTAGCACTGGGATAAGCCCAAAACAACACTTGTTTGAGGCCCGTGCGGATCTAGTATGGCATACGTACATGTGTTATGATGGAGAGGAGCAATCTGAGACATTCGATTTAATCATAAGGGTGTAGACCGAGGGTGCATAGTAAGCGAAACACAGGGAATCACAGATGGAGTATATGCTTCTACTTCTTTCATTTTATATTAATTTTCAAATGAATATCTCTCTCTTATCTCTCGTTCTCTCGTTCTATTGTTCTCACTCAACAACAGAGCAAAACAACAACACTACAAACCTAAAAAATCCAATCGGAGGCGCGACCTTACCCTTAACCCCAACCCCAAATCTCAACAAGAAAATCAAAAAATTAAAGCTAAGTGCAATTGGATTACCTCCTTCGTCGTGAATCTCCGAGTTTCTTTTCTTCCTTGATTTCTCTAATTCGCTTCTGATCCCTCTTCTCTTTCGTTTGCAGGTGTTGTCGAAGATGATGGTGGAAGCGACAACGTAGCGGATGAAGGCTTGAAGGCGACGATGGCGGATATCAAATCAAGGGTTTCAGAAATTGAAACCCAGATCTCTCTTCTCCTTCTTATTCTATTAAAATCTTCCTCTGTAACAATTTTTCTCCTCTATCACAATTTTTCTCTCCCTCTAGTTCTTAGAAAATAGGGGTTCTTATAGTTTTTTAGGTTTAAGTATTTTAGGAAATTTCATTTGATTTGGCATTAGAAATTTGTTGATTGTCGTTAGAATTAGAGATTAATTTATTATAATTGATTTTGCTTCAGATTTGTTGTAATTTTGGACGATTTTTGTATAACATTCAATCTATGAGATATGATTTTGTAATATTTTGATTCGTTTAGATTTGTTTCGGTTTATTGATTCGTTTACGTTTTCTGGGCTTTTCTTCTTGTTTTCCTTAACGAAGAAGATGATGGAGGCCACTGCTTGTGTTGGAAATTAGGGTTTCAAACCCTCGGTTGACCTTCAGTCAACACTCTTAAAATAAAAATAATAAAAATTGAAAAATAAAATAAAATAAGAAAATAATAATAATGATAATTGGGTAAAAATAATTATTTAATAATTTTAACTAATAATACTAATGATAATAAGAATAGAATATTTGTTACAATATTAATAATAATTGAATAATAATTGTAAGAGAATCTTGACTCCGGTCAATAGTTTTCTAACCCTAACATGATGAACTGAAACCCTTAATGGGCCGATTTGCGGAAATGAAGCAATAAACCCCTCCTATTATCTAAACGGGCCTTAAAACTATAATGGGCCAGTCTGCTCAAAAATGAACCTACCTTATGACAAAATACACCCATCTTAATAAAAAGGGCCAACATGCTTACCTATTAGGCCATCCGATTTTCTAAACACACCTCCCTTTCATTTTTGTTCAAAATGAGTCACAAACACTTAATGGGCAATCATACTTAGATGGCCCACTTGAAGCCACATAATCCTATTTTATAAAAATGCACCTCCCTCCTAAACTTTAGACGAGTCAAAACCCGTAATGGACCATCAAATCTTGACGGTTCATACATCCATCTCTTAACTTTTAACCAATATACCAAAAAAAATATAAAAACTAATTTAATAAGAAAATCATTAGAATTTAATTAAAAAATGAAAAGTTGATTATTAATACCCTAGGGAAAATTTGGGGTGTGACACTTCCTATGCAAATGTGACAAAGCAAGTAGTCACTCGGTTCATCACGAGAGAAATCATATGCCGATATGGGGTTCCTAACAAGATCAACACAGATAATGGGTCCAACGTGAACAACTAAATGATGAAGGATCTATGTGATAGTTTCAAGATCGAGCATTATAGCTTATCTTCTTACTGACCCAAGATGAACAATGTCATCGAAATAGCCAATAAGAACATCAATAAGACATCTAGAAGATGGTGAACACATACAAGGATTGGCATGAAATGCTTCCCTTCACTGTGCACAACTATTGTACCTCTGTATGAACTTCAACTGGGGAAACTCCATTCTCTTTTGTTTATGACATGGAAGCAGTACTTCTGTTGTACCCCAAAATTTTCCCTCCCTTTTCTTCAATATATTTCTCACAAAAGATCTCAAATGCTCAAGGATTCTCAAAGAGTTGATCAGACAATATCGCCTCCTAAACACTGAGACTACAAATTAGAGTTTTAGTTTTAACAAGGAAAATTAGACTTCTAATGCCTCAAATGAATTTCATGGTTCATCATAGACCTCCAATAATGCTGATGCCAAGTTTCAAGTCTTGCATCTCAAAATTGCTCAGTCAATTGCTCATATGACTAAAAATCAGTTGTATTGGATAAAAAGTCAATTGTGATTAATATACAGTCAAACTTCAATATTTTTTACCAACATCAACATTTTTAATTCATATTCATTATTTGATAAAGGGATGATCATAATTCCTCAAGTAAAGCACTCAAATCATCAAAGGGGCAAAAATTGTCAAAATTAGGGTTTTAACTGAGAATGACTGATTGTTGACTTTTGACTAAATACATGGCGTAATGACTTGAAGAATTATCTTAAGGACTCAAACCCAATATCTTGACCTAATTTCATGGTTCAAAACATCCTCAAAGATCAAGTGATTGATAGTTGAAATTTGGATCAGCTGATGAAAAGTCAACTGACACACAAAAGTCAAATTTTGACTTTTTGGTCCACATTGAATTTCAAAGATCAAGACTCATCAAGGCATTCAAAATATAAAACTTGATCATCAAGAATAAAAAAAGTCAAGAAAATTCAAGATTTCCAAGACTTAGAAAAATGCAGTGTTTTTATCCATGTTAAATTCACTACTTCATGACCATTTTTCACTATGATGCAAAAATGATTCAAAGAAAACTTTCAACATGAAAGTTGTAGATATTGATGAATTCTACAACTTTGTCCTTTAGGGTTTATGTCCAAAAATTCTTGGATAAGGAGATATAGGCTCATAAAGTCATGACATTTTTAACAAAACACTCAGTGGAATTTTTAACAAGTTTGGTCATATTTTTGTCCCAACTTCTTGGATGTTTTTCACCAAGTTCCAAGTAGATTTATCTAAAGTGGTGAACATGAAGGTGGGAGAAAATGTTTCAAGCTTTCAAAATGTCCAAGAACTTGAAGAGATCATTCTCGAGCTAGATGTTTTGAAAAGATGAAGATGGCATCACAAACATGAATTTTAGGTCATTTTGTGATGAACCTTATGATCCAATCTTCAACCATGCTGAATAATCTTGGTTTGCAGGTGTTGTACCCCAAAATTTCCCCTCTCATATTATCAAGATTTTCCTCACAAGACCTCTTGGACTCAAGACAGGATTAGGGTTTGCTCAGCTCAAGACATCATCTTGCACTAATGACCTGAAATTAGGGTTTGAGTTTGCACAAGGGTTTTTGGACATTCAATGCTTAATGTGACTTTTATACACCATCTTGGACCCCTAAGATTTCTCATATCAAATTTCAAGCCTTGAATCACACATTTGCCCAGTCAATTGGACAATTGACCTAAAAATCAGTTGTATTGGGGAAAAAGTCAACCATGGCCAATTTACAGTCAAACTTCATAATTTTTTATCCACAACAACATTTAGGCTCCTATGTACCATTTGATAAAGTTTGGATCACAAATCCTCAAGAAATTTATCAAATCATCAAAAGGGCAAAATGGTCAAAATTAGGGTTTTGACTGAGACAGGGCAATTTCTGATTTTTATCCTAGCCAATGACCAATTGGGTTCAAGCATGATTTCAAGGACTAAATAGCATCATCTTGACCTAATCACATGGTTCAAAATATCTCAAATGCATAGGATTGACAGATGAATTTTGCAGTCAACTGATCAAAAGTCAACTGTACACTGAAAAGTCAAACTTTGACTTTTTGGTCAAAATCAAGTGCCAAGGGTCATAATTCATAAAGATATGTCAAAATGTGAAACTTGTTGATCAAGAAACCTAAAATTTCAAATTAGGGTTTTAATTTGAAATTTTTCATAACTTCGAATTTTTCTAAGTTATGGAAATTTCTTATTTTTTCCCAACTTTCCACAACTTTTTCACCATGATGCAATTGGATTCAAAGAAAACTTCCAACATGAAAGTTATAGTCCTCCATGAAATATACAACTTGGATTCACAAAGTTTTCCCAAACTATGCTTGGATCTCAAGTTATGATTTTATGAATAGGGGTCCATAAACTTTTTAACTTTGTGAAATTTTGCCCTAGTTTAGGCAGATTTTTGACCTAACTTCATGGAAACTTTTCACCTAGTTCCAAGAGGTATCTCAAGTTGAATTTCAAATATGTATTGTAGTTCATGTTAAAAGCTTTCCAAAATGTCCAAGAACTCTCCAGGATCATTTATGGTTAGGGAGAATCGAAGAAGGGAAAATGGCAATTTATCACTTTTGTTTAAGGCATTTTCACAATGTTACAAGTTGCAAATCAGTTTCAAACGTGCTTGTACTTGGTATTACAGGTCCTAATCCTTTATACACTCCATAATTGAATTCTAACACATTGGATATTGGCTTTATTCTGATCTTTGAAACATTACACAATGAATTAATCCATTTATGGCATAAAGTTCATAATACCATTTTGATAAAGCTTGCTTTTTCCAACTTTACATTTCTTGAGCCATGGACCTGATCTTTTGTTGCAAACAAGATCCACAAACATCAGGCAACTTGTACCAACTCCTTGCAGCCCTAGAACTAGCAAGTACAAGCTTTTGGGCATTGTCATTTCAACTTTCTTCAAAAGCAAGCAAACTTGCAAAAGTCAAGTGGAACTTGTGTATCTGTTAAAGGAAAGACTTTGTATCATTTCAAACAACCTCAGAACCTTGTAACAAGCCTGAGACACGAATTCACAACATTCAAAACACTCTCAAACACAAAAAACTCAAGTTCCTGCCCAAACATGGCATCATTTGCAGAACTCAAGCCATTTCAAAATTGGCTCGTGCGTTTTGCCTTTCAACCCTTGAAACATCTTCCCTACATCACATCCAAGCTATCCAGGCCCTTGTCTTGCAACTGTGTGCCCTGTTTCACACTTCAACATTTTCATTTTTCAAGGTTGCAGGTTGACTCGTGCAGGGAGATTCAAGCATCTACAAGGCAAGATGAACATTGGAAAAGCTTGAGGGAACTTCAAGGAAGCTCACAAGATCTTCAGGCCTCACTCAAAGTCCCCACGTTGCCATATCCAAACTCAACTGAAAAAGGTATTTTTCAAGTTTCTATCTCTCTATTTAGGCATCCTTAAGCTTAGATTTGTGAAGCAAAAATGTAGTCCTTAACTTGCTTAAGCTGTACATATGCATAGTTTTTATTTATATTAACTGAGCTAAGAGTATTTGGTTGTTGAACATGCTAAAAAAACTAGGTTAGAAATTAGGGCCATTAAAATTCTCCCTGATCTTTGAGAGTTAGGTCATGAATTTTATATCATTGGAATCTTGAGTTCATAAGCTACATATTTTGTGTTATGAGTTTTTGATTTTATGCAAGCTAGAGCAAGTTCCAGATTTGAACAAAGGGGTGCGCGAAGAAGCGAGGACAGAGATGAAGTTGGTGTTCTGGGCCTGGCGCCTTGGGCCTTTCACTTTCCACACCCCCATTTTACTTTTGCACCCCCCTGACTTATTATTTTTTGTATTTTCTTACATATTTTTATTTTTTATGCTTGCGTTCATTTTTTCTAATGATAAAAAACTACCCAAAAATATTTTCTTAATTTTTTGCATTTTATCTTATTTTTATCTTATTTTTTTGCATAAAATATTGATTAGTTTAAATAGAATAGGAATTATTTTCTTAAAATAAATTGTAAATACCTTAAAATATTATACACTTTTATTTTTATTATTTAGCACATAAAATATTATTTTCCACATATATTTTATTTTTTAATATTTGTAAATATTTTTATTTATTTATTTTTTGTACATAAATGAATGAAATAATATTAGAAAACAATGTTTTCTTTTAAATCAAAATTAGGGTTTCCCCTTTCAAAAATAATAACATTATTTTTTTTCTTATTTTTAGGACTTAGATAATTTTATTTTCTCATACATAAAACAATTACAAAACATTTTGCATATTTATATTTTTATTGCATATTTAAATACTTGTTTATTTATTTATTGTGCATTAAATTCAATTGGGTTGTAATAGTAAATTAGGGTTCTTATTTTGTGCAAATATCCCCATTCAAAACTTGTATCCCCCCTCCCATAATATTGTTGTAATATATTAGATTTACTTTACGCAATTTACCGCATTATGTACATGTTTAGTAAATTAGGGTTTGTATGATAAGATAAAAATCAAACAAATAGAGTGACCTAATACAAGACAAAAATGCATGAAAAATGACAACACATTGCACACAAGCACCTCTAGAGTTTCACCCACTTGGTTGCCTTACAAAATGGCCATGGTATGCATGTTATGTATCTTGGCAAAACAATACAAACAAAAGATCATATTCTTTTGATGACGCTAGACAAGGTTGCCTAAAAAAAAATGATCTTGGTCCCTAAAACTTGCTAAGATACTTGGCACCATTGCTATCATGGTCATACGATGACCCACGCCCATCCCGTTTAACATCCAAAGATAGGTTTGTCTACCAAAACAATGGTAGGTCAACAACATTAAAGGAATAAAAATGTATAAGAAAGACTTTTGAGTAGGTAGATAAGCTTCTAGTTACTTGATCAATTTGAAAACAATCCTTGCTATTTTCAAACACACACACATTTCCAAAACAATTTCCAAAAAACTTTCAAACATTGAAACATTTTTCAAAAGACAAACATCTTTGTATACATTCTTACAAACAAGAATCATTACAAAGATTGCCTAAACAAAGGCCTATTTTCAAAATACTTTCAAAACCACATAAAGCACCATTTCAAACAATTGAAAAAGCAAAGCAAGTGATCAAAAACAAGTAACTAAGATCCCATGGAAAACCATGGATGAAAAGTGTGCTAGCACCTTCCCTTTCCATAATCTACCCCCCGAACCCAAAAACAATCTCAAAGGTCTTTCCTGTGCTTTTTTACCTTTCCTTTTAGATAAAAGAAAAGTCAGTGGCGACTCTTGCTAAACCGCAACATTTGCGAACATAAATGCAAAACCTCAAGTCAGTTCTCCCACCGCACCATAGAACTGGTGGCTCTGTTGGGGAGATGATAAAAGTGTGGTTACCTTAGGGTTTTAGATCACCTTTACATGCTTATCTTGCTTGACTTGTTTGCTTTACACTTTGGTTCTTTTGTTTGGGTTTGAATCCTCTACTCGGATTTGGGAAACATTCATAGGTAAATATCAATATGTTGTGGAAATGTGCGGGGTATACCGACATGGTCTAAGCAATAACTATATTAGTGCGACATATTTGTGGGTACCGGTAGCCTTTGAGTTAATCAAAGAGAATACAGGGCCGCTGAGTGATGTCATGAAGCACTAATGGACTTTTAGAACCTTTACTTGACCAACTTGTCCTTTTATGATGTAGCGAGATGACCGGATTTGGTGCAGTCTGAAGTTGGTAGATACTCGATACTACACTCATTGAGGGTTGGTTCCTTGGAATATTTCGGTCGCCAGTAAATAGGATGAATTGAAACAATGAACAAGGAAACAATCCAGTGATATTGAGCTCCTTAGAACCCGGTTACTATTTCTAGGACAGGTTGAGCCAACTAAACTTCAAGAGGGTATTTACCTATGAAACCCCATGCAAGCCTAAGCTAGGAACTTGTGTGATTTGCTTGTACATATATACTTGTGCATAAGATCATGGACATCATGAAGCATCATATGCATCCACTAACCATTTCAAGGATTTGGAGATTCATCTGTGTTCCTGTTTTGTAGGTTATGGATTCACTTCGTAGGAAAACTATCCAAGTCAACCTTGTAAGAATTCCTCTACAACTCAAGGAGCTGACTTCAAGGATTCCTGAGAATTCTCCATTCACCGAGAGACATGGTCGTCTTCTCAACCTAGTCACTATCAACACAGAGGAGGATATGCTGAAAGTTCTCTTTAAGTTCTTTGACCCTTTGCATCATTGCTTCACATTTCCTGACTACCAACTTGTGCCTACTTTGGAGGAATTTTCTCAACTCTTGAGGATTCCTATTCTTAATCAACTACCCTTCAACGGTACGGAAAGAGATCCAAAGCCAGAAGATATTGCGCAAGCCTTACACTTGCACTCATCTGATGTCACAACACATTGGGAAACTAGAAGTGGTGTCAAAGGCTTCTTGTCAAAGTTTCTATTTGAGAAGGCCCAAAGCTGCTGGAATTCTTTGGACTTACAAGCTTTTGAGGAGATTGTAGCTCTTATCATCTATGGGATGGTCTTGTTCCCTAACCCTGACCAACTTATAGATGTGAGTGCTGTCAAAATCTTCATGTCTCGCAACCCGGTGCCTACATTGCTTGGGGATATCCTCCACTCTTTTCACACTCGTACAATGAGGAAAAGAGGTGTTCTCATGTGTTGCACTCCTCTGCTGGCAAGATGGTTTATTTCTCATCTTCCCCAATCAGTTTTAAAGAATGAGCAAGGTCTGAGGTGGTCACAACGGTTAATGACCCTTACACATTCAGACATTCATTGGTGTTCTCGATCATAAGAGAATGTTATCATCATTGACCGCTGTGGGGAATTCCCTAATGTCCCTCTACTAGGCATTAGGGGAGGCATCACCTACAACCCTTGATTGGCTCTGAGACAGTTTGGTTATGCCCGAAGGGATGGCCCATATGACATGTTGATTCAAGGTTTGGTTTTCGACTTCGACAACAACAATCGAGGACTCCGACAAAGGTTCATCCGAGCTTGGAGGATGCCCAACAAGGTGGACAGTAAGACCCTGGGACACAAGAATTCCATCCATCTTGAGCCTTACCTCAAGTGGGTACGAACCCGCGTCAAAAGTCTTATAATGCCTTACCCCTACATTCTCCCTGTGATTATAGAGCCTGTTATGGAAGGAGAGGTTCCACACACCCTCCTACATCCTGACATGCCAACATCACTTGAAGATTTACAAAGGAGTTGGATACAGCTCAAGGGAGAGCGTGATACTTTCGAAGCCCAATTCTACGCAAGCGAGAAGAAGGTTTTAGAACTCACTCGTCAACTTCACAAAGAGCAGACTCTCAACACCTACATTGCACCCAAAGAGGATGCGCAACGTCTTTTTACCTTAGAATTTTGTATTATTTTGCCCATGGGGCATTGATGTACTAACAAATTATATCTTATTAGTATGACGTGTGTTATTTTTTTTTGTTTAAAACAATTTTGAATTCATGAATCCTTGAAAGCATTACATGAATCTATATCATTCATCATATGCATAAATAGGTCTTCACACCAAGTTTCCTCATCTCTCTGTTGTTTATTTCAGCAAGATGGATATTGAACAAACGGTCAAAGATCTGCAAGCTCAGAATTCACAATTTCAATAGCTACTCTTGACCTTGGCCAAGAGGCGGGAGGAGCTCAAGACTCTACTAGAGAAAGAGAAATAGAAAAAGAAGAAGAAGAAAGTCGGTGTGGCTATCTTGGGCAGAAGGTTTGAAGGATAAGCCAGACGGACTTTGGAATTCCCCTCAACATCTGATGAAGGGGTAAGAAAGGGAAAAGAAACGGCAGTACCATCTGATTCTGAGGAAGAAGAAGAAGAAGATGAGGACTATTCTGAACAACAGTATCCTCCGGCCGATGACAAATACAAAAACTTGGAAGAATGTCTAGCTGCTATGGAGATACAGAGAGTACTAGGGCTGGGCTTTGAGGAGTTAGGACTGGTGTCTGGAATTATAATCCCTCCTAAGTTTAAAGTGCCACTGTTTGCTAAGTATGATGGGGTGTCTTTCCAAAAGATGTACCTACGATCTTACGTCAGGAAAATTCGACCACATTTTTCTGACAAAGACCTGTGGGTCCACTTTTTCCAGGACAGTTTGTCAGGAACCCAGCTTGATTAGTTCTACCAGTTGGAGATGTCAGATGTCCATAATTGGGAGGACTTGGCAGCCGCCTTCTATAAACAGTATCAATATAACACTGACTTGGCGCCAACCCGTACTCAGCTACAGAGTATGGCTATGGCTACCAATGAGGGTTTCAAAGACTACGCCCAAAAATGGAGGGATTTGGTCGGAAGGGTACAACCACCATTATCTGAAAGAGAACTAGTGGACATGTTCTTGGGGACTCTGTCAGGTCCTTTCTTTAATAACCTGATTGGAAGCTCCTCTGCAAGTTTCACTGAGTTGATTCTAACTGGCGAAAGAGTGGAGGCCGGTATTAGAAGCGAGAAAATTCAGAAAGACGTGTCTGCCTCAACTGCTATAAAAAAGCCCTTCACTGGAAAGAAGGAAGTGTCTGGTGTATATGCCTAGAGAAATCAGGGAAGAATTGAAATACGACCAACTACGGGGGCCGTTATGATTCAGAAATCTACATCAGACCAGCCGAGAAACAACCAGCCGAGAAACGATCAGCCGAGAAATAACCAGCAAAGGGTGGAAAGGCCTGTAAGGCAATTCACCAAGATAAACATGACTCCTGCTCAAGTCTTACCCCATCTCTTGAAGTTGAACCTGGCCATGCTAAAAGAGGCCCCTAAAAATCCTAACACTTCTTCTCCACATTACCATCCACGCCAGATGTGCGTACCACTCGGAAAGTCCAGGGCACGACACCAACAACTGTTGGGCCCTGAAGAATAAGATTCAAGATCTGATTGACGCTAAGGAAGTTGAATTTGAAGCTCCTGAAAATCTGAATGTTATCTCCGCCCCAATACCGAGGCATGGGCATAATGCCAATGTTGTGGAAGATGATCTGTTTGTTTCTACTGTGGATGAACTGTTAACTCCTCTCCTAACCATCAAGTTGAATTTGTTGAAGGCTGGGGTGTTCCCAGGTTGTGACCAAGATTGCCATGCTTTCCTGTCCTCCCCATTTGACTGTCCTCTATTGAAGAAAGGAATCCAACAACTGATTGATAACAAGGAAATTTTGTTTGAGAAAGCTCTTGTCTCACCCATTCCAGTTCCAAAAGTTTCAATAATAACCATATACGCCAATCCTTCCAGGGTTCCTAAAAAACCCGTTAGGATTACATCTGCTCCTATGACTACTCCGTTGAAGATAACAATGCCCGGACCAACCACATACAAAACTGATAAAATGGTACCATGGAACTATGGTGGAGAAATCTACTACCATGGTGTCAAACAGATTGAACAGGCCATTGAAGAAGAAAGCTCCGAGGAAGATAACCCCAACATCAGTAGCATTTCCAAAACAATCAAAATTACTCGTAGTGGGAGAATATTTTCTCCAGAGATTTCTCCTCCAACAGCAGTCTTTGGACCCGTGGCCATCCCGAAGATTACACCTAAACCAGTAATTGTACCTGCAAGTGTACCCGCCAACAATGACAATGCAATTCCCATCCCTGTTTCCGCTGCTGAGAAAAAAGGAAAGAATGTTCAAGAGGAGTCTGTCTTGACGAAGGCTCAATCACTTGTTATTCCTAATACATTCCAGAAGGAGTTGGAAGAAATTCTGAGGATCATTAAGAAAAGTGATTATGATGTTGTTGAGCAACTGGGGCAGACCCCCTCCAAAATATCTATGTTATCCCTGTTGCTGTGCTCTGAGGCACATGCTAAAGCTTTGGTCAAGTTTTTGAAGACGGCTCACGTGCCGCAAGAAACCTCCGCTGATCAGTTCCAAGAATGTGTGGCTAGTTTAACAGCTGACAATGGTCTAGGATTCTCCGATGCATACTTGACCTCCAAAGGGAGAAAACATAATGACACGCTACATGTCTCGGTGGAGTGTAGGGGAACCACCCTAGCTCATGTCTTGGTTGATACTGGGTCATCTCTAAATGTCTTGCCGAAGAAAGAATTGGATAGGTTGTATTGTGAAGGCCTAACCCTGAAACCCAGCAATATCATTGTCAGAGCCTTTGACGGTTCTAAGAGGATGGTCCATGGAGAGGTGGATATCCCGATCAAGGTGGGTACCCAGACATTCAATTCAACATTCTACGTGATGGACATCCGTCCTTCCTATTCTTTCCTGTTGGGAAGACCTTGGATCCACCATGCTAGAGCTGTCACTTCTACTCTGCATCAAATGCTCAAGTACCCTGTCCAGGGGAAAATTATAATTGTTCATGGCGAAGAGGAATACATGATCAGTCATCTTAATTCTTTCCGTTATGTAGAATTGGATGGAAAATTCATAGAGACCCCTTTCCAACACTTCGAAGAATTCTATGAGGAGATAGCAGCGACCAAGACAGTGTCCTCTGTACCCACAGTTACCAGACCTCCGCCTCGGATGTCATCTCTCAAGGATTCTAGGGAAGTTGTGGAAGAAGGCGGATCCACAATCTGGGGGAAGCTTCCAGACTTTTCTTTCAAAACAGACAAATTCGGCTTGGGATTTACTTCGACTGGTCAGAAGGCCGTGCGCCGCTCCCGTGCCGGAGGGCCACCTGTGAAGATCAGCCACCGAGGGGTTAATGCGCTAGAGGACAGTGAAGAAGAGGGAAACTTGGAAGAATGGATTTTCCCTACCGTTGATGGAGGACTGTGCAACTGGGAAGCAAAAGACTTTGTTCCGATTACTTCCATACCACAGTAATTTATCTTTTCCATTTCTGTTGGACTGTAATAATTCACAAAACAATTCGTACTTTTTCAACCATGTGTCTTACCCGAGGCACATAGGTCCATTTGTAAGGGTTCTTATTTCATCTCATATGTCATTTTAATGAATCATGGACGCTTTTCATATTTAAACACTTTTTTTCTCATTGTCTTTCTTTTACATTTTGTTGTTTTAAGATGGTTATCCCTTACACACACCCACACTCACAAATGCAGGTACCCTTCCATTCTGGAACCCATGGGTAACAATACTACTATAGCCTTCAGTGACTCTGAATATCTGATCAACCAAGCCAAATACGAAGGTGAGGAAGATTATGAGGTGCCAGGGGAATTGGCCAGATTATTACAACAAGAGGAAATAGCAATTCAGCCTCATGAGGAGCAGTTGGATACGATCAACTTGGGAACTGAGGAGGACAAAAAGGAAATCAAGATAGGTTCCAATCTAGAGCCGAGTGTCAAGGAGCGCCTAATTCAGCTATTGCATGATTATGTGGAGATCTTTTCCTGGTCATACGAAGACATGTCGGGACTTGATACAGACATTGTGGTTCATCATCTCCCCACAAGAGAAGACTGTCCACCAGTTAAAAAAAAGGTCCGCAGCATGAGACCTGACATGTCCGAGAAGAACAAAGCAGAAGTTATGAAGCAGTTCAATGCTGGATTTCTGGCTGTTACTTCCTATCCACAATGGGTTGCTAACATTGTGCCCATGCCTAAAAAAGATGGAAAAGTCAGAATGTGAGTGGATTATAGAGACTTAAACAGGGCCATCCCTAAATATGACTTTCCACTTCCGCACATCGACATCCTGGTTGACAACACAACTCAGCATAAAGTATTTTCTTTCATGGACGGATTCTCAGGCTATAACCAGATCAAAATGGCACATGAGGACATGGAGAAAACTACTTTTGTTACACAGTGGGGTACGTTCTTCTACAAAGTGATGCCATTCGGACTGAAGAATGCTGGGGCAACCTATCAACTCGGCATGGTAGCTTTGTTTCATGATATGATACATCATGAGATAGAGGTCTACGTAGATGACATGATAGCCCGATCACAAACTGAAGAAGAACACCTTGATCACTTGTAAAAGTTGTTTGTCAGGTTGAAGGAGTACAATCTCATACTGAATCCAAACAAGTGCACATTCAGAGTCCGGTCCGATAAACTCTTGGGTTTCATTGTCAGCAACAAAGGCATCGAGGTTGATCCTACCAAAGTCAAAGCTATACAAGAAATGCCTGCTCCTTGCACTGAGAAGGAGGTCAGAGGTTTCTTGGGACACCTAAAATACATTGCAAGGTTCATTTCTCACCTAACATCTACCTGTGAACCAATCTTCAAGCTGTTGAAGAAAGATCATTTAGTTAAATGGAACGATGACTATCAAATTGCTTTCGATAAAATCAAGGAGTATTTGCTAGAACCTCCTATCTTGATGCCACCCGTCGAAGGAAGACCGATAATCATGTATCTGACCGTCCTAGAGAATTCAATGGGGTGCGTACTAGGCCAACATGACGAGTCTGGCCGAAAAGAGCATGCCATTTATTACCTTAGCAAAAAGTTTACTGACTATGAGACCCAATAATCATTGCTCGAGGAAACTTGCTGCACTTTGGTATGGGCTGCTCGCCGGCTAAGGCAGTACATGTTGACTCATACCACTTAGCTGATATCTAAGATGGATCCGATCAAGTACATCTTTGAGAAGCCTGCTCTATCTGGAAGAATTGCTAGATGGTAGATGATCCTAACGGAATACGATATACAGTACACGACCCAAAAAGCTATAAAAGGGAGTGTACTAGCCGATCATCTGGCCCATCAAGCTGTCAAAGATTACCAATCCATGAGGTTTGACTTCCCTGACGAAGACATCATGACATTAGACAACATTGAAGATTTCAGACCATATGACGGACCTGAACAACGATCCCGATGGACCCTGTACTTTGATGTGGCCTCCAATGCACTTGGCAATGGTATCGACGCAGTACTCATCTCCCCAGAAGCATGCCATACTCCTTTCACAACCCGACTTTGCTTCAACTTTACGA
Source organism: Vicia faba (assembly GCA_948472305.1). Classification (NCBI taxonomy): domain Eukaryota; kingdom Viridiplantae; phylum Streptophyta; class Magnoliopsida; order Fabales; family Fabaceae; genus Vicia; species Vicia faba. The sequence goes on from OX451736.1 coordinate 502,769,783, forward strand.
ACAACATGGCAGAGTATGAAGCTTACATCTTTGGACTCAAGGCTGCCATAGACTTGGGAATCAAATCCTTAGATGTGTTTGGGGACTCAGCTTTGGTCATCAGTCAGATCAAAGGAGAGTGGGATACTAAACATCCAAACCTCATCCCTTACAAAGAACATGTCTTAACATTGTTACCACATTTCGAGAAGATTACCTTCGAGCACTTCCCGCGAGAAGAAAATCAGCTAGCAGATGCTCTAGCTACAATGTCATCTATGTTTAAACTTGATTGGGATAATGAGGCTCCCCAAATCACTATTGAACGGATGGACGAACCGACACATTGTCACGAGATTAATACCGAAGAAGTAGTGGACCAACCATGGTTTCATGAAGTCAAAAGGTATCTCGAGGCTCAAGAATACCCTGAAGGAGCTTCAGTCAACGACAAAAAGTTCTTAAGGAGGTTCTCGGCAAAGTTCTTCTTGAGTAATGGCATCCTATACAAGCGCAATCATGATTCTATTCTGCTCTGTTGTATGGACAAGGCTGAAGCTGAAAGGATTATGGCTGAATTGCATGAAGGTACCTTCGGCACTCACTCTAGAGGGCATACGATGGCTAAGAAGATTCTACGGGCAGGCTACTACTGGTCTACCATGGAAGCTGACTGCTATCAACACTCCCGCACTTGTCACAAATGTCAAATCTACGCAGACAAGGTGCACGTGCCTCCAGTTCCTCTAAATGTCTTAACAGCTCCTTGGTCATTCTCTATGTGGGGAATCGACATGATTGGAGAGATCAAGCCTACAACATCCAATGGACACCGTTTCATTCTGGTGGCCATTGACTACTTCACCAAGTGGGTCGAAGCGGCTTCCTTCGCATCCGTTACTAAGAATGTTGTTTCCCGCTTCATCAAGCAGGATCTCATATGCTGGTATGGTATCCCCGAAAGGATCATCACTGATAACGGTACAAACCTTAACAATACTATGATCACCGCTTTGTGCGAGCAATTCAAAATTCAACATCACAATTCATCTCCCTACCGGCTAAAGATGAATGGTGCAGTCGAAGCTGCAAACAAAAATATCAAGAAGATCATACAAAAGATGACAATCAACTACAAAGACTGGCACGAGATGTTACCGTTTTCTCTTCACGGGTACTGTACCACGGCACGCACATCAACTAGGGAAACACCCTATTCCTTGGTATATGGCATGGAAGTTGTTTTACCTATCGAGATTCAGATTCCCTCTTTGAGAATCATAAAGGATGCTGGTTTGAGTGAAGACGATTAGATTCAAACCTGGCTTGATCAATTGAACTTAATTGACGAGAAGAGACTTACTGTTGTTTGCCATGGTCAGACGTATCAAAAGCGGATGATCAAGGCTTTCAACAAGAAAGTCAGATACCAGACATATCAAGTCGGGGATCTGGTAATCAAGCGCATCATCTTACCGCAAAGTGATCCCAGGGGCAAATGGACTCCTACCTATGAAGGACCATTTGTGATCAAGAACATATTTTCTGGTGGGGAAATGATCTTAACCACCATGGACGGCGACGACCTGCCGCACCCTGCGAACGCAGACATAGTCAAAATATACTATGCATAAATGACCCGCTAGGTTGACACACTTTGGCAAAAAAGGGCATCCCGGTGAATCGAAAACCCGAAAGGGCGGTTCAGGCAAAAATTAGGGATAAATAAAAAAATCTGTACACCCGGCAAGTTGAAAACCCGAAGGGGCTACTTGGGCAAAAAAGGGTTTCCTGGTGGACTGAAAACCCGAAAGGGCGGTCCAGGAAAAAGTTAGGGAATTAAAGCGTATGACTATGTCTCGTCGGATCACTTTAAGGACAATCTCTTCACTGACAAACTCTGAGCTTCTGATCAATCCAATCATCTTCGGACAAAGCAGTGGATGGACAAGATATTTGGAGTTACGAAGGCTATAGCGGAATGGGAACCCCATGGGATCTTTACACACATAGCTATCTTTCTTTGTATAAAATTTTCTTACTTTTATGACACCATCCTCTTACTAGGATGCCTGTCTCCTTTGTACAAAACACTTACTCAAAGTTAATACAAAGATATCTCTTTCAAAGTACAGAAAACTATTTTCCTTTTACTTTTACACTTGTGTTTTATTTGCAAAAACGTCCAATGATTCATTGATGAATATATGCATTTGAACATAATTACTGTTTACAAATAAACAGGATGGAAAAGAACAATTACTGACAGACTGAAAGGATAGGAAAATGTCTTTAGGCTACTCCAGGAGAAATCCCTATGGTACATCATCTAGATCCCCAGCGTAGCTAAAACCTTGAAATACAGATCCCCAGTAGAGCTAAATTTCAAAACCCCTAATCCTCATCAGAGTTTAAATTTCAAACTCCCAATCCCCAGCGGAGCAAAAACTTTGAGTTACAGATCCCCAGCGGAGCTGAAACCTTCTTCCCCCGTCGAGTCAAGACTTATAACTATCAATCCCCAGCGGAAACCATCCAATTTTTCCAGCAAGTTGTCTTGAAGCCTGTAAATCAACCAGATAACAGTTAACTTTTGTCTCTCTCCAACCTAGGATAACTTCCCAATAGAGTGGAAGACAACCCAAACTCCTGAACTTATTCTCCCAGCAGTAAGCCTTATTCACCACAGAGTCTTCATTACTCCCCAGCATGAAGTCGCCGAAGTTTTCATGGCCCCCCAACAAAATGAAGATTCTCATTCTCATTTCCCCAGTGAAGTCGCTGAAGTTTTCATTACTCCTCAACAGAATGAAGATTCTCATTCTTAATTCCCCACAGAAGTCATCAACATTGTCCCTATTCCCTAGCCGAGTAAGGATTTCCATTGTGTAACCCTCAATAGAAGTCATCAAATTCTCTGGATTTCCGAAACAGATTTCTCAAACAGTTTGGCATTACTCTCACAACAGAGTTTTTGTCAATACTCAAACTTCAAGACATGAAGGATCCTCACATCCCCACAGAAGTTGTCAAGGATTTTTAATCTCCAACAGTCACCCAGGATTTTCTTATCCTCAACAGTCAAGGATTTACTTTCCCCGACAACAGTCAAGGGTTTTATTATCCCCAGCCGTTAAGGATTTATTTTCCTCCGCAATACAACAAATCAGCTTACATGCGCATACATTACATTCATATATCATAAATATTGATAAAACACATTTATTGCATCATACATTTCATGCAACATAACTTTTTGTTTCATCTAACATTTTACCCTTTTCAGGATAAAATTAACAGCTACAATTTAACAGTATACAATCATGATACAGTACAGATACACTTCAAATGCGGAAGTCATTTTGTTGCTCATTCAGATTCAGATTTCAGATACAGTTCAGATTTGCTCTAGATATAGATGCCATCCTGATACTTATTCAGATTTCAACTATCAGATGCAGATTGGATACGCTCCAGACACGGAAGCCATTCTATTTATCATTCAGATTCAACTATCAATTACAAAGCACAGATACACTCCAGACACAGAAGTCATTATGTTGCTTATTCAGATTCAACTATCAATTTCAAGTTCATATACACTCCAGACACATAAGTCATTCTGTCACTTATTCAGATTCCAGTCCAGATACACTCCAGACACGGAAGTCAATCTGTCACTTATTCAGATTCTAGTTCAGATACGCTCCAGACACGGTTGCCATTCTGTCACTTATTCTGATTTTCCCCCAACTCAAAGATGCTCAAGACACAGATGCTATTCTATTACAAAGTTCGGATACATCTTGGATATGCTCCAAATACGGATGATATTCCATTGCTTATTCAGATTTAGTCTCCAAATACAGTACAGATACATTCCAGACGCGAATACCATTCTGATACTTATTCTCTTGACTTACAACATGCAATTCAACAAACATACTTGGATGGTATCTTTAAGCCCATCTCCAACAAGATTCTATCACATCTCTAAATGGAATCTTTAAGCCCATTCCCTCAACCACACTTTGACGAGTGCAAATTTACAGGCACTCTAATGTCCAATCATCTTTTACCTTCGAGTCACGAACGACAAAATTCGCCACTCTAACTCTTCAGGTTCAAGAAGATTGAACAGGGGCAGCTGTTGTTCCCCAAAATTTGCCCTCTCATATTATCAATATTTTCCTCACAAGACCTTTTGGACTCAAGACAGGATTAGGGTTTGCTCAGCTCAAGACATCATCTTGCACTGATGACCTGAAATTAGGGTTTGAGTTTGCACAAGGATTTTGGACCTTCAGTGCTTCATGTGACTTTTATACACCATCTTGGACCCCTAAGATTGCTCATATCAAATTTCAAGCCTTGAATCACATTTTTGCCCAGTCAATTGGACAGTTGACCTAAAAATCAGTTGTATTGGGGATAAAGTCAACCATGGCCAATTTACAGTCAAACTTCATAATTTTTGATCCACAACAACATTATAGGATCCTATGTACCATTTGATCAAGTTTGGATCACAACTCCTCAAGAAATTTGATCAAATCATCAAAAGGGAAAAATGGTCAAAATTAGGGTTTTGACTGAGAAAGGGCAATTTCTGATTTTTAACCTACCCAATGACCAATTGGGTTAAAAAATTATATCAAGTACTCAATAGCATCATCTTGACCTAATCACATGGTTCAAAATATCTCAAATGCATAGGATTGACAGATGAATTTTGCAAAACTGATCAAAAGTCAACTGTACACTTAAAAGTCAAACTTTGACTTTTTGGTCAAAATCAAGTGCCAAGGGTCATAATTCATCAAGATATGTCAAAATGTGAAACTTGTTGATCAAGAAACCTAAAATTGCAAATTAGGGTTTTAATTTGAAATTTTTCATAACTTAGAATTTTTCTAAGTTATGGAAATTTCTTATTTTTTCCCAACTTTCCACAACTTTTTCACCATGATGCAATTGGATTCAAAGAAAACTTCCAACATGAAAGTTGTAGTCCTCCATGAAATCTACAACTTTTATTCACAAAGTGTTCCCAAAAGATGCTTGGATATCAAGTTATGATTTTGTGAATAGGGGTCCATAAACTTTTTAACTTAGTGAAATTTTGCCCTAGTTTAGGCAGATTTTTAACCTAACTTCATGGAAACTTTTCACCTAGTTACAAGAGGTATCTCAAGTTTCATTTCAAATATGGATTGTAGAGAATGTTACAAGCTTTCCAAAATGTCCAATAACTCTCCAAGATCATTTATGGTTAGGGAGAATCGAATAAGGGAAAATGACAATTTATCACTTTTGTTCAAGGCATTTTCACAATGTTACAAGTTGCAAATCAGTTTCAAACATGCTTGTACTTGGTATTACAGGTCCTAATCCTTTCTACACTTCATAATTAAATGCTAACACATTGGATATTGGCTTTATTCTTATCTTTGAAGCATTGCACAATGAATTAATCCATTTATGGCATAAAGTTCATAATACCATTTTGATAAAGCTTGCTTTTTCCAACTTTACATTTCTTGAGCCATGGACCTGATATTTTGTTGCAAACAAGATCCACAAACATCGGGCAACTTGTACAACTCCTAGCAGCCCTAGAACTAGCAAGTACAAGCTTTTGAGCATTGTCATTTCAACTTTCTTCAAAAGCAAGCAAACTTGCAAAAGTCAAGTGGAACTTGTGTATCTGTTAAAGGAAAGACTTTGTATTATTTCAAATGACCTCAGAACCTTGTAACAAGCCTAAGACACGAATTCACAACATTCAAAACACTCTCAAACACAAAAACTCAAGTTCTTGCCCAAACAGGGCATCATCTGCAGAACTCAAGTCATTTCAAAATTGGCTCGTGCGTTTTGCCTTTCAACCCTTAAAACATATCCCCTACACCACATCCAAGCTATCCAGGCCCTTGTCTTGCAATTGTGTGCCCTGTTTCACACTTCACCATTTTCATTTTGCAAGGTTGCAGGCTGACTCGTGCAGGGAGATTCAAGCATCTACAAGGCAAGCTGAGCATTGGAAAAGCTTGAGGGAACTTCAAGGAAGCTCACAAGATCTTCAGGCCTCACTCAAAGTCCCCACATTGCCATATCCAAACTCAACTGAACAAGGTATTTTTCAAGTTTCTATCTCTCTATTTAGGCATCCTTAAGCTTAGATTTGTGAAGCAAAAATGTAGTCCTTAACTTTCTTAAGCTATACATATGCATAATTTTTATTTATATTAACTAAGCTAAGAGTATTTGGTTGTTGAACATGCTGAAAAAACTAGGTCAAAAATTAGGGCCATTAAAATTCTCTCTGATCTTTGAGAGTTAGGTCATGAATTTTATATCATTGGAATTGTGAGTTCATAAGCTACATATTTTGTGTTATGAGTTTTTGATTTTATGCAAGCTAGAGCAAGTTCCAGATTTGAACACAGGGCGCACGCAAAGAAGCAAGGACAGGGATGAAGTTGGTGTTCTGGGCCTGGCGCCTTGGGCCTTTCACTTTCCACACCCCCCATTTTACTTTTGCACCCCCCTGACTTATTATTTTATATTTTTGTATTTTCTTGCATATTTTTATTTTTTATGCTTGCATTCATTTTTTCTAATGATAAAAAACTACCCAAAAATATTTTCTTAATTATTTGCATTTTATTTTATTTTTATCTTATTTTTTTGCATAAAATATTGATTAGTTTAAATAGAATAGGAATTATTTTCTTAAAATAAATTGTAAATACCTTAAAATATTATACATTTTTATTTTTATTATTTAACACATAAAATATTATTTTCCACATATATTTTAATTTTTAATATTTGTAAATATTTTTATTTATTTATTTTTTGTACATAAATGAATAAAATAATATTAGAAAACAATATTTTCTTTTAAACCAAAATTAGGGTTTCCCCTTTCAACAATAATAACATTATTTTTTTCTTATTTTCAGGACTTAGATAATTTTATTTTCTCATACGTAAAACAATTACAAAATATTTTGCATATTTATATTTTTATTGCATATTTAAATACTTGTTTATTTATTTATTGTGCATTAAATTCAATTGGGTTGTAATAGTAAATTAGGGTTCTTATTTTGTGCAAATATCCCCATTCAAAACTTGTATCCCCCCTCCCATAATATTGTTGTAATAGATTAGATTTACTTTACGCAATTTATCGCATTATGTACATGTTTAGTAAATTAGGGTTTGTATGATAAGACAAAAATCAAACAAATAGAATGACCTAATACAAGACAAAAATGCATGAAAAATGACAACACATTGCACACAAGCACCTCTAGGGTTTCACCCACTTGGTTGCCTTACAAAATGGCCATGGTATGCATGCTAGGTATCTTGGCAAAACAATACAAACAAAATATCATAGTCCCTCGATGACGCTAGACAAGGTTGCCTAAAAACAAATGATCTTGGTCCCTAAAACTTGCTAAGATACTTGGCACCATTGCTACCATGGTCATACGATGACCCACGCCCGTCCCGTTTAACATCCAAAGATAGGTTTGTCTACCAAAACAATGGTAGGTCAACAACATCAAAGGAATAAAAATGTACAAGGAAGACTTTTGAGTAGGTAGACAAGCTTCTAGTTACTTGATCAATTTGCAAACAATCCTTGCTATTTTCAAACACACACACATTTCCAAAACAATTTCCAAACAACTTTCAAACATTGAAACATTTTTCAAAAGACAAACATCTTTGTATACATTCTTACAAACAAGAATCATTACAAAGATTGCCTAAACAAATGCCTCTTTTCAAAATACTTTCCAAACCACACAAAGCACCATTTCAAACAATTGAAAAAGCAAAGCAAGTGATCTAAAACAAGTAACTAAGAGCCCATGGAAAACCATGGATGAAGAGGGTGCTAGCACCTTCCCTTTCCATAATCTACCCCCCGAACCCAAAAACAATCTCAAAGGTCTTTCATGTGCTTTTTTACCTTTCCTTTTGGATAAAAGAAAAGTCGGTGGCGACTCTTGCTAAACTGCAACATTTGCAAACACAAACACAAAACCTCAAGTCAGTTCTCCCACCGTATCACAGCAGGCCTTCTAACTTACAAATAACTCAATAATTTAATGTTTACACAACTTAATAATTCATTGTCCAAGTGATTCAAGCTTTGTCCAAGTTAACTTTCCATTTAAAGAAGAAAGGTCACACTTCCATTTTGGAAAAGCAAGCTTTGTGCAAATTGTCAATGCATTGAGCCTTGTAACTTATATCTCTGATTACAAGCAAGATCAAAAGCATGAATCAAGTATCTTGCACCCAACAAACATCTGAACATGCTTGTACTTGATCCTTGAAACCACCATTTTCATCCAACTTGATTTTTCACCTTCAACCAAACCAAAGCATGTCATTTTGAATTTCTGGTTACTTGAAGCCTTCAAACCTTTTATCTATAAATAGAGAGGTTATTTACAAGCCAACACACGAATTCAATAGCCCTCTAACCCCCTCAAACTCCCTGAAATCAGAATTGGCATCCAAAACCTCCATTGTTGCACATTCTGACCTTGAACCTCAAACATTTAATCCCTTCGTGCATTTTCATTTTTAATCAATCACAAAGCTTCCATAACTCATTTAGAACATATCCAAGGCCTTGTTCCATAACTGTAACACCATTTTCACCATCCTCTATTTCCAAAAACGGCAACCTGAACTTGAGTTTTCCAGAAAGTTTCAGACACTTTCATCTCAAAGTAAGCATTGCAATAGCTTCCTAGGAGTTCAGTGAAGCTATCCAAATCATCAAAACATCTCCAGGAGTGCTCCAGCTTCAAACATGATTTCCAATTTTGAGGTAAGTTTTCTCAACTTTGAACTCCTTATACAAGTATCATTAATGGTTACTTTGTGAATAAAAAATATAGACATAATTGCTCTGAAGCTAACCATGCCTTTAGTTTTCATTTATGTTAACTGTACATGGATAATTTTGAGGTTGAAGTTTCATAAAAATTAGGTCTTAATTTGGTACCAACTGAAATTCATGCTCATCTTTGATTTATAGCTTAAGTTATTTACAAGGTTGAATTCATGGTGAAAAACCAAACAACTTTCATGTTTACATTTTTGAAAATGGTTGAGAAATAAGCAAGTTTGAAAATTCAAAAACAATGGTGTTGTTGTTCTGGCGCGAGGTAGGTGATGAAGAAGCAATCAGGAATGGGTTTATTTTAAATTTAATGCAATTTGTATTATGAACGGATGAAACAACCACCCTAGTGGTAAAGAAGCGTGCGCTAAGTCACTTGTATATAGGGACCTGGGTTCGATCCCCAGTAGTACGCTTTTGTTTTTCACTTAATTTGTTCTTGTATATTCAATACATGCTAGCTTGAGGCGCGTACCATGCATTCCTCATCAACATCATCAGATCTGTCAGCCATCAAATCCAGTGCTCCACATGAGCAAGTCCATGATACACTCTCAAAAGATGGTCACACATGATCATTAAAGGCGTTGGACTTCTGTTTTTGGGACTGAATTATTTTTTATTTCTCACCCCCCAAACTTCTCATAACAGCCAGGCCCATTTTCATTTTGTTATTTATTTTTTATTCAAACAAAAAAAGCTCATTTGGGTCCCAACGTTTTATTTTTCTTTTCAACCCCCATTTTACTTTTACAACACTGGCCCAATTAATTTTCTTTTTGTTACTTTATTTTAATTATTTTCCTTTTAATCATTTATTTTTTAATCAAAACAATAAAAATCATAAAATATTAGACTTAGTCTTTTAAACCAATTAATTTAATTTTTGACAAATAAAAATTATTTTTGTCATCTTGGTTTCATTAAAATTAGGTTTTAATACTTCTTTTATTTTTCTAAAACAAATATAAAATATTTTCTGAAATACTTAGATTACTTTAGGTATTAGCTAATTAATTTAATTTTCATAAATATAAATAGACTAATTTTTATTACACCTTATTTTATTTTGTATAATTAAATTGTAAATAGAATTAGGTCTAACTTTTACCTCACATTGCAAACATTTTCTAAACAAAGAAATAACAAATTATTTTCTCAAATACATAGAATTTTCTTAGGGTTTCTTAAAAAAACATATTTCTATCTCCACGCGTTTGTTTATTTCTCGCATCATTATAGTCATGTAATTGCTTATGGATTGTAATAGATAATTAGGGCTTTATTGCTTTACTCCCCTCATTCACAAACTTGTACCCCCCATTCCCAAAGCGTTGTAATAGTGTAGGACATTTAAATTCCGCAATTTATAATTTTTCTTATTATTGTTAGTAATTAGGATTTGCATGACAAGACTTAAAATAAAACTTAGCAAAACCATAATTCAAGATAAAAATAATTGAAAACAACATAATTTGCACACATGTACCTCTAGGGTAACCCACACTTTTTTCCTCGGATATAAATAGTCATGTCCCTCAAACGTGAGATGCTTTAGAAAAGATCCTCGATTAAAAGATCGTAGTCCCTCGATGACCCTTTCGATGTTGCCTTAGATAAACAATCTTAGTCCCTTATGACAATTGCTAAAACATCCTACAAAGTTACCTTCTCTGACTGTACGATGATCCATGTCTGTCCCTCACATCCAATGATATGGCTACCTACAAACCAATGGTAAAGTAGCACTATTTAAAGGAGGAGGAAAATAATACAAGAATTTTTGAGTAGGTAGATTGCTCATAATTTCTTGCTCACAAACTAAAAGTATTTTCACACCTCACACTTTAAAAAATAAACCTCTTTTCAAACACTCTCTTTTCAAACAAATATTTTCAAAACAAACACTTTGTATATGTTCTCAACGATACGAGAATCATTACAAGGTTTTCCGTACTAAGGCGTTTTCAAAATATTTCCAACACAAACATTTTGTATACATTCTCAACAATACGAGAATCATTACAAAATCACCACTTTAAAAACATTTTCAAAACGTCTTTCAACTTACACAAAACATAAAAGCATTTCAAAGTGAGCTAGCAATTAAGAGTTCGTAGATAACTATGGATAAAAAGGGTGCTAACACCTTCCCTTTTCATAATCTACCCCCTGAACTCAAGAAAATTATCAAAAGGTCTTTCATGTTCTTTTCACCCTTTCCTTTATTGGATAAAAGAAAAGTTAGTGGCGACTCTTGTTATCCGCAACATTGATGATCAAACGCAAAACACCCAAGTCAGTTCTCCCACCGTATTAAAGAACTGACGACTCTACTGGGGATAGACTAAGAGTGGGGTTACCTTAAGAGTTAGATCAACTTTATTACTTTACTTGTTTGCCTTGTTTGCTTTACATTTTAGGTTATGCTTGGGTTTATTTCTTGTATAGATCCTATACCTGGATCTGGGGCATTTTCGGTACATAGAAATAGATCGTGGAAACTATACAACATAGACCGATATGGTTGAAGCGATGGCTATATTAGTGTGACACATTTTTTGGTACTGGTGTCCCTTGAGTTGAACCAAGGAGAATACGAGACCGCTGTGTGGTGTCATGGAGCACTATCTGACCATAGAACCTTAGTTGAACAACTTGGCCATTAGAAAGTAGTGGATAGCTGGATTTGGTGCAAACTGAAGTTGGTTGATAATCGATACTACACTCATTGAGATCGAACTTTCGAGATATTTCAGTCGCAGTTTGATGCTTGTGCTGAAATAATGCCCAATGAAAAAAGATTAATGATATTGAGATTTCTTAGAACCCGGTTACTTCTTTTAGGACAGGTTGAACCAACTAAAACTTCAAGAGGGTACTTACCTATAAACCCCATGCAAGCCTGAGCCTAAGGCCTTGTGTGTTTTGTTTATGTATGATTATTTGTTCATGACTTCATAACATCATGCCGTAGCATTTTCACTAACCATTTCAAGGACCTAGGGATTTATCTTTGTTCTGTTTTATAGGATATGGCTTCCACTTGTAGAAATACCATCCGAATAAGCTTTATAAGGGTGCCTCCTCAACTCAAAGAGTTAGCATCAAGGCTTCCTGAAAATTCTCCATTCACCAAGAGATATGGTCGACTTCTAAATCTGGTTACCTCAAGCTTTTAAGAAGACATGATGTGTGTGGTATTTCAGTTCTTTAATCTCGTACATCATTGTTTCACCTTTCTCGATTATCAATTGGTGCCCACAATGAAAGAATTCTCTCAACTATTGGGAGTACCCGTTCTTGATCAAATTACCTTCATCGGATTATAGAAAGATCCACAACCTGAAGAGATTGCATCAGCCTTACATTTGAAGCGGTCTGACATTGTAGCTAATAGGGAAACAAGGAGTGGAGTCAAGGGCTTTCTAGCTAAATTTATGTTAGAGAAGGCTCAACTGTTTTTGGAGGCTATGGATTTGCAAGCTTTTGAAGAAGTCTTAGCTCTTCTAATCTATGGGTTAGTACTATTCTCTAATCAAGACCAACTCATAGATGTGAATGTTGTCAAAATTTTCCTTTCTCGTAACCCTGTGCCTACTTTTCTTGGAGACATTCTACATTCTCTTTAGACTCGAACCACGAGGAGGAGAGGGGCTCTTATGTGTTGCATACCATTTCTATCTAGGTGGTTTATTTCGCACCTTCCCTAATCAGTATTGAAAAATGAACAAGGTATAAGGTGGTCTCAAAGGATGATGTCGCTCTCTCATTTGGATATTTATTGGTGTTCCCGGTCTCTGGAGGATGTTACCACCATTAACCGCTGTGGGGAATTCCTTAATGTTCCGCTCCTTGGCATTAGGGGAGGTATTACTTATAACCATTCTTTGGATCTACGACAATTTGGTTATGCTCGAAGATGGTCCTCATGATGCGCTTATCCAGGGTATTATATTCGACTACGGGAATAATGTGCAAGTTTATCGTCAAAGGTTTGTACGAGGTTGCGGCATGGTAAACAAGGTTGATAACAAGACTTTAGGACGTAAGAATTCTATCCCTTTTGAGCCTTAAATGGGTGCGAGCTCGCGCTCAAAACCTCATAATGCCGTATCCAACTATCCTACCAATAGTTATGGAGCCCATTGCTGACGAGGATATTCCTTATACTATCCTCTATCCTGACATGCCTACTGACCTTGAGGAATTGCAAAAGTCGTGGATTCAAATCAAGGGAGAACGAGACACCTTTGAAGCTTGATTCTATGTAAGCGAGAAGAAATTGTTGGAGCTCACAAAGCAAATTCACGAGGAGAAAATCCTGAATGCCTACATCGACACGAAGAGGAAACGTCAGTGGGAGACTTGAGCTCTTTGTTTTAAGAATGCATTTTGTTGTCGTAAGCCCAAGAGGCACTTGTAATTTTTGAATTTATTAATGCAATATTTGTTTCTATTTCCTTTTTGGATGGCACATTTAAATCTCTTAAGGTCCTTGAAAACATTGCATCCACATATCATGCATCATTTCATAAGCAGGTTTTCTGATACAGGTTTCCTCATCTATTTACTATTTATTTCAGTATAAGATAGCTCTAGAGAAAACCGTCAAAGATCTGCAAACTCAACACACATAATTTCAAGAGACATTCCTGAACTTAGTCAAAGGAAAACAAGAAATGATGGCGCTCCTCACCACAAAAAAGAAGACTAAGAAACAGGTTATTATCCTCAACATGGGAAGAAGGTCCAAAGGTACTGCTCGAGTGGCTCAAGTAGAAGATGTTTCCTCCGAGGAGGACGACAATCAAGAAGATGATGTAAAAAGCATTAGGGTTGGGGTTAGAAATAACCAGATTTCTGAGGATGAAAACTAATCCGATGAGCAGTACCCGCCGGTGGATGACAAGTACAAACAGTTGGAAGATCGACTCAAGGCTATGGAGATCCAAAAAGAACCTGGTCTGGACTTTGGAGATTTGGGTTTGGTCCCTGGGGTAGTCATTCCTCACAAATTCAAGATCCTTGTCTTCACCAAATATGATGGAATCTCTTGTTCGAAACTCCATTTAAGATCATATGTTTGAAAGATTCAACCGCACACCACCGATATGAAGTTATGGATTCATTTCTTCTAAGAAAGCTTATCTGGAACACAGTTGGAATGGTTCTATCAACTAGAAGGGACTAATGTCCACACATGGGAGGATTTGGCCGATGCCTTCTACAGACAATACCAATACAATACTGACCTTACACCAACTCACGTGCAATTACAAAGTATGACTATGGGCTCAGATGGAGGTTTTAAGGAGTATGCCCAGAAATGGAGGGACCTGGTTAGAAGGGTGAAACTCCCTTTGACTGACCGAGAATTGGTGGACATATTCATGGGCACCCTGACGGGTCCATTCTTTAATTTGCTGATTGGGAGTTCTTCGTCAGGGTTTACTGAGCTAATTTTGAATGGAGAACAAGTTGAAAGTGGAATCAAAAGCGGGAAGATTCAGATGGCTGCATCCTCTAGTACTATGAAAAAACCATTTATTGGTAAGAACGAAACTAATGTTGTTTATGGACAAAGGAGCCGTATCAAGAATGATCATCATCAGTCGGTAGGAGTGGTATTAATTTCTAATCTGACCCCAGTTCAACGACCACAACAATTCGGCAATCAGTAAAGGCCAGGCGCCCAGAGGAGGCAGTTCACTAGGATCAACATGTCATTATCTCAACCTTTACAACATCTGTTAAAGGTAGATCTGGTGACGCTGCGAGATCCTCATCCTAATCCTAATATTGCGTCTCCCAAATACAATCCGAACGTGAAATACGCCTATCATTCAAATAGTCCTGGCCATGACACCAACAATTGTTGGCGTTGAAAAACAAGATCCAAGATTTTATTGATAACAAAGTGATTGAGTATTACCCTCCACAGACCCCTAATGAGATTACCGCACCCATGCCCAGTCATGGTAAAGGTGTTAATGACATTGATAATGTCTCCTTTGTCTCCACCATCAGTGATTTGACTACTCCCTTGATGATCTTTAAGAAGAATATGTTGAGAGCTGGTTTATTTTTGGGCTGCCTTGAAAATTGTTACCATTGTGCTTCCCAAACTAATGGATGTATGTGGCTGAAGAAAGGTATCCAATGCCTGATTGATATCCATGAAATTTTGTTCGAGAAAACTTCATTCGTAAAGAGTTTTCCTGAAAGTATTTTCCAAGAACTGAGACTTAAAGATGTTTATATAATCACCATTTCCAATAATCCTATAAGGATCACCTCTAGAGGTCCTATAAGAATTATTGATGAGCCGAGAGTGGCTCCCCTGATCATCACTACACCGGGGCCAGTCCCCTATTCCTTTGACAAAGTTGTTACCTAGAACTATGGATTAATGAAAATGAAGATCATGAAATTACAAACATTGTCGGAACTAGTAAGATCACTAGGACAGGAAGGATCTTCTCCCCGGAGATCTCTCCTCCAACAACTACAACACTCACTCATATTCATGCTGCTGGGTCAAATGCTACTGCTCGAGGTAAAGAGAAAGTGACTAAGCCTTCCCGGACGGAGGTACCCTCAAAAGATGTGACAATTGAAGACCCATCTAGACAAGAGATGGAAGAAATTCTGAAGATCATCCGAAAAAGTGACTACAAAATAGTTGAGAATTGGGGAAGTCACCCTCAAAGATATCCATGTTGTCCTTTTTATTATGTTTCGAAGCACATGCCCAAGCTTTGTTGAAATTCCTGAAGAACACCCATGTACCACAAGAGACCACTACTGATCAATTTGAGAATTGTGTTGCGAGCCTAACTGTTGATAATGGTTTAGGCTTTTCTGATGTAGATTTAACTCCAGCGTGAAAGAATCATAATAAGGCTCTACACATATCTATTGAGTGTAAAGGAACTAATTTGGCGCACGTGTTGGTTAATACAGGTTCTTCCCTAAATGTATTACCAAAAGGTGCTCTGGATAGATTGGACTGTGAAGGGTTAATGCTGAAACCTAGCGATATTATGGTAAGAGCCTTTGATAGGTCGAAGAGAATGGTACATGGAGAGGTTGATCTTCCGATCAAGGTGGGATCTCAAGTCTTCAACTCCACTTTTTATGTAATGGATATCTGCCCAGCCTATTCCTGCTTGCTCGAACGCACATGGATTCATGGGGCATGTGTGGTTACCTCTACATTGCATCAAAAGCTGAAGTACCCAGTGAAAGGGAAGGTTGTCACAATCTGTGGAGAGGAAGAATATATGGTCAGTCATTTGAATTCTTTTAAATATGTTGAAATGGATGGTGAATTTATTAAAACCCCTTGTCAGACATTTGAGGTAATCCCTCCGACGATTGCTGTTGCTAAAGCTACTATTCCCGAGGTCTCTAAAATCCCACCAAGAATAACTTCTTTGAAGGATGCTAGGGCTGTGGTAGAAGATGGAGGTTGCACTATCTGGGGACAAATTCTTGATATTCCCTACAAATCTAAAAAATTTGGGCTGGGTTTCACTTTAAAGGCTCGGAAAGAGGTTTGTCGTGTTCGTGCTGGAGGACCACCTTTCCGTATTAGCAATAATGAAGTCAATGCTCTGGAAGACACTGATAGTGATAGTGACTTGAACGACTGGATATTCCTAACTACTGACGGTGGACTCAACAACTGGAAGGCCAAAGACTTTGTCTCAATCTCCTTCAGCCATGAGTAATTCCTATTTCCTATTTTTATTGCTTTAAGAAGTTTGTCTGTAATTTATTTTAAAATAATGACTTTAAACCTTGTGCCTTGCCCGGGGCAAAATGGTCCATTTGTTAAGGGTTGTCATCTCATATATAATATGCTTATTTAATGAAACATTGGATGATTTTGCATTCAAATTTTGCGCTCCTTGTCTTTCTTTTACGTTGCTGAATTTTCAAATAGCCATGTGACCTTACACGCACACACACACATTTGCATATCCACATCCACTATGGATCTCATTGACAACAATTATGTTATTTCCGTTTATGACTTCGAAAATCCAATCTATCAAGCCGAAGACGAAGGTAAAGAAGATTGTGAGACACCTGGAGAACTAGCCAGAATCCTGATCAAGAGGAAAAGGCTATCCAACCGCACGAAGAGCCGATCGAGGTGATAAATTTAGGTACGGAGACAGATAAGAAAGAAGTCAAGATTGGCACCAACCTGAGAGACAGTGTCAAGAGCAGATTAGTTCAGATGTTGCACGACTATGTTGAGGTATTCGCTTGGTCATACGAAGACATGTCAGGGCTCAATACTGATATCGTGGTTCATCGTCCGCCAATGAAAGAGGGATGTTCTCAGATCAAACAAAAGGTTCAACGTATGTGTCTCGATATGTCAGATAAAATCAAGGCTGAGGTAATGAAGCATTTCAATGAAAATTTCTTGGCAGTGACGTCGTATTTCCAGTGGGTTTCCAATGTTGTCCCAGTGTCGAAGAAAGACGTTAAGGTTCGTATGTATGTAGACTACGGGGATTTAAATAGGGTGAGCTCCAAAGATGACTCCCCCCACATATTGATGTCTTGGTTGACAACACTGCTCAACACAAGGTATTCTCCTTCATGGATGGCTTCTCAGGGTACAACCCAATTAAGATGGCGCCTGAAGACATGGAGAAAACTACCTTTGTCACACAGTGGGGCACATTTTACTACAAGGTCATGCCTTTAAGGTTGAAGAATGCAGGGGCAACTTATCAGCGAGCCATGGTAGCTTTATTTCATGACATGATTCATCATGAGATAGATGTCTACATTGATGATATGATAGCCAGATCACAAACTAAGGAAGAACACCTTAAGCATCTGCAAAAGTTATTTGAAAAGCTGAAAAAGTACAAATTGAGGCTGAATCCAAACAAATGCACCTTTGGGGTAAGGTCTTGAAAACACATAGGTTTCTTCGTCATTGGTAAAGGTATTGAGGTCGATCCAGCAAAGGTCAAAGCTATCCAAGAAATTCCAACTCCCCGTACTGAGAAGGAGGTCAGGGGTTTCTTAGGACGACTAAATTACATCTCCTGATTCATCTCTCACTTCACTACTACTTGTGAACCAATTTTCAAGGTGCCGAAGAAGGATTAAGTAGTCAGATGGAACAACGACTGTGAAATGGCTTTTGATAAAATCAAGGAGTACTTACAAGAACCTCCAATCCTGATGCCACCAGTTGAAGGAAGACCTCTGATCATGTACCTGACCGTGTTAGAGAATTCAATGGGGTGTGTGCTAGGGCAGCATGACGAGTCTGGTAGAAAAGAGCATGCAATATACTACCTTAGCAAAAAGTTTACCGACGGTGAAACAAGGTATTCACTGCTCGAGAAAACTTGTTGCGCTTTGGCATGGGCTGCTCGCCGACTAAGACAATATATACTGACCCATACTACTCTATTGATTTCTAAAATGGATCCCATCAAGTACATCTTTGAGAAATCAGCTCTCTCCAGAAGAATAGCCCGACGACAAATGATCCTAGATGAATATGATATCCAGTACACTACTTAAAAAGCAATCAAAGGAAGTGTGTTGGAAGATCATTTGGCGCATTAAGCTGTAGATGACTATCGGTCTATGCACTTCGAATTCCCGGATAAGAATATCATGTTGATTACAGATTATGAAAATCCTAGACTGTATGAAGGACCTGAGCAAGAATCCCGATGGAGTATGGTTTTTGATGGAGCTTCCAACGCACTGGGTAACAGAATTGGTGATATGATCATTTCCCTCAAAGGTTGCATAAGCCTTTCACTGCCAGACTTAGCTTTGATTGTACCAGCAACATGACTGAGTACGAAGCCGGTGTCTTGGGTCTTAAAGCTGCTATTGACCTAAGAATCAAATTCTTAAGTGTACATGGAGATTCATCCTTAAAATCAGTCAAGTCAAGGGAGAATGGGATACAAAAATCCAAATCTTATCCCTTACCAAGAAATTGTGATAACCTTGATCCCATACTTCAAAGATATTACCTTTAAACATATCCCAAGGGAAGAGAATCAGTTGGCAGATGCTATAACTACCATGTCATCCATGTTCAAGGTGAAATGGGAGAATGAAGCTCCCAGAATTACTGTCGAAAGATTTGATGAACCGGTGCACTGCTATGAGATTTACATTGATGGAGTAGAGGAGAAGCCTTGGTTTCACGAAGTGAAAAGGTATGTTGAAGCCCAAGAATATCTTGAAGGGGCCTCAGTCAACTACAAGAAATTCATGCAAAGGTTCTCTGCCAAGTACTTCTTGAGCAATGGGATTTTGTACAAATGCAACCATGATTCAACCCTACTCTGTTGTGTAGACAAGAAGGAAGCAGATAAAATTATGGAGGATATGCATGAAGGAAACTTTGGTACTCACTCCAGTGGACACACTATGGCCAAGAATATTCTGAGAGATGGTTACTATTGGTCGACTATGGAAACCGATTATCATCACCACTCGAGGATTTGTCATAAGTGCCAAATTTATGCTAATAAGGTTCATGTGCCTCCAATTCCTTTAAATGTCATGACTGCTCCTTGGCCATTCGCAATGTGGGGCATTGATATGGTCAGAGAAATCAAGACTATTGCCTCTAATGGACATCGTTTCATTATTGTCTCCATTGACTACTTTACAAAATGGGTTGAAGCAACTTCATTTTCCTCAGTCGCCAAGAATGTGGTTGCTCGACTCATCAAGCATAACCTTATCTGTTGATATGGCATCCCTGAGAGGATAATCACTGATAATGGTACCAACCTCAACAATGTCATGATCATTGAACTTTTCAAGTAGTTCAAGATCAAGCATTACAACTTTTCTCTGTATCGTCCAAAGATGAATGGCATGGTGGAAGCTGCCCACAAGAATATAAAGAAGATTGTTCAAAAGATGGTTGTAACCTACAAAGATTGGCATGAGATGTTACCATTTTCTCTTTATGGCTATCGTACTTCGACGTGAACATCAACGGGGGAAACCCTATTCTCTCCAGTCTATGGTATGGAAGTTGTCATGCCTGTCGAAGTTCAAATCCCTTCTCTAAGGATTATGAAAGAAGCATACTTATACGAAGACGAGTGGATTTAGACTAGGTTGGATCATTTGAATTTGATTGACGAAAAGAGGTTGGCGGATGTCTTTCATGGTCAAATGTATAAAAAATGTATGATCAAGGCATTCAACAAGATTAAGCATCGGGTATACCAGGCTCGTGACTTGGTAAGAAAGCGCATCATTCTACCACAAGGCGATCCCAGGGGCAAATGGACTCCCACCTATGAAGGGCCATTTGTTGTCAAGAAAGTATTCTTGGGCGGTACTATGATGCTAACCATTATGGACGACGAAGATTTCCCGCACCCTGTGAATGCAGACATAGTCAAAAAATACTACGCATCAGAATGACCCACTAGGTTGACATACCTAGCCAAAAATAAGGGCATCCTGGTGAACCAAAAGGGTTCGGGCAAAAATTAGGGATATATACAAAAGAATGTATTCCTGGCAAGTCGAAAACCTGAAAAGACCGCTTGGGAAAAAAGGTATCTTGGTGGATAGAAAACCTGAAAGGGCGGTGCAGGGAAAAATTAGGGATTAAAAGCGTACGACTATGTCCCGTTGGAACACTTACATGCAAGCTTTATTACCAAAGTCGAAAGTTCAAATGGTTCAATCAATTTCTTCTGATGGCAAGGGACGAGATGTTCGAAGATATAAGGGCAATGGCAGAGTTTGGAACCCAATGAGATCACTTCCACATGGCTATACATTTTTTTCTCACTTTGTACTCTTTCCATTTCACAATGACTTCCTCTTACTAGGATTTCCGTCTCTTTGTACAAAATCGCTTGTTTATAGGAAAATAATCAATACAAATACATCTTAAAGTTCAAACTCTTGGTTTTTTCTATTTTGTTTGCATAAATTGTCTGTTGTACCCCAAAATTTTCCCTCTCATTTTATCAAGATTTCCCCTCACAAGGCTCCTTGAACTCCAGACAGGATTAGGGTTTTGCACTGCCCAAGACATCTCCTTGCACTGATGACCTAAATTAGGGTTTGAGTCTGCACAAGTATTTTTGGACCTTCAATGCTCAAAGTGACTTTCATACTTCATGTTAGACCCACAAGTTTATCCATCCAAGTTTCAAGCCTTGAAGCAATTTTTTGCACAGTCAATTGGACAGTTGACCTAGAAATCAGCTGTATTGAGAAAAAAGTCACCTATGGCCAATTTACAATCAAACCTTATAAATTTTGATCCACATCAACATTATCAACGCATATGAAACATTTGATCAAGTTTGGACCACAACTCCTCAAGAAAAATTTGATCAGATTATCAAAAGGGCAAAATGGTCATTTTTAGGTCTTGACTGCACAAGGGAAATATCTGACTTTGACCTAGCCAATGGAAAATTGGGTTCAAACATGGACTCAAGGACTCAATGGCATCATCTTGACTTATTCACAAGGTTCAAAAGACCTCAATTGCATTGGATTGACAGATGAATTTTTCAGTCAACTGATCAAAAATTTAACTGTACACTGAAAAGTCAACTTTGACTTTTTCGTCAAAATCAAGTGCCAAGGGTCATTTTTCATCAAGAGGTGTCAAAACGTGAAACTTGTTCATCAGAAACCCATTTTTGCAAATTAGGGTTTAAAGTTGAAAATTTTCATAACTTAGAATTTTTCTAAGTTATGAAATTTTCTTAATTTTTCCTAACTTTGCCCAACATTTTCACCATGATGCAATTGGAATAAAACAAAACTTCCAACATCAAAGTTGTATTCCTCCACAAATTCTACATCTTTTATTCACAAAGTTTTCTCAAAATAAGCTTGGATCTCAAGTTATGAATTTTGGAACAAGGGACCATGAAACTTTTAACTTAGTGAAATTTTGCCCTAGTTAGGCAGATTTTGACCTATCTTCTTGGCCATTTTTCACATAGTTCCACTTGGAATCTCAAATTACATTTCAAAGATGGATTGTAGAGAATGTTGCAAGCTTTCCAAAATGTCAAAGAACTCTCCAAACTCATTTGTGGTTAGGGAGAATCGAAGGCTTGAAGTTGGAAAAAACTCACTTTTCATCCATGGCATGTTCATGTTCTTACAAGTTGCAAATTCAAATCAGTTTGCTTTGCACTAGATTACAGCCTCTAAACCATTTCACACTCAATAATTAAATGAAAATCCATTGGTCTAAGGCATTGTTTTGGTAATTAGGACATTGTACACAAGATTAATCCCTAAATGGTAAAAGGTACATTACCGTTTTTGCAAAAACGTGCTTTATGTCAAAACTGAATCCCTTGAGCATTGGTACATATCTTATGCTGCAAATCAAATCCACAAATTGAAGGGGCCAAGGGAAAAGTGTGCAAGCATATGGATAGCCTGTACAAGCC
Source organism: Vicia faba (assembly GCA_948472305.1). NCBI lineage: Eukaryota > Viridiplantae > Streptophyta > Magnoliopsida > Fabales > Fabaceae > Vicia > Vicia faba. Next base: position 502,792,169 of record OX451736.1, read on the forward strand.
TGTTGGACATTACTTCTCATGTTTGCTTAAAATACAAGAAAGATATCCAAAACACTAAAACTTGAACATCTGTGAAACTAACTGTGCAAGCATTTGAGACAACTTTCTCGCATCCCCTTGAACCAGAAACACGACTATTTGAGCCCTCAAACATCCATAGATCAAAATCACCTTCCATTAGCAAAACAGAGCAACATATGCAACTTGACTTCCATAGCAGAATTTGCTCGTGCGTTTTGCCCCAAACCTGTTCAAACACCTTCCATTCAATCCATCCAAGCTATCTCAAACCTTAAACACCACTGTAACTCCATTTACAAGGTTTTCCATTTTCATTTGAGCTTGTGCAGGTTGAGTTCTGTAGGCTTGTTCAAGTACATTCAAGGCAAGCTAGACATTGGAAAAGGTCAAGTGAAGTTCAAGCAAGCTCCTAGACATCTCAAGCCTTGTTGAAAAGTTCCATATTGCCTACACGAAGTCAGCTGAAACAAGTTTTATCAACTTCTTATCTCTCTATTTAGGAATATTTAGACTTAGGTTTGTGAATAAGAAATGTAGTATTCATAGCCATGAAGCAGTACATATGCTCAGTTTTCATTTTTATTAAGCATGCTAGAGAATTTGATCCATGAACATACTGAAAAAATTAGGTTAGATTTTTGGGCCAGAGAAATTCTCTCTGGTCTTTGAGAATTAGGATTAGTTTTTTATATGGTTAGATTCGTCTTGAAAAGCTCTACAACTTTGATGTTATGTGTTTTTGCAATAGAGCTCGTATGCAGGATCTAGCAGTTGTACAGGGCGCGCGCGAAATTTTGGACAAAGGTTGAAGATGAAGTCTGGCTTGGGCTGGGCTTTGCTTCTTTTGATCATGACACCCCCCATTTGCTTTTTGCATCCCCCTGGCCCAATTTCTTTACATTTTTGTATTTTTCTATTTATTTTCACTTTCTGATTTTGTTTTATCTTTTCCAAACATAAAAATAACCAAAAATATTTTCATAAAATTTTCCCATTTACATTTATTATTTTTTTTAGACATAAAAATAATTATTAGGGAATATATACTTTTATTTTATTTAATAAAAACTTATAAATATTAT